>JAWNMF010000065.1:0-72925 GCA_035044305.1 Drosophila nigritarsus | reverse complement strand
CAAACGCGAATTTTTTCAATAGATTTTTAGAAGTTTACTGCGATGACTTGCTCCAAATGTTACAAAAACAATAGCATTTAAACGAAAATTATAAATGAATTTACCTCAGCGGCGGGATGCAGGAGGCACTGATGCGCCAATAAATCACATTTGGCGGATTCAAAAATGGTGTATTTTAAAGAAGGACTTAGCAATCGACGGCTAAGACGATATAATGACTATCAGCCAACGCCAGCAATTAACAATACGCTGCTTGTGCGAGCTAAAAAATAAAATAATTTTTTTGAAATGAAAAAATATTTTTAAAATGTACAGAAAAGACAAAACAGGTTTACATGTTATACTTATCAAGATAGTACTGGGTTTTTCAATAAGTTCTTGCCGTTTTTTTAAAATTCCAAATTGCGCGCTGAAAATAAAATGTTTTGGTATGTTTTGTATTATTCGAAAAAGAATTCTTTCTTATACAAAATAGTGCATTTGATTTTTTTCAGAATACTTATTAGGTGCTTAAGTATAAAACTGCGTTTTGGATATCAAAATCGCCTTTTTTTAATCTGCGAGATAAAAAACCGCAAGATTAAAATTGCCTTCTTTGAATCGCTTGAACCAATCATGGCATGTTTTTACGGATATAGAATCTTCACCATAAATTTCGGCGATAATTTATGGGACGCCAACAGCTTTCTTCTTTCAATTAAACATAAACAATAACACTTCTCGCAAATGCTCTTTTTTTGGAGCCTCAGTAGTCATTTTTCTAAATATGGTTTAAAATTTTAATATAAACATTTTGCGAAAATTTAATAAGAGATATAAATGGAGTTTTTAATTCTCTACATGATAGACATAAATAAAACAGAAAATTTTTTGTTAATTTTTATACCATTTAAATAGAGTGTCAAGTCAATAAAAACAAGCGTTGAGCACTATTTTCTGTTTGCGTTAAATAGAAGTGCTAAAGCCACAGTAGTGGCCCAGAGGTTTGTGCTGTGGATGGAAAAGGTTTAATTGCTGAAAGGACCGTTCGTGATTAGTTTTAAAAGTTCAAAAGTGGCAATTTTGATTCCAAGGACACACCTCGTGCACGCTCTAGTTGTGTTCAATGAAGAGCGTTTGAATTTACTTCTGCACAAAGATCTGCGTCCAACAATGAGGGGATTAGTGAGTGGGAAACTGGGCCATTTGAAGTAATTCAACTGTAGCAGAACATTTCCACACAATGGAAAAGGTTTAAAAACTTGGCGAGTAAATTGAAAAATTAATTTTTTTTTAATTAAAAAAACGGCGGGAACTTATCGAACAACCCAATACTTATCAAAAATTAAAACCCCTGTAAAATATCAAAATTATGAGTAGTGAGGTCAATCGAATTTTTCGGAGAATAATAAACAATATAGCAGTAAAGAAAATCTTACATATTAATAATTACGCACAATACATATGTACTAATAAGCTAAAACTTGAATAACTCAAACATGGCAAAGTGCGATTTTTTGAAGTTTTCAGATATATCACATATTAATATAAACGCAGGATGCACCACATAAATGGTCAACGGAATTCACATAATCCTCACACGATTGCCTAAAGTTTTTTTTTCCAAATTCCCTTTGGAAATCGAGTTAGAAGAATTTTACAGAACTTCTTTGAAATTTAAAATATAAAAGATTTAAAAACACAATAATAAAAATATTAGCAAGAAAATAGATTTTTAAATATCGCCATAGCCAACTTAATAAGTCAAACTTAAAATAAAAAATCGATATTGCACCTGAAACTTTTGTGCCAAAAAAGGTCAATGACCATGCGAATCGCGAAATAATTTTGAAAGCGTCGAAATTAAGGCATCCATTCCAAAATAATTTTTTGAGCATTTCAACCATTTAAAAAAATTTTTAGCCACAGCAATAGAAACCAGTGCTTACAAAGCAAAAAATGTTATGCACAGTTGTTTGTAACACAACGGTTCTATTCTTCAAACATTATTTTAACGTTGGAATAAGTTGGTAAATAGTAATGTGTAAAGGGCTGCAATAACAGTTGTTTGAATGCATTTCTAATTATTGAAATAGAGCATGTTACTCACTTCAAGACAATCTATATTAACAATACGTATCGAATTGAATACGGCGCAACGCAATACAAATCGTCGCAAGCTTTCACATAACCACAACTCGAAGTAACGCGAATACATATATGTATAATATTAAGTAATTCTTAGATCATAAGAAATATAAATAAGAGCCATTTGAATAACTTTGTTTATAAGAGAATGTTTGCATGAAGGTGAAAAAGAATTTTACCTTTTAAGCTCTTTTTTTTTTGTATTTCTTTGGCTAATCGATTAAGTTTATTCAGAAAAAAATAATATATAAAAATCTTAAAAGTAATAGCTGACGAAAGCTTTGGTTTAAAATAAAACTGAAACAATTTATTTCAATGCAAATTTGAGAGAACATATGGCATAAGCTTATAGTGCATAATTTAAAAAAGATTTTGTCTTAGCACGAGCAGTTTATACAGTATTATAACATATATTACCAAAATGTTGAAAAAAACCAAAAATAGAGAGAGAAAAGGGGTCACTGTACAATGAGTGTGTGTGTTAAATTGTTGTCTTTACCTAATGCACCAGAGTAACCTTTAACCACCAATCATTAAACAAAACATATTTTACATCCAATTATAATCAACTTTTGATCATATGTTACTTTTTCCCTTATTACAGTAGTGAAATATACATAAGACAATGAAGAAAAAAATAAATAAGCTCAAATTGGTATTTAGAAATTTTGTTAAATAAAATTTTAGACTTACTAAACATGGCAATGTCGAGGTTTTCCACAGGTTTGATGGGAGAAGCCTAGCTCCGAAAATGAAGCTTTCTTTTTGACGTTGGCAGCAATTATGCGCGCTTCGAGGAAAAACAGCGCATTTGGTGAAAGTGCTGAGAAAAGTTCGGCTGATGATAGAATGGAATTATTGACATTATTGAGCCGCATCTAAAAATAAAAATATGCTAAGAACTCCAATAATGCGTTTATATGGACTGTAGTATGTTTTTAAACCAGTGAACCAACACAATTATCGAATCCATTTCCACAATTTACAATGCCGGAATCCACAATGAGCAGAAAACGCTTAGGCCTAGGCTTAAAGGCAAACCATAAAACGACTGAAAACGTCACATTGTGAATCTGTTATAAATGATCTGGAAACGTTGCATACCAATTTTACAAATGACACAAAAAAAGTTGTTCTTCAGTGTTGTCAATGTGTTGAGTAAAACAACATAGGGCTAATCGGTCGCGCAAAATAAAATCAGCTATTTGAACAGAATCACAAGACGAAAAAATTTTAGTAAATAATAAAATAAGGCACATGAAAATAAGTTTATTACAACTAAAGAGAGACAAAACACACGGCTTTTGCTGCTGCAAGAATATCCGCCAGCACAAATCAAAAGCGCTCTGCCGGTATCACATCTTCAGATTAGAAGGAAATCTAAATGTATGAAAACGTTAAAATATGTGCGGAAAATTGCAAACAATAATAAATCGAAATTTTTGAAAACCAATTTTAACGACCAAATTTTTCTCGAAGAAAAAAAGGGGAATTGAATAAAAAATCATAAACAAATAAAATTACAAACAGTTCATTTAATACAAATCGCAATAAAAGCAGTTTGATTTGCAAAAAATTAGATGGTGAAAAAAAAGTATTGATCCGGCTTGTGCATTTAAAATTATTTTTAATTAATTTGGCTATATTCAAAAGGGAACAGAAAAATTATTGACTCGTTTTTGTAAGTGGCAAAATAGAAAAATGTCGGCTTAGACGAATGAAGGCCGATAAACAGGAGCAGTTGAAAAGACGCATGAACAAGAAGATGCTGGACAAAAAAGGGCAGACAAATTACAATTTTCTACAAAATTTTATTACACATAGCCCACAGTTACTACAAAGATACATTTAATTTAAGTGCTAGCTGCTGAGCCTTTAAAATTTTAACAAAAAACAAATTTCTCATATAGACAGTGAGAATATCACTAGTGTATTTCTATCAATTGATTCCAAAACTTTATAACGGAGCATTTTCAATATTGAAAAAAGCATTTTCATGTAATTTACAAGATTTTGATACGCCAAAATAAGACTTTCAATGCTAAAATAAAAATAATTTTATTTACATACGAGACATTTAATATACATAAGGGAGTACAAGTATGAATTGCATGGGTAAAGTGAAGAAAGCAAACGCTAAAAAATTAAAGAAAAGAGTAGAGTAAAAGAGGGGCAAAGGACAGTCTTCTTTAGCGAACAATCAAAAAAGCGACAAAAAAAACAATTTAAAAGAGAAATAATGAACAGACGTAAAATAAAAAATAAAAAAATTCCCACATTCCCATTGTTTACTTTTTTATTGATAGTTATAGAGTAATATGCAAAAAAAGATGGACTCAAGCATTGCAGGAAAAATTAATTTTAACTTAAAGCGTACCATTTTGGAGTCAAAAAGGTGGTCACAGATTGCTCCCAACATCTCAGTGCTCTCTTTGTATTGGACTCATATTGAACTGAAAAAAAATCGCAGTGAGATCATTCTAAAGCTACTGGCTTTTGATGACAATATAAAGCAACTACAGCCGGTCTAAGAGACATTTGGCAACATAAGCTTTCGGGCACGTACAACAGGCCTTAAACGCCTGGAATCAACTAGTAGTAAAAATCATTTATGGTATCTAGTAAGTAACAAACAGATATTTGCCGTAACAGACATATAGACAAAAAACTTTGCCTAAAAAATAGTTGGAAATAGTATTTTGTTGAACCATTTTGAAATTGAAAATTTGTATTACATAATAGGTTAACATTTGTCGCGTATAACATTTATAGTAGCTAATGTAAGGCGTTAAATGTATTCAACAGGTTGCAGGTCAACGTTTTACAAAATAGCAGGCTGCAACACACATGTACACAGGTTAAACAAAAAAGAAAATAATAACCAAATATATGATGAAACACACAAAAAAGGTAAAAAAATTCACGAGAAAAAAAACAACAAAACTTGAAAAATGATTAACTTAAACTTTTTTTTTAGAGAAATCGATTTTGCACGGCAACGATAATACTGGGACGCGGCGACTTACTAAGACCGCTCAGCTGAAAAGAACAAATAATAGTAAAAAACAACAAAAACCGTCGCCCAACGAAAAAAAAACCCTTTTAAATAAAAGAAAAGGCGAACAACGCGTTGCACTGCTCTTTTTTCTTTTCTTTCTTTCTGCTTTCTCGTTCCTTCCCTTTTTTTTTCTTTTGCTTGTTTTTTTCTTTCTTTTTTTTTCTCTGATTTCCACTTTCTTATTTTCTTTTTTCTGCCTCTTAATTTTCTCGTTCACATTTCTTTAATATATCTCTTCCAAGGTTTCCATTTCCGTATTTGTCTTTCCCAAACTGTACTTTCTTCATTTTCACATTTCCTTTTCATTCCTTTTCCCTAAGCCTACTTCTTTTGTTTTGCAAAGGATAGTCGCAAAATAAAAAAAATTACAAAGACGCGGCCGCTAATTTTTCAGTCAAAAATATTACACATTACTTTTCTTTTTGTTTTAGCAGTAAAAAATAACTTCTTTTTTAGCTTTTTTTTCTTTTTTTAGCATTTTTCCTGTCTTTTCTCTGCACATTTTCATTTTACACGTCTTTTAAAGCCTTCTTTGCCTAAACTTTTAGTCTACATCAGTTCTCAATTTTTAACTTTATACAGTGTGTTCAAAAAATGCTACATCACCTTTTTTTCTTCACGTATTCAGGCATAAAATGAGAAAGACCAAACTAATCGGTTTAAAATTTTAACACCAAATACCACTTTTCGTCCTAAAAAATATCCCTAAAAGTTTGGAGTCGATTCGTTCACTAAAAATTTTTTTTGACATGTTTATATAGTTTGACCTATATTCGCACAAAAGGTATTTTTTTGTTCTCTTTTCATTTAAATTACATAACATTTCTTTGACTTTTTATTTTTCTTTTAATAAACATTTCATTATTGTGCTTTTTTTTAGTTTTTCATTTTCAAACTATTTATCAAAACACTTTATTAAATATTCTATTTTTTGTCTCGTCCACGTTTCATTTTTTCCATGAGTTGTGTGGCGGAGTTCAGCTCAATGTTCTGTTACACACATAAATGTACACATTTTATACATATGTGTGTTATGTGTGTGTTTTTGTCTTTTGTAAACAAATTTTTGAAATTTCAAATTTGTTTTTCCGATGCCTTTGAGGCATTAACAATTTGTTTTTTTTTGAAAATGTCATGAAATATTTTTCCTTTGTGCCTTTTTCTGAGATTTTCAAAAAAAAGAAGAGCGAATTGCGTTTGTAATAGCAATACGGTGCGCACAACTAGTGTATTTTGAGGGGTCAAAATTTATCTTCGAGGTTTCTTAACATTTTGGACTGAAAATTTTGCTCAGCCTAAATCGGTGCTTTTAATCGGGGGGTTTTCGATGCTTTAGATTTTAAAAATCGCATCAGTTTGTGCCTGAGATTTAATCATGGGCCTGTTTCAGGGCCAAGACTCATTTTTTGCTAATTCTAAACATTTCGAACTATAAATTTTTTATCTAGACTTAGCTGATCGCACGGTCTTTGAACCGGCGACTTTTGAGTATTTGCTTTTGAGTCTTTTGAGTATCTGCCTTATCAATTTTCGATGGTAGTGTATCTGACTACCATGGTGTTGACGGTTAACGGAGAATAAGAGTTCGACTCCGGAGAAGAGGCCTGAGAAATGGCCACTACGTCTAAGGATGACAACAGGCGCGCAAATATATTTTGTATATTTTGACCTATATTCGCACAAAAGGTATTTTTTTGTTCTCTTTTCATTTAAATTACATAACATTTCTTTGACATTTTTTCTTTTTCTTTAATAAACTTTTCATTATTGTGCTTTTTTTTAGTTTTTCATTTTCAAACTATTTATCAAAACACTTCATTAAATATTCTATTTTTTGTCTCATCAACGTTTTATTTTTTACATGATTTGTGTGACGGAGTTCAGCTCAATGTTCTGTTACACACATAAATGTACACATTTTATACATATGTGTGTTATGTGTGTGTTTTTGTCTTTTGTAAACAAATTTTTGAAATTTCAAATTTGTTTTTCCGATGCCTTTGAGGCATTAACAATTTGTTTTTTTTTGAAAATGTCATGAAATATTTTTCTGTTGTGCCTTGTTCTGAGATTTTCAAAAAAAAAGAAGAGCGAATTGCGTTTGTAATAGCAATACGGTGCGCACAACTAGTGTATTTTGAGAGGTCAAAATTTATCTTCGAGGTTTCTTAACATTTTGGACTGAAAATTTTGCTCAGCCTAAATTGGTGCTTCTAATCGGGGGGTTTTCGATGCTTAAGATTTCAAAAATCGCATCAGTTTGTGCCTGAGATTTAATCATGGGCCTGTTTTAGGGCCAAGACTCATTTTTTGCTAATTCTAAACATTTCGAACTATAAATTTTTTATCTAGACTTAGCTGATCGCACGGCCTTTGAACCGGCGACTTTTGAGTATTTGCTTTTGAGTCTTTTGAGTATCTGCCTTATCAATTTTCGATGGTAGTGTATCTGACTACCATGGTGTTGACGGTTAACGGAGAATAAGAGTTCGACTCCGGAGAAGAGGCCTGAGAAATGGCCACTACGTCTAAGGATGACAACAGGCGCGCAAATTGCCCACTCTCGGAATGAGGAGGTAGTGACGAGAAATAACGAGACCGTTCTCTATGAGGCCGGTTATCGGAATGGGTACAATTTAAATCCCCAAATTTCTCGAAATGGCTTAGCCTCGGGCAGCGACGGGATAAAGAAGAAATTTCTTGCCGTGTATATTGGGTTTTGCAGTCTTGGTTGTCTTGGGCTAACCCATGATCGCTTGCACTTCGGATTGTCGTAATATTTTTTATTATCTTCGCTTTTACGTCTGGCGGCATTGCAAAACGTTTAACCCAAAAATATCCCTATTTTTTGTTACTTCTCACGTCAGCTTATATAAAACCCCACATTTTCTATCCATATGCAAAATTTTTGTTTTAAAAATAAACGACAAAAGCGTTTAATTTTGTTCCGCAAAAAAACACATTTTAAGTGAATGGCAATTTTAGGAATATTTTTTGTTTTTTTTGTTTATACACATTTATAATAAATATATATTTTACTCAATAATAAAAATGCCAAATATTTGGTTCAATTGATAGGAAACAAAATTATTACTTTTAAATTCTTTAAACTGTTATAGAGTTAATGCATAATTATTGAGCGTTCTTCAAATACACTTTGTTAAACAACACTTAAGCAATCTTTTCTCATTTTGATTGAAAAATTTGGCAAAATGTCAATTACCAACAAGAAAAACGTTTGATAATTGCTAATTTAAAGCATCATAATGACAATGTGTAGGCAAGCAAAATGAAAACAAATAGTAGTTTAGACAATAAGGTAAAATCATTTTTTCGTGCGCCTTTTTGTACCACACATTGTAGGCGTCTTTTTGTATATTATGTATATTTGTCTGCGTCATTTTGTCCGTGTTTTTTTGTTCCGAAACCCTTACAGGCATACGTTTTATAACAGAAAAATTGTTTATCTTTGGCCGTTTCGATATTAATTTCTTTTCTGAGTAAAAAAACGAGACCTATCCAACTTATCTAAACATGAAACGTGCATTTACTCAATTGAAAAATGTAAACAAATTAGTGAATAATTAGCGTAAGCCAAAAAACACACCCAAAAAATTTCATCAAAGTCTTCATTTATTTTATTAAATTTTGTTTGTTTTCTTTTTTATTTACTACCAAAAGCAGAAAAAAACGTAATTTTTTTTATTTAGTATCAAACTTTATAAAATTTCAAGTTTACTGCATTGTTTATGTAACCAGCCACACAAGTTATAAAGTTTATTTTAGGAATAGGTTAAAACGTCGACCAAATACGTCAATTTCATTTAACTTAAAATACGAGGAGAAATTAAAGGGGATAAGGGCTTGAACGGTTTAGCAATACACGGGATAAGGTGGAATTGTTTTGGCTCAGAAACATAGGCCAAAAGTGCTTAGCAGTGCCGAGTAAAGGCTCCGTAACCTTCTCATTTTTGCATACTTTTTTTCTTTGTCTAACGTTAGACAGAAAGAAAATAGCATTGCAAATTGGAGCTTACGGAGCCTTTACTCACCACTGGTGCTCAGAGTTCGCTTAAAGCTTTGAAAGATTTTTATTTCTCAATAAAATTCCTAACAAAAAATCCAGATTGTCATAAAAATAAACATTTCTCAGAAATTTTAATAGCAAGTTGCGCGATATTTAATTTTTTATAGATCTGAAAGAAAAATAATAATTTCTTTAAAGAAACTTTACATCAGGCATTTTTCAATTCATATTCCTTATTCAAATTTGTACAAAAAAAAATTTTCAATTTATGTTCGTTATATCAGTTATACCCATTTTTTCATGGATTACAACCGTGTAGCCTAAATAATGGGTCACGCAAGTAATCCACTTTTTCCAATTTACAGTACTTTCTTAAAACCTACTGTATGTTGTTCTCAAAATAATAATCATTTTTTAGTGACTGATGTTTGGTTATTATTTGAACTTATTTCAGATGTTTAATTAGAAATGCTATTGACCTAAGTTTTGTATAGTTTATTAAGGTTGGTTCACACCAAATTGTTCTAAAGCTCAAACCGTATGCTTTTTTTGTATTGGGATAACTTAAAAGGAAGCCTAAACTCATTATTACGTTATGTCTAGCTCTGTAATTTCTAATCGCACTTTTACCGACTAGAAAAGTTGCTGATTGTTATTAAAATAATTCAATGTATTAGGTGCGCAAGTATGACTCCGCGTTTTTTTTTTAATTTATTTTTTATTTAAAAAAAGTAAATTTTACGTTATGTATTGTTTTCCATTGTGTTCTACGTGTTAAAATCTATATTTTAATATCTAATAATTCATATATAAGCTATTGCATAATTTTTATTATAGGCTTTCAAAATGTCTACTTTTGTGCCTGAAAAGTGTCATTTGCAAAAATGTTTGGCTTTTCCTTTTCAAGCTTTTAGGAGTGGTATAAGAGATTCAAATCGGGAGATTTTGAACCCGACAGCAACAAGAAACACGGCAAGCTGCCAAAAAAGTTTAAAGATGGGGGGAATTGAATGAGGACGATGTTCAAACGCAAGAACAGTTAGTTGCTTGGCTCAAAATCCCTCGACAAGTTTGCATGATATGGGGAAGATCCAGAAAGAAGGAAAATGGGTGCCTTACAATCCCAACGAAAAGAACAAAGAGAATCGAAGAACGATATCTGAGATTTTGCTGAAAAGGTTTCAAAGAAAGTCTTTTTTGCATTGTGTTGTAACTGACGATGAAAAATGGGTATATTACGACAATCCGAAGTGCAAGCGATCATGGGTGAGCCCAAGACAACCAAGACTGCAAAACCCATATACACGGCAAGAAATTTCTTTATCCCGTCGCTGCCCGAGGCTAAGCCATTTCGAGAAATTTGGGGATTTAAATTGTACAAGGCACAACAGAAAAATATTTCATGACATTTTCAAAAAAAAACAAATTGTTAATGCCTCAAAGGCATCGGAAAAACAAATTTGAAATTTCAAAAATTTGTTTACAAAAGACAAAAACACACACATAACACACATATGTATAAAATGTGTACATTTATGTGTGTAACAGAACATTGAGCTGAACTCCGTCACACAAATCATGTAAAAAATAAAACGTTGATGAGACAAAAAATAGAATATTTAATGAAGTGTTTTGATAAATAGTTTGAAAATGAAAAACTAAAAAAAAGCACAATAATGAAAAGTTTATTAAAGAAAAAGAAAAAATGTCAAAGAAATGTTATGTAATTTAAATGAAAAGAGAACAAAAAAATACCTTTTGTGCGAATATAGGTCAAAATATACAAAATATATTTGCGCGCCTGTTGTCATCCTTACGACGTAGTGGCCATTTCTCAGGCCTCTTCTCCGAAGTCGAACTCTTATTCTCCGTTACTCGTCAACACCATGGTAGTCAGATACACTACCATCGAAAATTGATAAGGCAGATACTCAAAAGACTCAAAAGCAAATACTCAAAAGTCGCCGGTTCAAAGACCGTGCGATCAGCTAAGTCTAGATAAAAAATTTATAGTTCGAAATGTTTAGAATTAGCAAAAAATGAGTCTTGGCCCTGAAACAGGCCCATGATTAAATCTCAGGCACAAACTGATGCGATTTTTGAAATCTTAAGCATCGAAAACCCCCCGATTAGAAGCACCAATTTAGGCTGAGCAAAATTTTCAGTCCAAAATGTTAAGAAACCTCGAAGATAAATTTTGACCTCTCAAAATACACTAGTTGTGCGCACCGTATTGCTATTACAAACGCAATTCGCTCTTCTTTTTTTTTGAAAATCTCAGAACAAGGCACAACAGAAAAATATTTCATGACATTTTCAAAAAAAAACAAATTGTTAATGCCTCAAAGGCATCGGAAAAACAAATTTGAAATTTCAAAAATTTGTTTACAAAAGACAAAAACACACACATAACACACATATGTATAAAATGTGTACATTTATGTGTGTAACAGAACAATGAGCTGAACTCCGTCACACAAATCATGTAAAAAATAAAACGTTGATGAGACAAAAAATAGAATATTTAATGAAGTGTTTTGATAAATAGTTTGAAAATGAAAAATTAAAAAAAAGCACAATAATGAAAAGTTTATTAAAGAAAAAGAAAAAATGTCAAAGAAATGTTATGTAATTTAAATGAAAAGAGAACAAAAAAATACCTTTTGTGCGAATATAGGTCAAAATATACAAAATATATTTGCGCGCCTGTTGTCATCCTTAGACGTAGTGGCCATTTCTCAGGCCTCTTCTCCGAAGTCGAACTCTTATTCTCCTGTTACTCGTCAACACCATGGTAGTCAGATACACTACCATCGAAAATTGATAAGGCAGATACTCAAAAGACTCAAAAGCAAATACTCAAAAGTCGCCGGTTCAAAGGCCGTGCGATCAGCTAAGTCTAGATAAAAAATTTATAGTTCGAAATGTTTAGAATTAGCAAAAAATGAGTCTTGGCCCTGAAACAGGCCCATGATTAAATCTCAGGCACAAACTGATGCGATTTTTGAAATCTTAAGCATCGAAAACCCCCCGATTAGAAGCACCAATTTAGGCTGAGCAAAATTTTCAGTCCAAAATGTTAAGAAACCTCGAAGATAAATTTTGACCTCTCAAAATACACTAGTTGTGCGCACCGTATTGCTATTACAAACGCAATTCGCTCTTCTTTTTTTTTGAAAATCTCAGAACAAGGCACAACAGAAAAATATTTCATGACATTTTCAAAAAAAAACAAATTGTTAATGCCTCAAAGGCATCGGAAAAACAAATTTGAAATTTCAAAAATTTGTTTACAAAAGACAAAAACACACACATAACACACATATGTATAAAATGTGTACATTTATGTGTGTAACAGAACAATGAGCTGAACTCCGTCACACAAATCATGTAAAAAATAAAACGTTGATGAGACAAAAAATAGAATATTTAATGAAGTGTTTTGATAAATAGTTTGAAAATGAAAAATTAAAAAAAAGCACAATAATGAAAAGTTTATTAAAGAAAAAGAAAAAATGTCAAAGAAATGTTATGTAATTTAAATGAAAAGAGAACAAAAAAATACCTTTTGTGCGAATATAGGTCAAAATATACAAAATATATTTGCGCGCCTGTTGTCATCCTTAGACGTAGTGGCCATTTCTCAGGCCTCTTCTCCGAAGTCGAATTCTTATTCTCCGTTACTCGTCAACACCATGGTAGTCAGATACACTACCATCGAAAATTGATAAGGCAGATACTCAAAAGACTCAAAAGCAAATACTCAAAAGTCGCCGGTTCAAAGACCGTGCGATCAGCTAAGTCTAGATAAAAAATTTATAGTTCGAAATGTTTAGAATTAGCAAAAAATGAGTCTTGGCCCTGAAACAGGCCCATGATTAAATCTCAGGCACAAACTGATGCGATTTTTGAAATCTTAAGCATCGAAAACCCCCCGATTAGAAGCACCAATTTAGGCTGAGCAAAATTTTCAGTCCAAAATGTTAAGAAACCTCGAAGATAAATTTTGACCTCTCAAAATACACTAGTTGTGCGCACCGTATTGCTATTACAAACGCAATTCGCTCTTCTTTTTTTTTTTAAATCTCAGAACAAGGCACAACAGAAAAATATTTCATGACATTTTCAAAAAAAAACAAATTGTTAATGCCTCAAAGGCATCGGAAAAACAAATTTGAAATTTCAAAAATTTGTTTACAAAAGACAAAAACACACACATAACACACATATGTATAAAATGTGTACATTTATGTGTGTAACAGAACAATGAGCTGAACTCCGTCACACAAATCATGTAAAAAATAAAACGTTGATGAGACAAAAAATAGAATATTTAATGAAGTGTTTTGATAAATAGTTTGAAAATGAAAAATTAAAAAAAAGCACAATAATGAAAAGTTTATTAAAGAAAAAGAAAAAATGTCAAAGAAATGTTATGTAATTTAAATGAAAAGAGAACAAAAAAATACCTTTTGTGCGAATATAGGTCAAAATATACAAAATATATTTGCGCGCCTGTTGTCATCCTTAGACGTAGTGGCCATTTCTCAGGCCTCTTCTCCGAAGTCGAATTCTTATTCTCCGTTACTCGTCAACACCATGGTAGTCAGATACACTACCATCGAAAATTGATAAGGCAGATACTCAAAAGACTCAAAAGCAAATACTCAAAAGTCGCCGGTTCAAAGACCGTGCGATCAGCTAAGTCTAGATAAAAAATTTATAGTTCGAAATGTTTAGAATTAGCAAAAAATGAGTCTTGGCCCTCAAACAGGCCCATGATTAAATCTCAGGCACAAACTGATGCGATTTTTGAAATCTTAAGCATCGAAAACCCCCCGATTAGAAGCACCAATTTAGGCTGAGCAAAATTTTCAGTCCAAAATGTTAAGAAACCTCGAAGATAAATTTTGACCTCTCAAAATACACTAGTTGTGCGCACCGTATTGCTATTACAAACGCAATTCGCTCTTCTTTTTTTTGAAAATCTCAGAACAAGGCACAACAGAAAAATATTTCATGACATTTTCAAAAAAAAACAAATTGTTAATGCCTCAAAGGCATCGGAAAAACAAATTTGAAATTTCAAAAATTTGTTTACAAAAGACAAAAACACACACATAACACACATATGTATAAAATGTGTACATTTATGTGTGTAACAGAACATTGAGCTGAACTCCGTCACACAAATCATGTAAAAAATAAAACGTTGATGAGACAAAAAATAGAATATTTAATGAAGTGTTTTGATAAATAGTTTGAAAATGAAAAATTAAAAAAAAGCACAATAATGAAAAGTTTATTAAAGAAAAAGAAAAAATGTCAAAGAAATGTTATGTAATTTAAATGAAAAGAGAACAAAAAAATACCTTTTGTGCGAATATAGGTCAAAATATACAAAATATATTTGCGCGCCTGTTGTCATCCTTAGACGTAGTGGCCATTTCTCAGGCCTCTTCTCCGAAGTCGAACTCTTATTCTCCGTTACTCGTCAACACCATGGTAGTCAGATACACTACCATCGAAAATTGATAAGGCAGATACTCAAAAGACTCAAAAGCAAATACTCAAAAGTCGCCGGTTCAAAGACCGTGCGATCAGCTAAGTCTAGATAAAAAATTTATAGTTCGAAATGTTTAGAATTAGCAAAAAATGAGTATTGGCCCTGAAACAGGCCCATGATTAAATCTGAGGCACAAACTGATGCGATTTTTAAAATCTAAAGCATCGAAAACCCCCCGATTAGAAGCACCAATTTAGGCTGAGCAAAATTTTCAGTCCAAAATGCAAACATTGGCATTTATAGCCCCTCAAAACATGCGTTCAAACATAAAAAACTTCCATTTCAACGTCCGATTTTTAAGTTTGTCCTCGAAGACATTTTGTAGAAGAGACAAAAATACACTTTGTATCAGATTTTTAGAAGGATTGGTTCAGTAGTATCGAACTGGGGCGGCCGAAAGGAGTAAAAAACATGTTTTTTCAAAATACAGTAACCTTCCAGCATTTTGCCGAACATGTATATACATCATTCGAAAGAGCTTATCAAAGCACATAACATAATAAACTTCATTTTGAAATTATCTTGAAAAACTGACAAAATATTCTGAAAACGGAACAGTGGTTTCATAATTCTTAAGAATCAGATTTTTGAAACAAATGAAAATGACAAAAAATTTTAAAAATGGTTTGATGTGAACAAAGATCAGCGCCGAAAGTCGGTGCTTAAAACCTTACCGATGGTCGAAGTTAACAAATATATTCTTAAGAACAACGTTTGTTACTTTTTTTACAATACTTTTGGAGTAAAATTTGTTGATAAAATATTTTTCCTTCCAACAACACATGTCGCTAAAGTCTTAGCTTATTCTTTCATTTAGCACAGTTAAGTTGCAGCGGTTTTGAGAGAAATCTTTAAACAGCTATCCTAAAAACTTAAACCACATTTAATTTGAAAAACAGCGGTATAAGTAAAACCATAAAACATAAGTGCAATAAAATTTTAAGTGTACATATAAAAATTATAAATTTTATATTTATTTATTTTTCCGCCTATTCAAAAAAACATTTTTTATCCAATCATAACATGCCTAAGCGCAAATTCTATAAAATAAAATTCAAAACAATGTATTTTAAGAGACGTCTAGTGCCCGCCGCCATAGACGAGAGCCGCGCCGTTGGGGCGGGTGGAGCGGAGAGGATCGTATTTCTCAAAGTACAATTTGTCTTGTTGCTTTTGTCGGAAACCTGAGTATTTTTCGACTTCATGATGATGGGAGCTGGCCGCTTTATCAGCGTCCTTAATTTCTTGACGCGGTCGAGCTAAAAAATGTTAAATTATTTATAAAATGATAAATAGACGACAAAAAAATGTAAATTTGTTTGCATAGTGTGAACAACGAAATCAGTTGAATTATCAAAGGACTAACTATAAATGGAAAATTATTTAAAAATTAATTCAGATAAAACTATACCTAAAAAAGATAAAACGGACATATGGTCAAATACTTCGCATATCTCAAAACTAAACGCCCAGCACGTCACGTAATGAACGCAGACAGTTTTCATTTTAGTCCAAAATGATTATAATTTCTCAAAAAAGTATTAAACCCACTAAACAAATTGCGTGAAAAAAATACCAAAATTTCAACGTCAATACTTTTTGAACCAATTGATTCAGCAAAAAGGCTCTAATACACCAATTTCCGAATTTTATGATACAATATGGGATGATTAATGGAACAAAAAAGAAAACATTGAAATTCTCACAAAATTTGGCATTTAATTTTTTTTTTCCAAATTTGATTATCGAATTAAGATTTTAGGTTTTATCCCATAGTTATTTCACACAAAAACCCAATCAGATTAAACACCAAAATGTGGAAAAAAAAGACTAAGAATAATGGAACATACAAACAATTTGCGATAAGTATGAATTTTTTCAGTCATAAGACTTCCATTGCTCTAACGCAAAAAAGTAAGCAGTGATACAGAATACAGAAGAATTAATGCTTGCCCGGGAAAAACGTTTTGATTACAATTGTCGTGCCAATAACGCCGAAAATATACAATCGCACAGGTGGCATAAATTTCCAGATGTGACGCCATGAGTTTCCTCGAACCTACAAATTTGGAGAAATGTTAATTAAAGATGTACCATATAAAACGAAAAGAGTTTGAGAATTACAAAAAGTAATTTTACCATTACGAACAATTAAAACAATGAGAACCCTTATTCAAACCAACATTAAAAGATAACTGAATTCATTTCTTACAGCAAAATTGCATTTCCCTCTAAACATAAAACAAAAGTTACATTTGAGCAGAAAATAATTATGGTGAGGATGGGCTCCCACACAGAGTAGCGCCCATAAATTTGCGCAGTAATCTGATAATAAAAACGCATTTATTCATTAGACGAGTTGGCTTTTTACGTTTTAACCTCCAATAAATAAAAAATTAAGAAGTTTTTAAAAAAATATACCCATTCTCCAATAGTCCATGGTTGCGCCATCATGCGGGGATGAAGTTTGGATTTAGGAATTTTCGCATTCGGATCAGCAATAACTGCTGCGGCGCCACGAACCGTCTCCGCTGTCCATTTGCGCTCTGCCAAATTTTACTCAATACCATCTTCCTTAAAAAATAGTAAAAAAAACACACAGCAAAGTACAGCACGGATTATACAAAACACAGAGACTACAGCTACAGCAGCTACAAGAAATATAAAATTTATATGAAAACAGCATTTTTGCTCTTTATATACCTCATCCCTGTAGTATAAAAGTTTACAGAGCTACGGATCTAACTCTGTGGCTTAGGAAAAAAGAAATCTTAGTTCACTTCTGTAAGGAATAATGAAAATTTATGGGACTTGAAATATTTCCAAAAAATTTTCGCGTCGTAATTATTTTTCGTTTAAACTTTATTTTAAATTTTAAAATGTTTAAAATTGTTTGATGGTTTAGTTAAATTTTCCTTTCTTTGTAATCACTCAGGTTACATCAGTAACTGATTTTTTTTGAAAAACGTACTTTATTGTATTTTTACAGTCCTCGTGGAGCATTCCTCTCTTAATTCGAAATTGACGTAATTTCCGTCTGGGTCGTTGGAAAGCCCATCAAAATATACTACAATTTTCTAACAAACAATAATATAAGCCAAAAAATTCAGTGAAGGTATCCTAAAGAAAAAAAATTGCAGGAAATCTTATGAAACCCAAAAGTAAGTTCAAATTATTGCAGAATCAAGAATATGCAGCCTTATTCAACAAATCCTTATAAATATTTAAAAATTATTTAACGATAAAAGTTTAAGAAACTAGAGTAATTCGCGCTGACGCCTAACATTAAACGTCCATTCCATAAAGAATAAAATTATTCACTTAGATTATTAATTATTCACTTTATGTATATTAATTATTCACTTTAATTATTCACTTTATGTGCACTTAGTAAAAAAAATTAGAAAATGAACAAAAATTTGCTATCGTAACACTTAAAAATTTGTATTTCATACACTTCGTGTCAAGACAATACAAAGTTTAGTTATAAATTAAAAAATTATTTGAAATTTCACGACCAGAGGCATTTTTTTTGTGGCATTTTTTTCGTTTGAGTCAATGATGGTCTGATCGTTATTTAAAAAATTCTTTTTTTGTAAGAACAAAATGAACAGGGTATATTTGCTTTTGTTCATTTCGTTTTTCTTTGTTTGGATTTATTTTTGAATTCACACGTCCTGCAACGACTTTTTGCGAAATTTTTACAGCAAATTTTAAGTTTTTGCATGAAAAAACTTTCTAAACCGTACAACATTTTATGTTCTTATAAGTAAAAGAAGTGAGCAGACTATTATAATATTTATTCGATTTCAGTTATACCAAGGTGTAATTTACGACGAATTATGGCTTTGCGCGCCATTGGTCGTCTTTTGCCTTCGGATTCAGCACTCTTGATTTGCGATATGCAGGAGAAATTTCGGTAAATACTTTTTTAAATTTTAACTAAAAAAACCAATAACTTTACAGCAATAGCATAAAATTTTTTCCACAAATCACGGCAGTCACGCGCCGATTGTTCGACACATCTAAGGCGTTGGGCATACCAATCATCGCCACTGAGCAATATCCAAAAGGTATCATTATTAATTAGATTTTTTTAATAGTAGTTTGGTCATTAAAAAATGTAACATACTGGAGCTCCACTTTATTTTGCTTTGCGCATTTTGCGAATGCTGACAGATGGTTTGACTAATGGCTGAGCGATCAAAATTGTTTAATAAATTTTAAAGCCCTGTAGCTTAAATTCGTCGAAGTCTATCGTAAAACTTTAAGAAAAGCGCTTTAATGTTTTAACTTCAAAAATTAAAATTTTATAACATTTTTAAATTTTCCGTAATTAAGAGTTGCACCAATATGATGTCATATTTTCAAATTGTTAAATAAATTTAAACACATTCTAAAATATCGAGTATTTTTTTCATGAAAAATGACTGTTGCATTGATATCTTTTCCGTGCTGCTTTCAGGGAAATGAATTTGTATGAAAAAAGTTCAATATTTTACAATTTTTAAATTTAAAATATAATTAAAATGTTTTTTTCAACATAAAATTTCCGAAAAATTGAATTATCTAAATAGATACAGTTAAAAAAGGAAACAAGTCCAACAATTGTGTATTGGTTTGTCGCGGGGAGATTTAGATAATTTAATTTTTTTGGAAATTTTATGTTGAAAACATTTTAATTAAATTTTTAATTTAAAAGTTGTAAAATATTGAACTTTTACCATTCAAAAATTTTATCCAAACAATACTCTTATGGTTGCGTGGGCCCAATGAATGCATAATATTACAAAAGAGCATTGAATTGGGAACAGAATGGCGGTAGATAGGTCTGTAGCGTTATCTGTTTCGAATGATGCTCATTTGAGTGAATTTCCAATATTTGTCCAGCTAAGATTTTGGGGGGGGGGGGGGGGGGGGGTTCGAAAATGGCATGTCGGCTATAATATTCCTCGCATAAGTCGGCTAAAATTAACAAGCTAAAAAGGTGCGGTCTGCACCAAAAACCTTAGAAGCGATTTGGAAATTCTTTTTTTTTATCAAGGGGAAATTTGTTTATCAAGGGTACCCTTTAATATAATTTGCTTGATTTTCCTATTTTTGTTTATTTTGTGCCTTATAACATATATATGTATACCATAATTTGGCTTAATGGACTCGCACAACATTCGGACTACCTGGGTTCAATTTGTCTTGCGCTAAACTACTTATGTTTACCGAGTTCCTACCATTCAAGAGCAAAATAGGAATTTACAGATTTATGATTTTTGAAAAAAATGCTAAGGGGGTACCCTTGATATTTTTTCAATAATTTTTAAATTAATCTTAAATGTGATAAAAGACGTAATTCTACAGTTTTTGGTGCAAACCTCTCTAATTAATATATGGGCCAAGTTGTGTGAGGTCAAACATTGGCATTTATAGCCCCTCAAAACATGCGTTCAAACATAAAAAACTCCCATTTCAACGTCCGATTTTCAAGTTTGTCCTCAACAGACATTTTGTAGAAGAGACAAAAATACACATTGCATCAGATTTTTAGAAGGATCGGTTCAGTAGTTATCGAGCTGGGGCGGCCGAAAGGAGTAAAAAACATGTTTTTTCAAAATACAGTAACCTTCCAGCATAATTTGCCCGAACATGTATATACATCATTCGAAAGAGCTCATCAAAGCGACATAACTATAATAAAATTCTAGTCTCAGTTTTGAGAATAATCTTGACCCAAACGGTACAAAATGGGGTACTGTAGAAAAGGAGGCGGAGCCTAAAAAAATGATCCTCGAGATTCGATGCGCCTTTTAATTCTTGCACATATTCCATATAAGTATTGTTGCCCGTAACACCTACATCTCAAGGTCGGAAAAGGAAAAACCGTTATTTACCGTATTTTTGACCATTTCGACCCTGTTACCGTATACTTTCCACTACAGGCAAAAATTGCCAAAAGGTCCGCCTTCACGTGCGCAAACCTTAGGTCTGTTGACACTTTTGTCGCTACGTCAACGCTTTCATGGTGAAAACGCCTAAAAACATGAAAAAAAAATTTGCGACTTGTGCGAATTTGCATTGATGCTGTGAGACTCCGGACATGCGATTTTCACCATCAGACGCGCGAGGGTCATGTTTTCTTACAATTTTTGACCGCAAGTCGATTCGGCCAAAACTGTTCTTGTACGAACAAAAATGGTGCCAATTGAACTTTTTTTATATTTTCTTTATATGTATAGTTGAATTTACTAAACGCATAAAATATTTCCAGAAACCTGTTATGAAGAAATTTTCTGGTCCTTACACGATTATCCGAAACCAAATTTAAAACGGATATTTTGTGTCGGACTTCCCTTTTTGCAAATGTGTCTTTTGGCGATACCAATCCAATTCCATCATTTCTATCTACAAAAGCATAAATTATAATTTCAGGTCTTGGTCGGACTATCGCTGAACTCCCGCTGTCAGAAAATAAGGTAAAAATTTACGAAAAGACTCGTTTCTCAATGTGTACGCCAGATTTAAGCGCCGACCTCACCAGCCAAAACATCAAGTCCATTGTTCTGTGTGGAATTGAGGCGCACGTCTGCGTTCTCCAAACCGTCTTTGATCTAATCGAGAAGGGATATGGCGTTCATGTTATTGCAGACGCGACGTCTTCGCGCTCTATTCCCGACAGGTGACATTTTGTTTAGACATTTCAGACTGGCAATCAGTAGTTGTTCATTAGTCTTGTCCATTTCATATTGTCTCGAACATGATACACAAACACACAAGCCGAAGGATTACTCATAACAGGCTCAGTTGTCAGTCAATTAACTGTTTTAGTAAAAATTAGCGACCTTTTAATACATTTGAAAAAGATAAACGGTCATTCATTCCAAAAGGCTCACTTTTCGTGATTTTTGGTCCGGATTTTGATTTTTTGTCCTGTCTCCTTGTTCAATATTTTACAGAGTACTTTTCACTGGATTTTAATTTTTTTGCTTTTGTGTATTTTTTGAAGATAACAAATTTGAATAGAACTTTTTTTCAGGTTTTTTGCATACAAACAAATGGAACGAGCCGGCGCCGTCCTGACAACGTCGGAATGTGTCATACTTGGCTTTCTCCAAGACTCCACCCATCCAAAGTTTCGCGAAATACAAAAAATCATTTTTGAGCCGGCACCGGACACCGGGCTGGCCAATTATTTCTAGGACTATTATTTGATAACATTGTAATTATTTTTTTGGTGTATTATTTGAGAAAGAATATTAGAAAAAAGTAAAACTATATTTATTTTAGTTCGAATAGAGATTATTTTGTTACACACCAAAAGAAAATAAACAAAAAAAATAGAGATCGCCAAACAAAGGTCATTTAATTTTACATACAAGATAAATGCCTTAAAGAACCATGAAAACAAATTAAAGGTATGTAATTGTTACACGGCACAGTTAAAGTGATTCAAAAAGGTGGACAAACGTAAAAATTCTCGAAATTTTCGCTACAATTCTTAAACGCGGAATGAAACGCCTAAAAAAGTCTGCAGAATTTCCACAACATAAAATTAAAAAATAATTTTAAATGGATAATGCAATTGCATTGTATTTTACGCCATAAAACCGTTATTTATACTCATAAATGTCAAAAGTTAAGGATAAACGCGGAATTTCTCTATAAAACGTTATTAAGAGCTCAGTTTTATTTAGTTAAAGCAGTGCAAAAATAGGGCATAATGCCGACTCCAGTTTTAAAAGTGGAATTTTATATTTTATGATTGCTGGACAGTCTTCAAAAAATGCCCAGCCGTGAGTTCCATCTTTTTTTGCAATACGGAATTAAGAGTAAATAAAAAATTCACTGCTTTATATCAAAAATATAGTCAAAATTAGAATAAAAGTTACATGCGCCTTCACTTTTTGCATCACTTTAAAAAAGGCGTGTATAAATGTCACTATTTTTAACGCAAATCAATAAGTTTACAAACCCAAATCCGACGAGTTATTTCTTAAGCCAAAAAGACGTTCAAATATTGAATGCTAAGGTTTACTCGTCAATCACACCCGACTCCATCAGCCATTCATCCATTTTGGCAGTCCACTGAAATTTTTTCGTTTTGGAGCCGTCCAAAATTGAGATGAGATGCTTTGCCAATTGCCTGACAAACTCCGAGACAATGGTAAAGTGAAGCTCGTGAATATTCCTAAAAAATTAAATATGAGGTTTTAGGCCCGTCTCGGTTACATTGGTTAATTGGCCTTTTTACAATGACATTTTTTATTGTCATGTCTTAGAGAAAGCAAAACAGCAGTATAAAATTAGAGGGTTAAAAAAAATTTCACTTGGACGTTCAGATATGCAGACGTCTATTGTTTCGGCTCCATTCTGCTTTAAGCTTTTAAGCCTGCGCATTCAAACAGCATCAATCAAAAAATCCCTATTTGATTTTACTTAACATTACATTTGTCTCTCTTCATGTCGTGACAAGTCATCTTTGTGAGTGAATTTACGGCTTAAAGAGACATTTTTTTTAAATTTTGAACATTTCGATGTACGACTTTATTATTTTAAAATCAAAATTTTACGTTTTCATGTTCACGCTGACAATGGGTTTTTATTCATTTACGCTCCTCAAACTTCATTTAAAAACCAAATTTTGGTCTATTAACCCAGTCTCGTCCTGTGTTCGTGTGATATCAAAATGTTCAAAATTAAAAAAAAAATATTTTAAAGCAACTGCTGATATAAAAAGTACGTAAATAGAAAAATTGTTTTGGCATAATGTACCTCATAATATTTGGAAAATTTACATTTTTGTTAATCACAATACGGTTCATAATCCCACTTGTAAGCGCTTTTAAGTGTTCTTTCAAATAAACTCAGAATTGTTCATTGATTTTAGAACTCTGCGATTTATTTAATTGTACGTACACTTTAGTGTTGTCTTTCTACCGGAGGTATGTTTTAACGCTATGTTTGGTTATCAGACATCATAGAAAAAAAGTAACGGCATAAAAAATTAAAAAGCTAATCAGAAACAATCACCGTATTAATTCTATTCTTCTAAACCTGTAATCTTGCAGTCTCATATCAGAGAAAAAGCCAGTATTCAAAACGATAAGTGAGCCATTTGATTTCTATTATTAAATAACGTACCTCAAAAATTTCAGCATCATGTCAATGCTGTGCTCATTTAAATAATCGGTCAACAATGATGGGTTTTTACTCGCCTTCAACTTTCTTTGTCCTTTATTCTTCTCAAAAAACTCGGCCAAATGATTGAATAAAAATTTGTGAACTTTTTGACACCTTTGCGAATATTCCTAAAAGCAGTTCAATATTCAGCTGCTGAACAAAATTCAATCAACTTACTACAGCCAACACTTTTCGCACGTTGGGAAATTCTGACAAAACGCCTTGCAATGACAGACCGTCGATTAAAACCTCTTCAAGACACGATTTCAAGCGATTGCGATCCTCCGGCGCGCGCTTGTAATCAACATCCACAACATAATCAATAACACACTTAAATTGCTCCTCTTTTTTGCCGACTAAAAATGCGTGGACCAAATTGGCGCAGGTCGTTTCTAGAGGACTCTAGAAATGAACTTTGTATTTATTACATACAAAAAAGTTTATTGTAGATAATCCACATTATATCTCTCCCATAAGCGTTTCTTTATGTTCTCCCAGCACAATCCAATTCTAATTTAAAATATTTAGTTGAAAGTTGCATAATTAACTTTTTACGTTGCATTTTCGGTAGTCATTGTTTGAATTTTGTTACTCAATTGATACATGTATGTACATTATGGACTTTCACAATTATGTCTCACATCTCTGGAATATATAAATATATATCTCAATATATATATATCTAAATATAAAATGGAATATATCTCTGGCGAATATTTCAAAGTAGTCAACGAAAAAAAAATGACAAAAAAAAATGAAAAGCACAAAAAATAGTAAAACTTTAGCTATATATATTTAAACAAAGTGCCAATAAAACAGTACCAAAATATGTGCGTATTCTCAAGTGGCTAATGTTTCAGGATGTTATTCCATTGCGAGTTCAAACCAAAATTATTGTTTCGATAAAATTGAATTGTTAGCATTTAAAATCGAGTTCAAAGTTTTCTACCGTAAACCAATTTGTGATCACTAACTATATGTAATACTTTGCAAAAGAACTTTTACAAAGAAAATAGTCGATTATAATTTTTACCATTTTTCCATAATACGGTAAAATAAAGAATGAATTACAGTTAATTTACAAAAAAACAAAACAAATAAAAAAAAATTTACCAAATCGCTGTTAGAACACTCTTGATAAACGATTTCATCGTCATCGGTTGGCTCCATTTTTTTGGACGTAAATTGCGCCCCCGAATAGTCCAACAGACCACTAAGAAAATTGTTCGAACTCGGCTCAACCATGTCGACCAGCTCAATTTTGTCCAGCGCAATGTGGCGACCGCAAAAGCTGTAGGCCGCCAATAATAGTTCAAGAGAAATGCCTGAGCGCTCCATGGCTAAACGCAAGCCAATTTCCTTGACAATCGCACCCGTGACAATGTCAACCATGCTATCCAAATCGCCGACATGTCGATTTGCCAAAATTGACTTCATCTCTTCACGCAGCTCGGAAACTGTACCGATAAACATTCGTCGCTTCGTTTGGCATTGGGAGAGAGGCGAAAATGGCGATTTAATATTAACTTCTAAAAGTTCAATAATTAAAGCATAAATAATGAAATGTTAATATAATTTACCTTTAACTCGCTTCAACATGGGCGTACTACAATTATGCTTCTGATTACCTGCAAAAAGACAACAAAATTGATATTAATGAACAGCATTGTAAAGACGTAAAATAAAAATTTAAAAAAGTGACCCTAGAATAATTGAGATAAGTCAAAAAATCTTTTACTACAAATATAAGTCATACCATTATTTGATGAATTGATGTCCAATGTAATTTTTGAAGTGCTGGCTGAGGAGGCGTCACCAATCGAATGCGTTTCATTATAAAAAGAGGCTGATGCTGTCCGTTGGGCATTCAATTTCTTTTCAACGCTGTTGCTGTTCGAAAACTTTGGCTCGCTACCGTGCGTCAATTTCCTTGTTGAATTCAGTTTTTTGGCACTTTCAGTATTATTTTGTCCTTCTGGCAAGCAACTACCATCGCCCACGCTTGCATTCGATTCACTTTCTATGTGACAATCTTCCCCTTCATTTGAATTACTCAATTCAGTTTTTCCCTGGAACATTTTGTTGTAAAAAGCCAAGTTAAAACTAACAACAACCTTAAAGACGTAATTCTTAAACTCCTCATAAGTTTTGCAGGTCGCCAAAGTGTTCTTTACTTCTTGACTTACGCCATTAGTGCCCAACAGCTGCGACAAACACTGTCGAAGGGATGAAGCATACCGTCGATGTGTTGTCGGAACTACCTGAAATAGTCTTTATGCAATAATTATAAAACTTGCAACAAGTAGATAAATAGTTTACATTGAATTGGCGGCAACATTCGCCAATGGAGTAGTCATTAAAAATGTATCCGCTCAAAGACTCCTTCAAACGAACTCTTAAATCTTTTTCAGCGCAACGATCCACAATCTCAATGATGGCTCCTTTAACAACTAAAAAAATATAACGGTATTAAATTAAAAAATTTTAAGTTAAGCAAACGGTAATTTTTCAAATAATCGTCAAAGTTCTTTAACAGTGTGAAAGGATATAAAGGTGCAAGACAAATATTTTACATTAAAAATATTTCAATGCTATATTTAAATCTTTTTTAAATGAAAATACAGTAGATAAAAAAGTTTAAAAATATTATTGCCATGTAGCACTTTTGATCTAATAATTATGAGTTTTTGTTGTCCCAGACTCATTATATACTTTGTGGGGATTAAAGAAGAAAGAAAATTTTAAATAAAAATGCAAAAAAAAATAAAAACAACAAAAATAGCTTAATGGCTCTCAAATTATTGTTCAATAAATTAGTGCCCAAAAGTCGAATCTGAGAAAACGAATAGACTTGTTTCTGACCAGAAAACATAAATTGGTTAATTTTATTACTTATTGGATAATCGGTCCAGTAATCGGGAAACGACGTTTTTACGGGACGACGGCGTTTCAAGTTTAAATCTTCTTTCTCGTCGGGAGTTGCCGCGTCAGCCATAGCCAACTCGTCCGCTCGACGCTTTTTGCTCTTTTTGGCTAGATCGTTGTCATGATTGGCGTCGGTCGCCTCAGACTCTTTTTCATTGATCTCAATATTCGTCTTTAAAATATTATTTTTGTTTGTTCCGCTTTGCATTAATTTCTCAGCCACCTCATCCCCTCCATCTTCATTGGCACTGCTTTCCAATTCCTCTTTTATGTCCGTTTTCTTATGGAATTTCACTTTTCCCTGAAAATCAAGAATTAAGAAAAAGAAAAGCAAAAGTGCGAACAATGTAAATTTTTATAACTACAATCAGTTATTGGAATTATGAGCTTACTTGACAAGTATAGTGATAAAGTCTCATTCTGCTAAACATGGATTGTGGATAATTTGCAGGCACTTAAGATGGTTAAATTTAATATTTGGCCAAAAACATATAAAATTTGGCTGGATCAATAATGTTCCGAGTACCCCAGACATCCGGTGTTTATATTGATAAAAAAATGCTTGAATTAATTAATATCAAAGTACAATAGACCCTCAAATTTACATTCAAAAAAGTATTTTCCAAATATTAAAATATCATAATATACTAAGTATTTAACAACTGTTTTATCTGCAGTAAGAATTGAGGTCAGAGAATTCAAGATTCAAAATGAAAAAGACAAAAACGTTTTTATGCGGGAGTCAGATATGTCAAATGCAAAGTCACTTTACAATTCTGACTGTATTCTCATTTTTAAAACGAAAAATATAAAAACATACATGTAACTTTAAGCTTTTTTTTCCAGCCGCTGACTTCTTTTTTGCTTCCAAAAACTTTGACAAACTCGACATTGCTGATTTGCTGCTATTTAAAGGTTTTTTGTTCGAAATTTTAATTATTTTGACGACCTGGCTCTTCTCAACGTTTTGCTTGATTGATGCGGAATGAGGTCTAAAAAACCAAAGTTATATATTAATATGACGTTGTTTAATAAAAGAAGAAAGCTTACACATTATTAGCAGTTGCAACACTAATTTTTTCATTATTGTAAAGAATTGTACGCACTTGATTACACATTTCGGCTAACTTCTTTGACGAAAGACTCAAATTTTTGGCTGTACTGTGAATTGTCGTGTTTTCACCGCCGTAAAACACATGCTCCATTCCTTCCTTAAGGGTGTTTAACTCGGGCTGCTTTAAGTTCAATTCACTCAACACCTGTAGAATTGCTACATCGATTTCATTCTTCAAAAATTTCTGTTGAATTTCGCGAAACGGATTGATCGTTGCTGAAAAAAAATAAAGTAAAGCGAGAAAAAACACTAATAACTACAAAAGGTCATCATTACTGAGTTAAAAATTTCACAAATAAATGTAGCTGGTGATTTTATTCATTATAACAGTGGCAAGCAACAGCGGTTTCAATCTCAAAGTGTTTTGAGCATTCACAGAAACGACCTTTAAAACACACTTTACAAAAATAACACCGCAAAATCGAAATTTTGCGGCGTACAAATTTTTTTTTTGCTTTTTAAAAGTTATTACAGTACTTGTTTATATAAAGTTGTTTTTTGGTTTTGGCTTTTATAGAATAAAATGTTAGAAATGTCTGACATAAATTTTAGCTATTGGGTCTACTACCCAATGTTCACTTTGCTCCAGCTATCAAATTCAAGCATTGCTCGCCAACCAATGCTCAATCTTAACACGTGTCCACTGCGGAGGGCACAATTTGGTTAGTTGGTGGAGTGCAATAAAAACACGAGTTAGCAAAGTTGATACGAGTTATAGTTGATACGAGCTGAAGTTCCGAAAGCACAAGTTCAGTTAATAGCAGCAATTAAAGTTTTAAACACTAGTAGTGGACAAAATGAATAAACAAATAATATGGAAAACGCGAGTTGCTGGGTGTAAATAGATGAGTGCAAGTTGATCGAGGTAAAGTCAAAAAAAAGGGGAAAGTCCATCGGACGTATAATCGACTAGGTTCTAGTGTGAGAGCACAAATCAATTTAAACAAGAGTTTTTTGAGCGCAAGTTGGTATTTTTTACTAACTTTTGATTTGTTTAACAACTAAAAAGAAATAATGAGTAGTGGCACATTTTCAAAACCAAAATTTTAAAATCATTAGTTGCAGTAAACTTCTTCGAAAAAATATGTAATAAATAAGGTACCTGTTCTGGTAGTTCGAACCATTTCTGCTTTAGTGTTCACGTTTGTTTCTAAATAAAAATTTAATTTTAAAATAAAAATTAAAGCATTTTTTCTTATAGTTAAAATTAAAGTTTCCTAATTGCAAAACGGGTCCATGAAACAGAAGGCTCTGAATAAAAGATCACAATTTAAAATATATGAGCATTCACATAAAAGTATAAAAAGATTAAAAGGTAAAACGCAAGAGCTAATTAACTATACCAAAAATGTTTAGCCATTGCAATTTTCTTTTCATAATATTAAATAAAAAATTAAATGTAATTGCTGCTTCACAACACGATTTTACATTCAGGGTCATAAATAAGATTACAATGACTAAAAACAGTTCAAACTAAGTTACATTTTAGGATTATGGTATGTCAGAAAAGCAAAGTAAAAAAAAAAAAAAAAAAAAAAAAGCAAGCAAGCACTAATTTTAATTTTTTTTTGCATTTTATAGAAAAATAAAACATATTGCAGGACCCAGCCTTTAAACTATATGAACATATGTAAAGAAACCAAATGGAAAAAAATTGTAGATAAAGCTGTCAGTAGTGAACAAAACAAAAGGACCCAGACATAAAAACACAGACAAAAACGCAAAAATTTATTGCAAAGGAATACACTAAAATCTATTTAAAGCATAAATAACAACATTGATAAAAACGTTTAATAAATATCCCGTATTTAAGTAAAAATTATTATTTAAAGTAATACAATATATACAAATCAAGAACTACTTTATTTAAGATAAAAAAAAATCAAAAATGTATTCCATTGAAATAAATTTACACCTTGTTATCTGTCGTTTTTAGTCCGATCATTCTACGAAACCACCATTCGTTACATTACATACAATCAAAACCATATAACTAATAAATATACCGGAATTCTTATCAGTCAAACTGACAATTGAAATCTGAGATTTCGCCACGGGTATTAAGTCTCTAAAATTGTTTTCAACAGCTGAATTGGCTCCAAACTCGTATTCACTATTGGTCAAACGAGTTAAAGGTCTCTTAAGATCTTTTAATGATGACTTTGACAAATCCACAACTAAATTATTATTACAATTGAAAAAAAAAATTGTGAACAAAAAAAGTTAATGCGAAAAATCATTACCGCTGCTTGTTTTTGTCAGTGGCGGCGTTTCCTTTTCAACATTTTCATTTTTACCGCCGTAAGACTTGCGCAGCCAATCCATAACTTCTTTGTTTTTCGACTTCAGCGTGTCCTTTTCCGTGCTCAAACTCGCTCTAGCTTTTTCGCCACCGCCACTCGCTAAACCGTCGTTGGGCTGCATTTTGAAAATCAAACTTTGTTCTAAATCTTCTTCAAACAAATCAAGATGCTCAAAAACTGAAAAGAACACTGCAAGTTAAAGGCAATTTCTTTGTAAACAAAAAAAATACTAAAACAAAGTATAAAACACCTCGATAATCTCTCGTCACACAATCACTTGTCCACGCCTGCTCTTCTCTTTTAGACAAGTCGAAAATTCCAGTAATCTGAAATCAAAAGCGATTTTAAGATCCTAACTTCTCTGCAGAAAAAAACTCATCAAGGCAAAAAATTAAGCCATATAACTTTTTTGGAGTAGTAAAGCACTGAAAAATTTTAATATGCAACTTGTGAGTTGATTCACATCTAGTATCAATACGATAAAGCAAAACACCCGAAAATCGGAAAAAAGAAAAAAAAATCGGAAACCGGTGTTAAAGGTTAGCTAAATGCAAATTTCCGCAAATAGTCAGCTAAAAAAAAAATAAAAGTCTAACCAGCAAATATAAATCTCAACCTTTCTACAAAAAAAATAGCTAATATTGCAGAAAAAATAAACCAAAACAAAACTTTTGTCGCTTATTAGCGCAAAATGGAATTGCCACCAAAAACGATTTTTATCTATTTTTTAAAAAATTTAAAATTGAAACTCGGCGTTAAATTTTAGGGTAATTTCACTACGCTTAAAGGATGCGCAAAAAACACGAGCTTTGCGTCAGTTTCCCCAAGTTTTCACTTTCGTTTCCTCATTTCCGGTAAAAAAAGGAAAAAAGTGAATATAAAATTTAGCAATTCAAAATTTTTATCGATTTTTAACCATTTTTTGAGACGGCGATCAATAAGACAATTAAAGTGAATTATTTTTCAAACAAAAAACGTTTTTAGAAAATATTTATAAAACCCTACAATGCACTTCACGCACGCCTGGCCCTTTTTTCCAATCTCTTTAAAAAAGGTTAAAATTATAAGGTAACAATTACCGGCAAAACAGTTATTAGGTGTACAAATAAGTTTCCGCCGTTTTCGTATTTAGTTAACAATTTGCGTGCATTGAGATTTTTTGCATAGTTTTCAACGTTAAAAATGCTATATCTATTTGTATTTTATTGTTTACATATGGGCAAATCGGCACAAAAAAGTCATATTGCTGCATCACAACGCAAGGCCTCGTGTTGCTAAATCGATTAAAGAGCTCTTGAAGAATTTCAAACGGGAAGTTTTACCGTACCTGTCGTACTCTCCTGACATTGCCCGTCAGATTATCACTTTTTCCGAGCACTGGCTCACGGTTTAGCAGAGCAGAAGTTCACAAATTACAAAAAAGTTCAAAAATGGCTCGATGAATGGGTTGCATTAAAACAACCAAAACTGTTTTTGATGGAATCCATAAATTGCTAAAACATTGGGAAAATATTATAATTAATGATGGAAAATATTTTTAATGAAAGATTTTGCTTAAAAATTGATGCCTTGAAAAACGGCGAAAACTTATTTGTACACCTAATATTTATGCAAAAAATAAACGGTAAAAAAATAAATTAAAATTTTCAAATGAAAATATTAAAAACCAAAAATTCACAAAATAAATTTAAAATTTTTTAACATAATAAAAATAAAAAAAAACAAAACATTTTTATAAATTGTAAACATAACAAATGCCTAAATCATAAAATCTATTTCGATCAAGATTAGACGAGTGTAAAAGAAGGAAAAGAAAAATTAAAAATTAGAGGATATTTTAATAAAAATTAAAACAACAAAATTTTTTAACATTAGAAAAGTTTGGGGAAAACTAAGCTTGAAGAAATCAGAAACTATAAACATTCAAATCGGAAGGAATCAGTAACATCAAGCATTTAAACCAGAAGAAATCAGACACTTTGTATATTAACCGGAAGAATTGGAAAACTCAAAAAATTAAAACTTGAAGAAATTAGAAGAGCTCATTCTCAAATAAAGCTCACTTTATAAATGAAAAAAAGTAAATATATAACAATTAACAAACACTATTGGGCTTCTGCTCGCACACCTTTTTTCGCAACTCCTCGTAGGACACCGTTGATGACAGAAATTTTTTGATTTCACTTCCGGGCTTATCTGCGCCGAGCACAAACGTCAACTTCTCCCGACAGTGTTGGTAATGCGTTTGGAGAGTTGAGAAAGCGACCTGATATTTAAGAACCTTTAAAGTTTTAAAAAACTCCACAGTAAAAGCACATTAAAATAATAATTTAAAGCACAAAACAGTAATGAAAGTGAGTAAATACTATGAAAATAAGAACATGGCAGACTAACAGAGTAATCGCGGGCAGTTTTGGTGATTGAAGAACGGCGATAAAAGCAAGTCTTGAGCGCCTTATTGAGTTTTACTTTGCCGTAAGAATCCCTGCAGTTTCTTGTGGTGCTTAAAATCGCTCCATCGATAACTGAAATATTTTTTTTTTAAATTATAGAAATATTTAATGAAATGTGCAAAATCAGTTTTTAAAGTGAAAAAAAAAGAGTAATTGGGCTGGCCAGCCGCTGGGTTGAGCACGAAAATATAAGGTAGGGAAAAAATAATTGAGTTCGTTCATAAATTTGTTTCCACCCTTATGTCTTATATTTGCTATAGGTTAACTGAACGGTTAATCGTATGTCTGGAAAAAACATAATGATGTTATAATAAAAAAACTTAATTTCTGCAATAATGTTAAAAGGGCAAATTAGCCCATTATTTATTTTATTAATCAATTCTTATTTAAAACCAAATGTAAGATATTTAGACTGCCCACGACCTCATATACATAGTCGTGATGCTACGAAACTGCCTTTTGTGTGCAAATTATGATAGAAAAGGCATCAAAGGTAACGATTTCCATTAAACATGAACGCAAATATTATTGAACGAAAAAAAGCTCAATACAACATAGGATAAAAGAATATGACGGCGGATTTAATTTTTGACGCAACCCTAAATTTTATGAAAAGAATATAAAACAAGTCATTTTCGACCATAAATATCTAGTACCGTAATTGTTAAAAATGATTCAAACCGTTAGGATAGAGAATCCAGTGCTCTGGAATCTGAACTTTTTTTGCGCCGAATTTTTTCTTGCCGTCCAACTTCAAAATCCCTTCTGTAATAAGCTGCTTTTTCAGATTATTTATCGAATGGCGCATTTTGTTTTTAAAGTTCAAATGTAAAAAAGTTCGTTTTTTTTCGACACCTATGAGCTCCAACAAATCTTCATTGTCGTCGTTCGAAGCTTTACGTTGCTCTAATTTTGTTCTAAATATGCTTTAAATGCTTTAAAAATACCAAATTATGTAATAAAGCCTAAATTAAAAACCTCAGTGTCAAAACAATTTGTTAAGTATCAACTTTTTAATCTTCAATAACAGGTAAATTACGGAAAATGGGAAAAAGACGATGTCAAAGTTTAAATTGTTGATAAAAGGAAAAGCGATCAGGTTAACGGGCATTACTTTGTATAAATGTGGACTTTTTGCAATGCGGACATTCCGCTATTTTATGTTTTTATAAAAATTTAAAAAGTAAATAGCATACAAATACATTTACTATAAAATTACATTATTTCCGGCAAAAAATTCACCCGGCTAAAAGTGGGACAACAAAAATTCAATAAATTAATTACTAAAAGCTAATATGCTATTTAAAAAAACGATTTCGTAAAATAAAAAATAAGAAAGAAGTAAAAAAGATAAAGGAGCAGTGAGGAGTCTGGTAAAAGAAAACTAATAAAAATTAGTCACGTAATCTAAAAAACCAACGTCAATTTTCCACGAGTCAACAAGTTTTCCACGGCGGCTGTCAGGGGCTCCAACTTCTCGCCGTTGACCTCATAAATTTTGACAGCTTCAGGCATTGAATTTTGTTTCAGTATAATACTTTTGATGGCGCTTTTCAGTCGATCGACTTCATTGTTATCCAAGTCGCAGAGAATCGAACGCTCAAATACTTCTTCAATAGCGGCGTGGATAATTTCGTCTAGAAAACCGACTTCATTGTTATTTTCCTCATCCATCTCAAAATAATCTATAATATATTTTTATAGCTTCAAGTAATTAAAGAATGAAAGATTACACAGTATTCCATTTAAAGCGTTAATTTTTTTGAGAAACGGATTAAATGATCAGCAGAGTTACATAGGTTTTGAGGAAACCCTTTGAATTTTTAAAAGAAATTGACAATCCTAGTTTGCACGAAACATTCGTTGTTGCTGATTAATTGTCAGATCCTGAACAGCACAGTAAGTGCGCAAAAAGCATAATTTAAAAAATGAAATGTTTCTTTCAAATGTATAGATGTTAGACCTCCAAACAAAAATATAATAATCCAGCAATGTGGAAAATTAAATATAAATAAGTACTCTTGACAGAGCTTCAAGTAATTTTAATTTGTATATGTCACTCCAATTTTTTAAAGGTTAGCAAAATCCTAGCTAGCTTATGGACATCTTAAGCTTAAACTAGACATTTTGTTTGTAAAAAAAGAAAAAAGTGCTGAATAGCACAATGGATGCAAAAATTAAAAATTTGGAATATGTACCTCAATTCGGTTAACAAAATAAAAATTAAATACTTTATTACCGTATTTCGTAAATTCAAAGATGAGAAAAATCAAAATTGAACCGACAACAAAAATCGACAATGCATTTATTATTTGTCCTTACAAGAACTTCCTACGCCACTGAACACCGTCCTACTCTGTATAGAAATGCTCACAATTTGGTAACTTTTTTGCAAACCTAAAAAAATCAAATGTGCCACAAAATAATGCCACAAAAAATTTAAAATTTTTTATATGTTATGGGCTTTTTTTTCGACTTTTTACAGTACGTTTTTCAAAGCATATACGTATATACGCGCTTTTACATAATGAAAAATGTATATACCCAGTCATCAAATTTCTTCTAGTATCTCTTTAATTACTGTAGATCCTTGTCTTTGAATTAACCTTCTCCAAAGTCTTCATTTAACTTTTTTTCTGTTGTTTTGCGCCGTTTTATTTTTTCCATTTTTTGAAATGATGAAGGACTAACATTTTTTATATTGCAGTAAGGGGTTTAGCATAAAATGTGCAGGGATTCTATTCTGTGCAAAAAAATGACAAATAGACTTCCAAAACGATTTTATGTTAAGCCTATAAATTCTTGAAAATGGCCATGACCAATTTGGTTTAAAAACTGAAAAAATACCCTACCCTATTTAAAAATAAATTTCAAAATTTTGGACCGAATTTAATTTCAAACACAACGTCTGCCATTTAGTCATTTCTTAGCCATAGTTTGTGACCAAACAAGGCTGTAAAGTCATAACATGTGACTTTCGAGTTTAACTTATGAGTCATGTCATGCATAAAAACATGTTAATTTGTAATTTGCATATCCTTATTTTTGTTAAAAGAATATTTGAACGGTCAATTAGATCTTCAAGCCAAACAGTTTTAACAGCTGGTCTGTTCATAAACATTTCAATTTGTCAACAACTCTTGTTTCAAAAAATCTTGTAAAAAATTATTAATAATATTTATACAATAATATTAAAAATATTTATACAATAACATTTATAATTTTTGCAATAAGTTTTTTCTTTAATTTTGCAACATCATTGCTGGACGTTTTTAATTTTTTAATTGTTTGTTTTTCTAAAAATTAACAAATCCACTAGCGCTCTGCAGCGTCGAATTTTTTTTTTGCATGCAAAAGTGTTTTTTGAGATTTGGAAAAGTAAGACATGATTACTCAATTCTAAATTCAAGTCATCTAATACAAAAAAAGTCAGAATTAATTTGCGCAAACAACTTGATTAATTAATGGTTTTAGCAATATTCTTTTGACGTCGATTTGTAGGCCTCAGAAGCCTTCCAATGGCTTAAGCCTGCTCCAACGTTTTCGCCAAAATGAGTCAACACTGAAAATTTTGTAAGGAAATCAATTCTGGTTAAAGATCTTTTCACAGTTTAAAATTGTTTATTGTGTGCAGTGCGTTCAAAATAGGTCTCTTTCTTATGTTAAGCTTTAGCAATAATTTGCTGACTGATTTTACAGTAATTATATAACCAGAAGGAAATTTTCTGGTTGGTTTAGATTATATACCTTTTTAAGATTGTCTAGGTTTGTGTAAAATTACGTAAACCCATTTTGGATTCAAATTAAAGACAATAATCCTATCATTTTTAATTATTGTACGCCTTTTATTGTATTTTTTTTGTCTTTTGGTACAATTTCAAAATAAAGTCTGCAAAAATTATATTGAACCAATTTTATTTTCTTTTTGATTTTTTGGTTTAATTTTTAATGTTTTTTGCCGGTAAAACAATATTTTCTAGTAAATCAATGCAGAACTTCAATGGTGTTATCCGGCTTACTTTTCTTTTTGTTTTTTAAATACAAGCCCTCAGTTTCGCAAAAATGATTTTTTATAAAGCATTAATTTTTTCTTTTGTTTCGGCGCAGTATCTTTGTTATTTCTCATGACCAATTTCTGAGCTCAAATGATACTTGTAGAATTACGGATTCGATTTTTCAACTTTCTGGAAATAGACAAAGACATTGCACATAAAAAAGAGTGATGATTTTAGACTTGCGACGCTTGGCCGCTGTTGTTTCACCGTATAACCGTTTTCTACATTAAACTTTTAATAAGTGATGTAAAATCACTTAAAATCTGCATCTTGGGAATAGGCAGAAACTCCACTCGCCCGTTCATTCTCAACGCACAACTTCACTCCTTTTCTATTGCTATTTTTGTGATTGCTTTTGCATCGTAGTCGGGGAGCGCTGACTATTTAATGTGTTTGTTACTGTACTTTGCAAACTGGACTCAATTACTACTATTGAGTCCTCTAAAAAACTCTTTTAGCAGTTTGAATTCGTACTTGAATTGACTCACTTGGCGGGTTTGGGTCGGATTTTGTAAAAAGCAACACGAAGAAGAAATTGTTAGTTGATCTTTGATGAATGAAAACGTGTTGGACCCAAATCAAAACAGACAGGAAACATACACATACAAGCCAAACGGCAATGGAAAACGAAAAGCACATAAAAAAAGGAAAAAGGGAAACGAAAGGTCATTTGAATTTTAATTTAAAAGATTAGCGAAGTGCCAGAAATATAATTACGGTAGCAAGACAATTTCAATGGCGACCATGTGGGTAATAATAATGCGGGTCATGCTTGGGGGTACCCGACTTCTGGATATTTTGCGCCAAACGTAATCGTTTTCAAAGAGGCATCAATGATGACTTTCGTCAAAATGATGACTTCTCTTTACCGCGGAGTTACTTTACACAGAGTTACTTTCGGAAAAAAGAGAATTGTGAGTAGTGACGTCGCAATGGTGATTTTTAGCGGAGATGTTGAGCAGATTCAAGTGGATTTCCAACGTTTGACTTCAACTCACATCGTCATGTAAAGCCAAAGCTATCCTGATTTTGGTAAAGAAAAACGAACGTATCAATTGTGCGCCAAGTTTTCGATTTTTATGCAATCCCTAGCCTTAACGAATAAAGAAATGATAAATCGTATTGTTGATTTATTTCATGTTTTTTTGCGTCATAAAATTTTATGTTTTTAGATCACAACCTTTCGTTTCCAGCAAACCACCTTCGTTCGAATTATTAGGCTAGAAGACCGACCTTTTATTGTTCGATATTTCTGGTCAAAGCCGCTCCTTAGAATCGACAAATCAGTTGGAGTATGCATCACGATGAAACATCAGCCGTAGTCAATTTTGCGCAAAGCATTATAACTTTGTTGTTTCTGTAGCAATCCTTTCGCCATATAAAAGTAATTTGATTTATGAATAAATAATAATTTTGGAAATATTACTAAAACTATTGCTTTAGTTATACCTCAAATTAATTTTTAAAAGATTATTAAAAAGCTGCAACAAATTCTTTGTCGAAAAACTAAAATCATTGTCTGATATTAAATTACAACGTTTAAAATGTAACAAAAGACTTTATTTTTTTGTACTTTGCTAAAACTTATTATTTTTCAAAGAATTAATACAGAAATTGTTGTTTATAGACAAGTCAAAGTTATAAAAGAACAGACAAAAGTCCGAAAAATCGTCATCTCAGTATTAACTGTTGACGAAAGTCAGGTTCGAGAGCTGACCTTTGGAAGAAACGATAGAAGGCGGATTCTTAAAAGACACTGTCGATCGTATACGCGAGTGCCGAATCAATGGACGACTTTGTACCGGTTTGACAAAACAAAAACTTGGTTTGGAAATTTTTATTAACTTGAGTTCGTTTTCCATTGCTTGTAAGGGTAAAATTGTTGAATTAATCAACTATTATAAAAAAAAGTAAGTTTTGTTTTGAATCGTAAATAAAAATTTAAAAATTTGCTTTTAATTCGTTTTTTTAATGTTCCAATTCATTTTGTTTGTACTTTTGCAGCGTTGTGACGTTTTAGTCATAGTAATCGAAATTTTTAGAAAACTTTGCTTAATTTGTGAGCATGTGCTGAAATTCGTTATTTTTTAACACATTTATTTTTTTGTTATTTTTCTTTGATTAATATTTCCTGGTTATTTTTTGTACAAATTTAAAATTTTTCTTTTTAATGTCAAAAATAATGGCTGTTTATGTAAATTAAATAAATTTGGTCTAAATAATGCAATGAAGTAAAATTTAAATTAAATATAATGTATAGAGCAATTTACATATTTCAGAAGAGGTCTCTTGATGTTTGGTTTTTTCTATTTTATATGATTTCAATTTAGTAATATATGTATGTATATAGTTAAACAGTCAATTAAACTAATAAAGAAATGCATTTATTGTATAATTTAAAAAATAGATTTTTGCTTGTTTTAAATTCAATGACAAAAAGTAGAACTTTAAAGTCTCACTTTTTTGAAACTTTGTCTTACTTTTTTGTTACTTTAAAGAAACAAAATTTTTTTTTGAATTATATAGTTTGTAATATATTTTTAAAAAATTTCAATTTTTTTGAGACCACTTTTGTTTCAACAACTTTTTTTTAAATAAATGTGGCACTTGAATTGTTCCAATTCAAAAATGACCAAAGATGAAGTGTGAATTATATTGTTTTTATATTGTGTAAAAAAATAAATATTTGTTACTCACTACGTAACAATCTAAAAATTGAATAAAAAATTAAAACTTATTAAGTAACAAAATTATTAAGTACTAACGACATTTTTTCTTGTTTTTTTTAGTAGTACTTCTTTAGTAGAATTAGTAATACGTCGATTTTCATTTTTAAAGTTCCGCTGTACCATTTTTTCAATCTTGCATTTTTTTAGTGCGTTTAAAAGTAACTAAGCTTGTGCAAAACCCTCTTAATTAGATTAAATCATCTTAAATCGTCTTTTTGGGCAAAGAAAAAGACAATTTAAAAAGGCACCTTCTTAAAAGGAAGGAAACACCTTCTTAAACACCATCTTATTTCAATGAACAGAGTAAGGAAAACATAACGGGAAATCTTATTTTTTTCCACAGTGTTTTTAAAATCGTTGTAAAACACAGAATATTTTAGAATTTATTTTAAAAAAAAATTAAATTTTTAAAATTTTTTATTTTTTCATTTTATGCAAAAAAATTATATTTTCCGAGGGCTTTAAAAATCGGTTTTAATAATAGTTGCAAAACAATTCTGAAACTGAAATTAACAAAAATGTGTAAGTGATAAACATGTTAAGCGTCATTTGAAGACAAACTGATTCAATTTTTTAAAAGAAAAGTTCTTTTCAACATTTTTCTTTACCTGATATTTCAGATATTTTGCATAGCTCTGGATTAAAGTTTGCAATTTAGTCTACATTATGTCGATGAATTAATTAAACAAATGTTTTTAAAAGCCATTTTATATTATTATTTAAAGAATTTCAATTGTTATTAATATTATTTACATGAATTTAATATGCATTGTAGGTTTTTTTTAAATAGTGATGAATGATGAAGATTTTCAGTTCTTGAATTCTTGCTGATCTTGACTCCGCTTTTGAAACAGATGCAGTATTGGCCTTTGAAGCGTCAGGAGAACCAGAAAATTTAGATTTTCCAGAAATAACAAAACGAATGCGTTTTAAAGCAAGCAAGGTTTACTTTTAATTTTTTTTTTGAGATGTTGAATTAAAAAGTTTATAAATAAATTTTTACTTTTATTGAGAACTTTTACGAATTTTTAGAGGAACTTTTTAGAAAACAAGGGCAATTCCTCATTAATTCAGTTTTCCATAAATTAACCAACCCCATTGGTAAAAAATCTTGTCTTCCGCTAATCCTCCCATTACGTAACATAATTATGAAATTTTGTTAACCCTTTATTAGAACGTTGTTGTTTCTTTTAAAAATCAACATTTTTGGACATAAATAATGCATTTTTTTGGTTTAATTTTAATTGGAAAGCGGCGATTTCAAAAGAATCAGTTTGGGTAATTCAAAATACGCAGAGTGGTTTAAAAAACTGTAGAAATTGGGATCATATAAAGGACGCTGGATATGCAAGAGATGTGATGATGTTTATTGCTCAAAAAATATTAAACAATGCCGGTATGTTAATATGATTTACCATAACAAACCATGTTACGTCAATTTAATTTTTTAATTCAAGTAATTAAAAACTAGTGTAGTGCATATATAGCAAAAAGATACTATCAGTGGCATGTTTGGCTTATTGTTTTGAAAGTGTAAAAAGAAGTATTGCTTTGTTAAAATCTTTTATAATTATTAACCCATAAATGATTTAATTTTTATATTTTTGAACAATTTATAATTAAAAATGTTGTAGCACGCAGGTTGAGAAAATGCACGATAGCGGAACTTTATTAGGTAACGTTAATATTAAAAAGTCATTGGTAGACATGATTGTTATGGATAGTAGAACATTTTGCTTGGTTAAAGAAGATGGCTTTAAAAATTTTGTTAACGACCTTTGCAAACTAGTGTAACGTTTTCAACTTAATCTTTCTAAGCGAATCTCAATTTTTTTTTTTTATTATATGGAAATACGAAACCGGTGAAAAAAACATAGGATTTAGCATCCTGCCTTCAAGATCAACATTATGCTGTGCTGATGAGCAGCGTTTGCCTGAAACAAAAACTACAACTTTAACGCCAGCCCTTGACTTAATTAAGCAAAATGGAGCTGCTTTTACAGCTGATTATGTGAATTATCTTGTGATTACAGGTGATTTTTTTTGAGCAACAATTGGTAATATTCAAATGTCATAATATATAAATTTAACATTAGACATTTAGTTCCAAATAATAGCCAATTGATTTTTGCTTACTAGAATTTGTTTTACAATTTAATTTTTTTTAATTTTGTTGCAAACCATTTTTTGTACTTTTTTTTATAATGTAAATTTTAATGGTCTTTAACATACAAAACATTTTAGGGAGTTAAAATCTTTTATAAATGGTTTTGAAAAATACCCATTAGAAGATTATTCTAAATCTGCTAAAGATGTAAAAATGTTTTTTTATAATTTATTATGACAAAACTTTTCGTATTTCGTAGCAGATAAGTTTTATGTTATAAGCAATGAAGGGAGTAATATGAAGTTGTTAAGAAAAGGTAATTTTGAAACATTAAAAAATTTAATGGATTTTTATCATAGCGCATGCTGTAGCCATATTGGCAATACTATATTATATTGAAACGCGTAGTACAAAATTACAAAAACACCAAATTAACCAATCACATAAAGTCCAAATGCTGTATTGTAGAACTGTATTGAACTGTAATGTAGATGAGTTACAACATTTTGTTGTTGCTTTTAAGTTTCAATTTTTTGGAATACCTAATTGAACAAACTCCTATTTCTTTATAACAAATTATAGACGCGTAGAATTTTTGAGAAACACTGAGAAATACATTAAACTAAATTACTTACCTATTGCGACACGTGGGCTCTTTACTTTCATTTTGGTAAATAAAGTTTTTTAAGCAAATATGGAAATAATCAAGGAAAAATTAGAAAGTTTGGTGGCTAACAACAGTACCTATAACAATTTACTTAACAAATTCATACAATTGTTGGAAAAATTGCCTTATTTGTTGGCTTATCAAACAATCGAAAAGCTGTTAGCAGAGTTTATTCAATGTCTAGAGTTAAATACATATAAATCAATTGTTTTGATATAATTTTTAAAAAAAAGTTAAAACAATTATTGCTTTGCTGCTTGCACATTTAATTTTGAGTTAATCAATAAAAACCATTTCATTTTCATTGATTGCCTATTATTTACACATAAAAATTATTTAGGGCGATTTGCAACCAACATCCAATATAATTCTAATCAAAATTTCGAAATTACGCTTCTTTAAAACAAATATACAACGGAAATGATGAGGACACCATTTTACATTGCCTTGCAAAAGCGGCGGAAGAGGCATTATTACGAAAAATACCTAAATTTAATAAAACGCTTATCTACGTGGCTTGCTTTTGTGATCCTTGCACTAGGTCACAATTGTCTTCAATTTGTCGACTCACTTCATTATGGAATTACGACGAGGTATTTACATTTCAATAAAATTTATGAAAATAAAATAAGTTAAAATATTATTTAGATTCGTGATGCGGTAAAAAATGAAATGCTGTTAATTCAATTCACAGGAACAACCATACACGATTGCAAGTTAAATGATTTAGACTTTCCTATAGACACCGGTGTTACTCAAATTGACGATGATCTTGGTTTGTATGAACTTTTTTGGCTGCAACCATTTTTAACAAAAATTGGAGGTGCTAAAAATTACACACCCTTATTGTTTTGAAAAGAATATGACAAGGTTTACAAAACATTTTAAAAAAAAAAAAATTTTTTTTTAAATTTTGCTTTATGAAATAATATAAATTTTAGACTTTTCCAGTGTTAATAATTTTATCGAAAATTTTTTTATCGATACCGCCATCTAGCGCCGCATCGGAGAGAGCTTTTTCGTGTTTTGGAAACATTGCGACGTCGTCTCGACATCTTTCGTCAGATAAAATTTCATTGTTAATGTGTTTGAAGTCGTTATTGAAGGAAAATTTGTAAATAGAGTGAAACAATAAAAGATTCTGGTTTGTATTTCAAAGTCTTTATTGTTAGCATGCTAAATTTAAAAAAAAATGAATCTCATTAATGTATTTTAGATAATAAATGTAAAAAAATACAATTATTTTTCACAAAAAAGCATGAAATATTTTGTGTTTTACAACGATTTTCCAGATACTGTGAAAAAAAAAATCATTTCCCGTTATATTTTCTTTTCTCTGCCCATCAAAATAAGATGGTGTTTAAGAAGGTGTCTTTTTATTTTTTTCAAAAGACTAGAGATTTTCATGTCTAAATGGTTTTTTCGCACTCCTTTTGAAGAAAATCCGTTTCTCTCTTTTGTTTTTTGTCGCTTTTTATTTTTTTTCCATTTTTTGTCTGCAACAAACAAAGAGAATGAATGAACGCTGGCAATTAACGCACACATGTAAGATACACGTATGTATAAAATTTTTTTAAAAATTTTTGTTATTTGGCATTATATTGCGGAAATTTTCTTTTTATTGCAAATTGTATTCAAATTTGGCAGATCAAATTTTGGCATTTTTTTAAAAAAAAATGATACAATGAAAGCCTTTGAAAATTTGTCGCGTGCTTAATTCTACATTGAAAAATTTTACGCACCCACTGCCTCATTTGCGTATACATTCAAAGAGGAAAAAAACTGGTTACGCACGCAAGTGCAAAAGAGGCTGCAGCTAAAATTTTTTAATAATGTAGAATTACGCGTCAAATTTTAAATATTTTCACGCTCACAAACGTTTAAGAAATTAAACCTATGAAAATTGTAAAGGAGTGTTGCCTTCCGGGCTTTATCGAATTTTTGTTTATCTCTTTTTGTTTACACAATTTTTTTCGCTGTTTTATACCCAATCAACTTTTTTCTACTGCAAAGAAATCTGCATCAGTTTTCATAGATCCTTTTAACAATCCAATTAAACTAATTTTGAAAAAAAATCCGGAAATGGTCTACGATTGTCCTCGTTTTTAAGTCAAGCCAAAATTGGACTTTCACACTGAAATTGGACTTTTCCCATTTACTCGCAAATTTAAATAAAACTTAAGTGAAAACATATTAAAAACTGTTCAAAACATTTACAGGCAGCTAACCGGCTGTAACTCAACTTGCGGCGGATAAGTGTCTTGTACTGTTATTAGGCCCATTTTTTTATAAATTACAAAATCAGAAATTATTGTTCTTTTATGAAACGCCGAACTTGATTGATGATTCCTGGCAATTTGGGGTTGAGTAAAAATAAGTAAAATAAGTCAAACATTCTTTGTAAATTTTTATAGAAGTTGTAAAATATTAAAACATCTAATCATAAAAAGATTAAATTATATTCTTTTTTATTTTTTAATTTTTGTTTTAATATTTTTGTTGCAATACACTTATGGAAAAAAAATTTTTATCACTCCGTCTATATTCTTCCTCTTTGCTTTCACATTAAAAATGTAACTATATCACAGTTGGCTTATAACGTCTCAAAAAATGTGTAGACATTTGAAACGTGAAAGTTGAAATAAAATTTTAGAATTTTTTTAGTAGCGCTTTTAATAATCTTTTCTCCATTCTTCTAAGAAAAACAAAAAAAAATCAAATCAACCTCCCTCTTTCTGTTGTTCTTTGCTTGTTGTGCTCCTACTAAACATTTCTGAGGTAAGCGTCAAAGTGAAAGCCAATAACGGAATGAAAACAAAAAGAGTTAAAAAAAGAAAAAAGAATAATGGAAAAAGAAAAGTTGCGTAGCTATTAAAATTGAATAAGGGGAAAACTCATTTGCTTAAACAAATAAGCCAAAAAAAATTATACTCATGTCGTAGCAAAAAAATTGAAGAAACACATACCAACAACAACAGCATTGCTGAGAACAACAACAACATTGCTGTGCTTTTGTTTTTAAAAATAGAAATGTATTGAGACTTGCCATTTGTATGCTGAAGGCACATTTAACTTTCTTTCCTTTTTCTTTCCTAGTTCAAAATTTTCTACATTAGAAAACATCGGAAATTTTCTCACTTTAGCAACAGAAAGGAGGACTCAAAAGGGCACTTATGTTTTCTCTCTTCTATTACACGTAAAAAATATCACAACAAATGAGAAACGAAAAGCTAAATTAACACTTCACTGATATCACAGCTAGTTTTTCATTTTCCCATTTTTTATTTTGTTGTTTGTTTATTTTTATTTTTGTTGTTATTTTGTTGTTGTTTAGCTAACAATAGGAAGGACTTGTTGTTTCTTTGTTGTACTTTTAGTATTAAAAAGTGTCGTGTAAGTAAAATATCGAATCATATTTTTTGTTGTTAACGTTGTTGTTAAGAGAAATCAACATCAAAAAGGACAACAAACCATAATTTTATATACGGTATGTCATCATTTTTTTATTATAACTTTTATCTTTGTTTATCTTTGTGATATCATTAAAAAATGATCAATTCTAAAATAACAACACTAATAAGAATCGAATGGTAACAACATTCTGCTGGCAATAACAACAAACCGAAAATCTACAATCCGCCTGGATACAATTTCTGTACTTTGCGCAACAGCTCAACAAACAAACAACAACAACGAACAACTTCCAACACATTTAACCTTTCATTTTCTTTCTTTCTCTTTTTTTTCCATTTATTGTTGTCACACGCTACTATGGCCAACTTGCCAATTCGAATACCACGCTTTATTATTTGCTGTCGCATCTGTAAATTTTCTTCTTTCTGTTTGAAGCAAAAGTTTAAAAATTCTTTTTTCCTCAAATTTTTTTTTAGTTTCAATAAATAGGCGGTTGAAAATACATTTCTTTTTTCCCTTTACTCGCCGAATTGCCATCGCTACACGTTTGTTAACATTGTAATAGTAACAAAATTTTATTAAATAATATTCAAATCTAGTCGTCTTCTTATCTCTCAAGTTAGTTTTATGATGTTTAATAGAAAATTTCTGTTTTAAAAATAATTTTTTATACATTATATACATAAAAAGGCATGACTTAATCTCTGTCCTACATAAGACTTCTCTCTTGTCTCTGAACGAAAAAAAAACAACAGCAACAACATTGAAATAATAGTAATAAAAATTTAGTTTACATAAATTCTAGACGATTGCCCTTCTTTCTCATATGAAACGCGTTGTCGTCTCTAACCTCTTTTGGTGCCGTCATTATTTTTGCTAGTCGAAAAATTTGTGTGCTTGAATTAAAAAAAAGAAAACCAAAAAATAAAAAGAAATAATGGCTAGTGCTGTTGGCAACGGCGGTGCTTTACATATTATGCATGATGGTAAAAGAGGCAAAGACAGAAGTGATGGTGAACAAAATCCCGCCGTATTAAAACATCGACTTAATATTGTTCCGACGGGACTTAGCAGAAAATTGAGCATGTCGGGAAACGGTTTTCAACTCATTGTTCATATAAGGTAAGATTTTTGTCTTTTTGAATTTTCTGATTTTTAACTTTTGCGCCCAGGTTATTGAATATTTCTTTTCGTTTTTTTTATTTTTGTGAAAATTAAAAAAATATTGGAAAAAATAATATTTTCTTTTAAAATTTAATGGAAAAGAAAAGTTTGTCTCTGAAATGTAAAGAGGGAATTTAATGGAATATTAAAATGAAAATAAGCGACACAAATGGCCAATTGAACACTAATTCTATAGTTGAACTATTTAGTAATGGTTTCGGATTCGCATATCAATTTTATAAAAATAAGACTAATAATAAAATGAATTTGTTTTTGCTTAAAACTTAGTAAAATTTTTAAAAAATAAAAGTTTTTTATGAGATTTATTTGTGGCGTTTTGTAGATTAGCAATTTTTAAATTGGCTTTGTTTGTTTATTGGCATTTTGTGCCTTTTTCAATTATTTATAAAAAGTTGATAATTTATCTAAATGGAATAGTGTTTAGTTAGTCACGGATCAGAAAATAGGCATCCAGGCTCTAAATCTAATGTGTTAATTTTTTGCCTTTATCTTGTTAGAATAGAAAAATGATGAAACATTAAATTATTGTCAATAATTATTAATTATTGTGAGTGTACATAACGTTAGGCATTAATGTTATATTTCACCGCTATTAACCACAAATGTTACTTAGCAGAAAACAAATGAAAACATTGTTTAAAAATATCATTTTTTTTAATTTGAATTGTCCTAATTGAATGCTACAAAACAATGCCAATATGTTTCAAACTTTTTTGACATTTTGCCATTTTAAAAAAATTCTCAATTTTTTATCCAAGCTTAGTTTTGTTTTGTGATCCTATGGACGCTCCCAAATTTTTTTTAGCAGCCACTCTCATTTATAATTTTTTTTCCTTTATACGATTCAAGACTAAAAACCGAATTAAACATGTTTTATAATATTAAATTATATTAAAAGAAGTATTAATCGCATTACTGCGTCGAATTTTTCTACTTTTATTTGATATTGGGTAAAATTGGTGCAATAAAAAAAACTTTTTTTCCGGTATTAAATTTAACTTTAGCTGGCGCTGAGTATTATTTCTTTATTGTGATTTTTTTTTCGTCGTTTTCCCACGTTTCAGTTATTCATTACGCTTTTGAAACACATTTTCTGTCATTTATTATTATACTTTTGTTAGCCTTGATTGTGACATCACATTGCTTTATTAAACTTCTTTGTTTAGTTGCTCTTGAATGCTATTGACATTGAGTGATTTGTTTTATATTTATATTTAACAGGAAATAAGGAAAATGAAGTTTGATTAAAATTAAATAATTTTAAAGAGTAAGCAATGGGTTTTCTGCGTTTTTTTGGTTACGCGCCAATTTTTTTTTATTGGTTTAAGCTTTTTTTCAGTGAACAATTTGCGTTTAAATAAAAGAAAATTTTCGTTTTATTTTTCAATAAAATTTAAAATAATTTTTTTGTTATCGAATCGTTGAATTACGTGCAGGCTTGCGCCTGAAATTCACTTTATAGTTAACAATAATGGGCTTTTATGTCGCTCTTTGTATAAATAAACGGTGGTTTTCCCAAACGTTGTAAAATCCAATACTTAAAAACACTAAAAAAGTTCGAAAAAAAAAACACTTGAAAAATTATTCACAAAAAAATTTGATTCAGCAATGCAGAGAATGGAGTCGGAATCGCCTTCAAACAAGACGGACAACGGTTTGACACTTCTCAACGCACATTCAAATTATTTTCCGGGATGAACTACAAGTGTACGTTCAAATGCAAGCCGCCCATTGAATTTCAGTAAGAATTTATTGCAAAAATTAAAAGTTGGAATAATAGTTCTGAGGGTTTATGTTCAACTGGATTTTTGACAAATGGATTCTCGATTTAATTTAATTAAAAATCTTCAAAGTCTAATTTCTATCACCATTTAACAAAATTATTTATCTTCAACAAGAAATGTTGCATTAACCAAAATAAAATATAGTAAAAAGTTCAGGAAGCTAGTGAAAAACGTGCTGGCACAAAAACTTCGGCAAAATGCCATTTTACCTAATTTTACCTTTACCAAAAACTCGGCAATTATTAACTGTTAGAGCTAAGTTAATAAAATTAAAGATAAAATATATTTTGAAAATCTTTTTTAAAACTTTAGTCTAAAAAAGCACCAAACTTACATTAAACAGTAACTTTCTTGTGTTGTAGCAACTTGCATTTGGGCGGAAGTGACTTGGAACTGATAAGTACGGCGCCCGGCTCCGGTGAATACACGACAATTTGGAACACAACGGGTATTGATCCGACGCGCAAAGGAGCGCGAGAGGATTTACTCTTTATACTTAGCGTTCGTTTTTTAAATATTTTTTGAATGAATGATGCAGAAAGAAATATTAATTATTGGCTTAGCGAATTTCATAATTGTTATTTACGTCGTAAAAAAACCAATGTGATAAATCCAAATCACATAGCCAGAATATACAGGTCGTGAAATTATGTTAAAGTTTTTGCCTCAGTATAAAGCGTGACAAGAATACAATAAAAAATTTCAAGTCAAAATATACAACATCTGAGTATATATGATATATACAGATATTTAATATATTAATAATTTTATATATTAAATATCTGAATAACGTCCAGTGTTGCAAAGATTTGATCCAAGATTAAACAAAATTTTTGCTGAAATTTAAAAAGAAGTAATTTTTAGGGTCCGGACGGCAATTTGCGGCACAAATTGCAAACTAAGTTTTATTCTCTTGAAGATAAACACGGAGAGTACGGCCATAAGCTCGACTCGTTAATTTGGCTGTGCGAAATTGATTTAGCCTCCGGCACAATAACGATATCCAATGAGCAGGTTCTATAGGCCTTACACTTCCTCTATTTATCTCAATGTCGACGAATTAGTGGGCAAAAGTGGGCAAACCAGACATGCCATACCAAATTACAGACCAAGCTTTTTGTTCAACGGTAAATTTATACTGAATACTGAAAAAACCAACGAATAATTAGATGATTACTATACATTGATTTTAAAATTTTTCAACACAAACAAAATATTAAAGTCTTAAGAATCAAATTTTATTTATTTATGATCAAAAGAAAATTGCAAGCAAAATTGGAGCACCCTGTAGTCATACAGTGATATCTTAAATTATAAAGTTTTATGATTGAAAGAAATTGGAACTGCCTTTGCAATATAAGACATAATTAAAGCGGTTCCAATTTACACAGAAGAAAATTCACGCATCGCTTACAAAAACTCAATGTTTTAAAGTAACAAACACATGACCACGGACTAAAACGCAATCAACAAATTCATTTAAAATTGGATTCGGTTGTGCTGGATCCAAAACAATATGCCAATAGCCAATTTACTTTTTTTTGGCCGAGTCAGAATTTTTTTCTGTTAGCATTGCTTCAATGTGATTTTACATAATTATTAATTGATATAAAACATTTATGAAGCCTAATGAAATATGTTTAGAAAGGTTGATTTTGCAAAGTAACAACAGAATAGTAAATTTTTAATAATCTTTTAGAATTTAAAGTTGAGGTAATCTCAAATTTACTCTAACTATAAGTCTATGCTTGGAATTAAACATTAAAGTCAAAATTTTTACAAAATCAACAAAAACATTATTCCTTGACATGGGCGCGCCCTTAGTTTTAGTGAAACAAATAAAATAAAATTTATTATGTAAAAATTGATGTTTCTAAAAGCCAAGAGATTTACAAATTGTTAGCAAAACACCACAGTCCATGCTTTTCGGCCAAAGGTATTAGCTCCCTGAAATACACATTAAAGTTTCAAAAGTAAATTTGAATACCGTAATTATTAATTTGAAAAAAAAATTTGATAAACTTCTTTTTGCATTTACAATTAGTACTTATTTACAAACACTTAATAAGACATTATATTTATTTACAACACATTGATACAAATAATAAGACTTACGCTGAATTGTGTACAAAACTTGTATCATTAATATAAATAGTAAAAACTTAAAGCACGTATACGCATAAGAAATATAAAGAATCATAATATTAAACATACGGTTTAAGAAACTTTACGGCCTAATCCTTTTAAATTCCATAAAAGACTTTAAACTAATTTCTGTAAGATATAAAAGAATTTCTAAACGACGAGGACAAAATAAGATTACAAAAAAAATATATACTACCCAACGAAAAGGAAAATTATCTAGAAAAAAAGAAATTAATTTCTTAGAGCGTAGAAAAAATTTTAAAAAAATGTAAGACATACCGTATTTTATATAACCAAACTGAGAAAACCCTTTAATGCAGTGTTAACCAACTCCATTTAGAGCTCCAATTTTTTTTAATGCAAAAGAATGCAAAATCACTTTACTGAACTGCTTCAAAACCGTTAATGAGAGAAGGAGTTCAAATTTAAGGGAAGACTTAATAAGGAAAGGTTAGTTAAAGAAAATACGGTAGCTGTACAAAAATTAGTTCGGTCTTCATTTAGTTGATATAAATAGCCTTTAACAATTGAAAACAACTTTAAATCGTTAAGTATTTCCTTGGCAAAAAAATTGAGAACACTTGCCGCGGATCGCCCACAAAAACTGCAACCAATCGGCCTTGATCCAACGTTCTTCCACAAGGACTGCGTCGTTTTTCAAGTCGCTCACACGTACAAAGTTTTCAGCATCAAATTCGCTTATGACAATGGAGCAGTTGGTTTTTGCCGATTTTTCAGAGAAAATGTACTCGATGATTTTGCTAAAAAAGGCGTTCAATTCTACATATAAAGTATTGTGTAAAAATTGATACTGGACATTTTTAATTTTAAACAAAAAAAATTGTAATAAACTTTTAGCTATGGCCAGTATATTATAAAATCAAAAATTACAATTATTTTTAAGATTGCTCTAAACTTACTGTTTTAGAGTGTGCATTGCTAATCTGCAAAATGAAAAATACATTTTTAACAGGAAAAAACCTTATCCACAGACGTATTCGTCGGGTCAACTTTTCGGAAATAACTTTATCATTAACATACCGCGCCGAATACGTCATATTGTTGTAGCACACTTTTAAAAATATTGAAAATAAGAGCAAACTCAAACTATTGGTTGCGCAGCGAAAAATTCAATTCCAAGTTTGTTGCTATATCCAACAGCTGTGAAATTTTTTTTGTGTCATTAAGCATGAAAAAAGGTCTCGGTGCTGCAGCCATCGCTAACGTTAGTTTATTCTCCGGTTGAGAAACAATAAAGAGAGGATCGCCTGGTTCGTCGTCAATGTTGCATTTTGTTTGAAGTGTTGGGTCGCCTCTCTCAGAAATTTCTATGTAGTTGTTGCTTGTAAAAGAGGGATTGGTTTCTTTTGTGCAATTATATTGTTGGTTTGGTGCCAAAGCAGGCCGTGAACTTCCAGCAAAGAAATTACTGCAATGAACATTGTCGACAGGTTTGGTTTCAATCGTATTTGCTAAAAATTAACAATTATACTAGAAGAGCTTATCATAATATTTTTTAAGCACATATACTAAATTTATGTCCAAAACGGGAAAACCTTGATCTAGCAACATTATTTCAATCCAAAAATAAAAATCTCGATAAGAAGTTTTTTTTATAACTGAGACGTTGCCTTTCACTAAACAGAATTATTTTTCAGGTATAAATGTTAAATATGATAAAGCTGATTGTGCTAAAAAGCATTAGAGCAACACTATTTTTCTCTCATACAGTCACTTATCGTTGAAACGTTACAGAGTACTTTTTTATATATTATAATAATCGTTCAGTAAAGTTAAAAAATGTTCTAGTAGAAGCAATAAAAGATGATTTGCAGGAAGAATGGCCCATCAAACTATAAACAAATAAGGCTAAGGTTTATCAGTCAATATGTTTACACGTTTCACCCCATATTGTGTGCTGACTCTCTGTGAGCCAAACCTCAAAATTTAACCATATTAACCGATGCCAAAATTATTTTACAAGTTCATTATTGATATTAACCAACTTTGTTATGGCACAAAAGGAATTAAATTTGAGAAAAAAAACAAAAAAATATTTCCAACTTCCAATTGTAATACAGAATAGATTAGCAAGCTTAAATTGTATTGTATTATTTATAAATGCATTATATACCTATTGTAATAACGTGGCATTTTTTGGAAACTGGCTGACAGAATTTTAATACACTTTTCTGGCAATTGATTTCATTTCTCGAGCATGTCGCTGCCTGGAAATCAGCTTCTAGTTCACTTATTGGTTCCTTTTTTATTTGAAACTCGGTTAAATGAAAATTTTCAGAGCGAATAGCGCCTTGGTTGCATATTGAATCCGCACATGCATTTGATTTCTGCACCACCTTTAAGTGCGCCCGACTACTAACTTGGTTCGTCAATCTTTTAGGTTTTTTGACAGAAACGGCTAGAAACCAAAAAAGCATTTATAATTAATTGCTAAACAAAACCAAAATTTACGAGAAATGCCTTTGGCATGCAATTTTTTCAAATGTTGTGTTAACCGATTGCCGGTGTGATCATGCACACCCGTTTCATAAAGGTCAATCCTACTCTTGGCCAAGAACGCAAACATTTGAAAGCCACATTTTGTGCGTTTCCATTTGTTGCATCTAAAGAATGCAAAAAATTTATAAATTTAATAAGACCAAGTACAAAGCAGGACAATTTACTCTCACAAACTCACAAATGATCGGGAACAAACGGCAAACAAGTTGCTGGGAAATAGGTAAGCAGAAGTGGGTGCATATCCATAATTTCTTTCAATAAATAATCATTTTTAAATGTTTTTACAATAACATAAATATGATATAACAGAATTAATTTTTGGCTTAACCATACCCAGAGGCTTACCATTGATAGTCAATTATCCCAACTATCACGGTCGCTTCACTAATAATTCAGTGAAAACTTAATGAATTTTTAATAAGTATGACAGAAAGTTCAGCAAGTTAAGGAATACCGTGATTTCGGCCTTATAATTTTCATTTTTCTAAATCGAACTTCTTAGTAATTAGTTTGCTACATTATTTAAAGAAATAACAACACCAAAACTGTACTCAAAACCAGAGTGCACTCAACTCAAGGAGTTCATAACTCGCTTGAGCAACAGATAAAACAATCGTGTTGCAGCAATAACATATTTGAATATACAATCTGTATAACAGCATTTACAAACATTAGAAGGATAATCGAACGTTTTGCATAAAATTACTAAGGAGATGTTGAATTGTAAAATTGCAACATCATATAAAACAAATAAGATCTATGAAAAACGTACCTATACCGTATTTTGATACCATTCTTTAATTGCTCTGTACTTCGTTTCGAGACCTTTTCTCTAATACGAATCTCATGCATCTCTTCTTCGTTATCAAAAGTTCCCAAGTATAACCAATTGTTTGCATTTTTTGGTTGTGTTCTCTGGCTCAAATCAATGGCACGCTCACACATGGCCACTTTCTGAAACAAAACGTATTATAAAGGTTCTGACTTCCAATATATGGATGGCCCGCCCCTACTATCTCTCCCAGTTTTACACTTTTTTGGTTAAATTAAACCAAAGCCAATTAAACTTACGGGAAGATCCGACTTGTACGAGTCAGCACAATCGAATTCCACTATTTTACCAGGCTCTGGTTGTGGCGCCGTTGCGATGCAAATTTTACGATTATTGTTCATCCATTGTGAAATACCGACATTCTCACCAATATTGGTAGAAAATAGTGTCGCCGCAGTTTCATGCGCTTGAAAGTAACATTTTAGATAACATTTAGATTAAGTCAGCATAAAAACAGAAGTTAAAGGAAAAAACATACTTTTGGAAGATGTTGCCGATTGATTGACCAATTTAACCTGCAATTAAAAAAATTGATTGTTTTAGTTTAGAAAATCAATTTGTATAATATGTAACTAATTTTTATATTTATTTGAAACTCCTAAAATATCTCATAATATACACATTTACTAGCCTAATAAGGTATTTGAAGGTGCACAAAATATGTTGCACATTCTCTAAGCTAAACAAATTATATAGGCTTAAGGCAAACTATTAAACTAAAAATCGGTTAATGATAAATTTATGTCTTTTCACTATTGATAATAAAAAAAAAAAAAAGCCCATTGGGATATGTTATCAGCGTAAAAAATGTTAACAAAAAAAAACATACTGTAGCGCACTTAGATAAAACATCAAGCCGTAAACCATTTTGACCTGCTTTTGACTTGGCTTTACTTGAAATATACTTGTGGGGGCTCTGCCAGTTGTAAATTTGGTTGAGTTTATGCCAAAGTCCGCCGACGCCAGTGTCGTGTTCCCGTTTTATGTGGACTTTTAAAGTTGTCGGCGAGCGATCGCCCGTATAAAAATCGCAATGTTTACAACGCACTCCTGGCAGTCCATGGGATCGCATGTCCTCAAAAAAATCCCATGCCTAAAAAGGAAATTTAAAAAAATTTAATTTAAAAACAATTCAAAGTAAGCTTATATTTACGTGTAATCAGTATTAAAATTAAATTTTTAAATCAAAAAAGTAAAAATATAAAAAAACTCGTGTGCAAATTACGGAAAAGTTAAGACAAAAATATAGACAGTTATACGATACTATCATGCCTTGGATGGACTGTTCGAACTACTGTAGGACATATAATTAACATATTAACTATAAACGCAAAATCCAAATAGGAAAGACTTACAGGATTTGACTTTCGTCTACCCGAATTCTTTACTTTTGAATAATTGTCCAATTTTGAGAAGGCCGGTGAGTCATAAATAACAGGAAGGGGAACATCTTGTGAGATTCCACACACATCGATTTCTTCCTTTTCGTCAAAACTATCGTTCAACTTACCTTCGTTCGCCGATTTCGATACAATTTCCAAGTTTTTCACAAGAGAAGCCATCAATTTCCAGCAGATCACAATCTATAAAAGACTAATAAAATTTTGCATATTAAAATAATTGGGAGGTGGGGGAATACATAAATTTTATGAATTTAAAAAATAATTTTCAAAAACTGAAAATAAAAAATATGTTTATGAGTGTACTTACTGTACTAGAATATTTCAAACTGACTGAGAGCAAAGTGTAAAAAAAAATTTTCCTTTATTTTTCTTCTACCGTATTTTTGTGTTTTGAAAAACACAATACCGTATTTCCTTTCTTCTCCACCAAATTTTGAAAATTGAAGTTTGAATTTCCCGCGCTTCTGGATAGCAAATGACAAATTAAAAAAAAAAGAAGTTATTAGTGAGTCACTAATGACTTGCAACGTTGTTATTTAAAACTCAACCCGACAGATGCTTCTATTTTGTTTTAAAATTTAAGTTCATTAACCAAATTTTTATATCCGGAGTCACATGGGAGCTCAAATGCCCTATATTCTTTTATTACGTTGGTCCTGTAGTCAAAGTTTTCGAAAACATATTGTTCGAGAACCCAACAGAAAAACTATATTATAGTCCAAACCAATATAATCGTCTTAAGAGTCAGTTTTCGAAAAGGTTTTCCAACGGTTGGCAGCTTGTCATAGTTGCTAGTGTGAACGCAGGATATTTACGTAGTCACATAATATTATTATTTGTATTGTTCAGAACCACAATTTTTATTTAAAGTAAATACAAAGGGATTTTTCTATACCATTGGCAAAGCCAATATTATAACTAGTATTACTCACCCCATGATAATTAATGTTCCATGTCTCCTCATACGCTACAAAACCTAACATCACCCTACTGTAGTCATTCACCAAGATCGTAAATTTTAATAATTTATAGATTAAATTTTTGATGCGAAACATACAATACAACTTATCTTAAATAAATCTTTTTTATAAACATAATATTATACAAAAAAAGTGAGCCATGAATATCCACATGTTGTAAAACCTCACTTTTTGTGCCAGATCTTGCTCAAAATTTTAAAATATCCATTTGCGCTTTGTTTTTCCAACAAAATTGTGCCGCTTATAAATTACACCCATTAGTTGGCGTTTGTCGTTTGGATTTAATTCTTTAGAAAGCAGATGAACTTTTTGAAATGTTTTTGCATTTTGTGGTGAGTGAGAATAATTGCAAAAATGCGAAAAATTTTAAAAAGTTGTGTTATGATTGCTATTACACGCCATTGCTGTAATATTGTTTCCTAAAATAATGTTTGATGCTCATTTTCATTTATTTTGGATGCTCTTCAAAAGATAATTTTATAGTAATTCGTAGTCAGACGTAGATCAAAAATCCCCGTATTATTATTAAACGTTTAAAGAGTAAAAAAGAAACATAGTTTGAAGTTTATGTAAAAAACGCATTTAAGAGAAAAAAAATTGAAAATAGTGGTGATAAATGTTATGTCTTTTACTGGTTACAAATAGATGCTTTGTGGAAGAACAATAGCATTATTAACGTTAACCTTTTATAACATAACAAAGAACAAAAAAAAGAACAATAATGATGACTTAAAACTTTGTCACTCAAAAATGCGTCGCAGCCGACCAAATCAAAACCACCATTTGATGCAAATACAGTGAACGCAAATTATACAAAAAAAATTCATAAGATTCAAAGAAAAACGAAATGAACAAAGTATAAAACAGAAAGGGCGAAAATAGAAAAAAATTGCCATTTCAGTTACTTTAAAATGAGTTAGCTGTAATTCAAAAACAATCAAAACAATTTTACAGATCAAGTCAAAAACCAATTTCAGTTTTCTTAATCGAGATATCGATTCTCGAGTTCAACTTTATCAATCAGTTCAATACAGTAAGTTCAGTGTTCAGCAGCCCGAAGGGCTTTAATGAACTAATTGCAATTGATAAAGAAATTGCGGTCTGTCAAGAGAAAATATAAATTAACATAACATTAAATATTTGTGACACATCACAACAATAAACAACTAACTAAACATGGTTGGACGACAAACGGTTTATAAAACATAGCAATTGCGATGATCTTTGATATTGCAAAACACCTATAGTATTGAGGAAAAGGAATTACAAAAAGTTTGCGCTGTTCATTTGTATAATTGCAAATAGCATAGATGATTTAGGCGGGCTTTAAGTAAAACAGCAAAGAACAAGCACAATTGGCCAACACCAAAAAAGCTTAATGCCATTAGCTGTTGTAACGAGTTTTTTTTTTGCCCCACTCTGTATATTAGCATCAGTATGGGTCAGTCATAAAAAAAGTTAACTTTGGATTGGGTAGTTATATTTATATAGTAGTGAACAGTGGTGAAGAATGCCTATATGAAATTATTAATTACTATACTACACAATTTTTATCTATCAAAAAAACTTTAATATCTTGACTTGTTGTTGGTGATTTGTGACATTGATTTTTATGTATTCCTCAATTTGACATTTTGGGTTGCGCAATATCGTCATGCAATTTCATGAGACATAAATTTACATAAGACAGAGTAGAGTTAAAACAACAGTAGTAAACAAAACAATTCAAAAAAGAATACATAAACAAAACTTTCATTTGAGTCCTAAAGGAGTTCCGACGCTATTTTTTATTTAGACTTTTAATTTGCCGACCCATTTAACAGTAATTTTGGAATTAAATAGGTAGTTATTGTATCACTGTACAGAGGGATCATGTGAGCTTTTCTGAAATTATGTGGACTCATTTTAAACTCAAAAGAACTCAGTGAACACTCAAAGTGACAAAACCAAAACAACTACGGAAACTTTTGATCCACTCAGTCGAGATAAGTAACAAGTTTGCCATATCCATATAAGTTGTTCATTAATTTTTTTGCTGACGTTACTTCAAAATAAAAAAAAGAAACAAAAGTAACAAAAGCCTAATACAATATTGCAATAAACTATACCCATAATAAGGTGTACAGACAAAAAATTTCCACAACAAAACACAACAGTATAAATAATACTTTGGCAAAAAATAAAATACACTTGGAAACGACAAAACTGAAGTCACAATTGTTTGTACTACGTAGATTTTTACAATGACACCAATTGTTCCATCTAATTTTACGTTTTGAATCTAAAATATTTCTAAAATATTTAATATTTTTATTCGAATACTTATATATATATATATTCAGGTATTGTTGCTAAATAAGTTTCTAATTGGCATATAATTTATGTTATGAACACGTGCGTTGCGTCAGAGTTGCCGTGCCCGTTGGCTCAGGCTACAGTTACATCTTACCTTACTTGACTTTATTTTAAAATCCACAAAAACGTTTTTTTTTTTTGGTTTAAAAGGAGAAGGAAAATTCCAGGGCTGTGCTGGCTGTGCTGGCTTTGAAAATTTAGTTTTTAAATGAATTTTGAGGAAAGTCTCCAACATCTATTGTCTGTTTAATCCTTTGTTCAATAAAAAAGCCGTATATTTTAATTATCACTGAGAAGACCTCTCCGTGCACATGTTGTGTTATACAATATTTGCAACGTCTTGAGCTAGCATTTGCAGTGAATTGCGACTTGTAAGTGTCGCATATCGATATTGTTAAATTAAAGTTTTGCGATTGTCGCAAGTTTGTCTCATCATAGTTATTTATCGTCAGGAGAGCTTCAGATGTTGAACACTTAGTCGCATCAGTTTTTTTTTATAACAAAATGATTTTTTATTGTTATAAAAAGTTTTGTTTTAGCTTTTAACCACCTGTTCAATACAATTTTACATATTTTGCCCAGACAACAAGTAGCAGTTCATAAAACATGCTTAGGCACTCATAACCTTTTTGTAAGTTTGTTTGGCTACACCGGTGCAATTTTGTTTAATCATCTTTGAAGTAAACAACTTACATGAAAAATGCTGCAGATGATGTTAAGGTGAAAAATAATTTCATATTGGAAAAGCATTTATTCATTTAAAAACTAATATTTTTTTTGCTTTTTTTCTACTACTTTTCACAATACTGCCTTAAGCCATTTTTAATACTGCTTTCATATTTTGGCAAGCACGGTTTCATAATCGGCTTGCATTGACACAAGCTAATTTCTTAAAAAAACGTTTTGAAAAGTATTTTGGGGAGGGGTATACTGTATCCAATCTTCCTGTATATAGGCAAAAAATCTAATGGATATAAGCTAATAGTATGCGTAATAAAAGATGCAATATTACGTAATCAATAATTTCATTTTTTAAATTATAATAACGATACATTTCGTGTAAGTTTTAAATACGCTTTTCCCGCCATATTTTTTACTGTGTTCTAAAATTTTTAAACTAGTGAACTGAATTAAGCAACTTTAAGCTTCATTAAAGCCCTTCGGGCTGCTGAACACTGAACTTACTGTATTGAACTGATTGATAAAGTTGAACTCGAGAATCGATATCTCGATTAAGAAAACTGAAATTGGTTTTTGACTTGATCTGTAAAATTGTTTTGATTGTTTTTGAATTACAGCTAACTCATTTTAAAGTAACTGAAATGGCAATTTTTTTCTATTTTCGCCCTTTCTGTTTTATACTTTGTTCATTTCGTTTTTCTTTGAATCTTATAAATTTTTTTTGAATTCACACCTCTTGCAACTTGTTTAATGTTGAAAAATTGCAAATTTTTTGGAAATTTTGTTGGTAAATTTGAATTTTTTGTTAGAAAAAATTTTCCAGGCAGGACAACACTCATTGTTTAAAAAAAAAGAAATTTCCAAACAGACTAAATTAATTTGACAAACATTACCCAAAATTCCGTTTCCCTAAACTTTTCTTAAACATGAAAAAGAAAAAATTATAAAAAATAAAAAGTTTATTGTAGAAATAAATGTGTACAAAACCGCGGCTTTCCAGGAGTCACAGCCTGTATTTTTTTGTGGTTGTGGTTTAAAAGCAACACCAAAAGGTTAAGTCTTTTTGTATATTAAAATTTAAATAAAATTCAATAACAAGAACAAAAAAATGGCAAATAACCGTCCAATTGTAAGGAACCGCAAAATTCTCAGAGTTTGCCAGAATCCCGGAGGATGCCCGGATGCCTGTTAAAATCTAGCCAAGCACGAAAAGAAAGCAGGGTACAAAAAAACTTCAAAAACCCAACAAAAAAAAACCAAGCCAAAAAAGCCAAGCCCTAAAAGACCAGTTACCGTAAAGAGAAATTTTTGGGAGCAAAAAATAGCGTAAAAAAATTAATTATTTGAATGTACTTTCATGTCTTCCACTCAAGAGAAAATTTAAGGAAAATTAAAATTAATATATTTTAAATCGCGGTTCGCGACACTCCTCCCTCCCCCCTCCATGGCGAACGAAATGTTGTGTTAGGTCAATATTATGACGCAAACTTGAAGATGATAAGGCGACATGTAGTCAAAATCATTTTTCCTTTTCAACTTCAAAGTCTATTTTCTTCTCTTGTCCTGATCAGATTGATCAATTTCTTTCTCTCAATTCCATCGGAATTTTTCTGATTCTATAGTTGAAAAGGACAAGGATTTTGTGACTAAAAATTTTCAAGACACTCTTAAGGTTATAAATAGTCATTATGAAGTTGGCCTCACATGGCGTTCGTATCCCTCCCCCTATTGAGGAGCAATTGGAACTTGGTATTATTGAAACGGTAAGCAATAAAGTATCTGAGTATCCTGTTTACTATATTCCGCACCAGCCAGTATATCGTAGAAGACAAAGGCAAACTAAGGATTGTTTACAATGCTACAGCCAAAACATCAAATAAAATTTCTTTACATGAGTCACTTTACTCCGGTCCTGTCTTGTTAGAAAGTCTCGTTGGCATCCTTCTTGTTTTCGTTTGTCTCCTATTGTTATTACTTGTGAATATCGAAAAGGCTTTTTTTTTTTGCAAATTTCTTTTTGCGTACTGAAGATCTAGACGTGACGTGACTATAGATTTCTTTGGATAAAGGGTCCTTCTAAAATATTTTCATCATCCAATATTGTGGAATATCAATTCTTGCTTTTGGCTTGACTTGCTCGCCATTTTTGCTAGGATGACGGATACTGAAAGCTCGATGCTGGAAGTTTTTCGGATCCAAGCTTGAGCGTCAATCCGAAATGTTGAAAAAGATGCTTGACGAAATGCAAAAATCTAACGAGAGATTCTCGCAAGTTGAGACAAATCTAAAAGAGGTTAGTAAAAAAAGTTTATTTTGAAAGTGAGAGAAAAGAAATTGGTGAGATAGACACTGTTGATTCTAAGAGTTACTATGGAAAAATGAGTACTGAAAATGATTTGTTGGCTCCATTGTTACAGCAAATTGGTTAGTCTTTAAGATAGTTCTCAGTTTGCTCAGGGCTTCTAATAGTTTGGAAATTTTAATAGGTAATGAAGAGAGGCAAAAAATTATTTCATTTTCCGAAATTTCTGAAGGCTTAACTGAGAGTTGGCTAATGCCACGTAAAATTTAGGTGTTGACGGCACATCTTGAAGGACGTGCACGAAACATTTATGAAAGTCTGAGTGATGAGAATAAAAGTAGTAATCTTTTTGCTATTAAGAAGGCTATTTTGGAGAGTTTAGGCACGTTTAATGCGCGTTTAATAAACCAAAGTAAAATTTTTTCAGGCATTAAAAGAAACAACGGTGAAGAATTGTTGGCTTACGGTTTGAGTGTTCTTAACATCACTCTAGATTTTATGCTTTCGGGAACTCCTGAGTTGGCTGTTGAAGACTTAGCCATGGGTCAGTTTCTTAAAAACTTGCGTAATAAACATCGCCGTGATTCGTTGTTGTTAAATCGTAAAAGTTTTTACTATCGCTAAATGCTTGAACACGCAGTGACTTTGATTGAAAGAGAAAAATTTAATTCTTATTCTTCTTTTAATTCTGCTGTAAGTAAAGTTTTAAATAAAAAACGTTTTTTATGTCTGTTTTGTAATAACAGTTCCAATTCGTTCAGTTTATATAGTTAGCTTGACTTCTCGGCTTGAGAAACTCAATCAGTTAAAACGTTGTCTCAAATGTGTCAAATATGGCCATTTAGCGTTAAATTGTTCAAATTTAGTTATTTGTAATCGTTATTCAGGCTCACATTCATTTCTTGTGTGTCCCTAATGTTAAAAAAAAAACTCTCAGTCTTTTCCTTGTACGTTCAACAAATTTTGTTCAATGTGATCCTAATTTGTTTCAGTCTGCTTTTTGGCATAAACTTAATGCGCCTGCATCTAATTTATTTTCTTTTCAACTTCCTTCCTTTTCTGCCGAACGCATATGTTCTGCCATGACTAATTGCAATTGATAAAGAAATTGCGGTCTGGTACAGCATTAAAATGTATTTGTGCTCAAGTATTTAATCCGTCAGATTCTTCTAAAAGCGCCTCTGCTTTAATCTTATTTGATGACGTTAGTACAACTACTTATATCACGTCTGATTTCGCTTTAAACTTAAATCTTCTTTTTAAGTCTTCTCAGATAAGTAAGTTTATTGCTATATATGTATAACGCCAAAAAAAAATGACGGAAAAGACGTGTTAAAAACCAATACGAAAGGTGCTGTATTTATGATTTTAAAAGTTTTGAAAAATTATTGATTTAATAATATTGCGTCTTGTTGTCCGTGATTTTTGTCCTCGAAAGTGTTCAATAACAAAAACTGCACATGTTAAATATCCCAATTATATAAACATTATAAATTTATTTAAAAAATAAAATTACATCATTAATTATACAATAATCAAGCTTTCATCCATGCCTTGTCTAATATTTTAAAATATTGTTCGGTCGTCTGTTTGTTATTGGCTTGTTCAATTAATTTATTGCTGGGATGGGGCGGATTGGATGTAATCGAAAAATATTTGTATCGAATGAGGCGCAAAAAAATTGTCCGCATTTCATTATGAGCAAAAATTTGGATATAACACCGGAATGAAATGAAGAATGAGACAATGATTGCGATAATATTATAAGACACACGGAAAGCATAGTACTGTTTCCTGTAAATTTTGTATAATTTTTGTTAGATTTTCAAAATATTTTTGCAGTGATATTTGGCTGCAAACTATTAAAAGATATTTAGTTCCAATTTTGTTCTACAATTAATGTACTGTATTTATTAAAAAATACTTATTACTGTTTTTTTACATACTTTAATCCAGCCAAAGAAGTAAAAAAAGTTACGTGGGCAAATTTATTGTAATACTCCGAAAAGTTATTGCAATATAAATAAAATTTTCAGTTAACGCCATACAAATCATTGCGAAGATTAAGGGCATTGTGTTTAGGTTTTCCGTAACCTAAATAATCAAAAATATTAGAGCGCTTGCAATCATATTTATTAGTAAATAAATACCTGATATCGTTCGCTAAGCGTTTTAAAAGTTTGCCGAAATAGTTTTGTGTTGACATATTTGGTGACAAAAAAGACCTAAATTATTTATCTTAGTTTACATAACATAAACAAATGGGAATGCTAAAATCTTCGAGGTAAACATAATTTTGAAATTAATTATTGCTTTACCCCTTTTGCTCGTTTTTAGCATTTTAATCGGAGTAAAAATAAAAAAATTCAATTTCAATTTAAAATAGTCGGCTTGCAAACAATTATCGATTAGCGTCAATTTTATGTGGCAATTGTCAATTCATAGCAAATGTCAACTCAGGGCCGTCAACCTGCAAAATGCAAGGGTTGACGGGTCCTGAGTTGGCAGGCTGCAAACCCTGCAACAATTGCTGTTTAAAATAACACAAAAAAACAAATTTGTGAGTTGAAATTTTGCGAGTTGGCATTGCCGCAACTCATCATTTTGCTGCAATATAACCCTCTTGTTAGTAAAAAAAAGGCAAGTACGCCAATAATTTTAGAGGGAGTATAATCTTTTCATTTAATTAGAGATTGAAAACATTCGACATTGTATTAATCAATTAGGCCTTTGTTATACGAAACAAAAAGTAAAATTAAAAATTGCATACCACGCTTGAAATGGCTGAAACAGTTGTCACAAGAAACCATACTTGAAATGTGGTAAAATATTCTAAAAATTTCAATGTAATGGTAATATTTTTATGCCGTATACAGTATATTATAGTTGTTGAATATCACCAAAAAGTAAATACCTGTTGTCATACAAAATAACATCGATTAATGCCAATAACCACTAAAAAAGTAAATACTTATTTATTAAATAAACAAATTATTTCCTCTAATAAAAGCCCTCTTCTCTTATTAGAAGCCCCACCCAAAGCCCTCCGCCCAATAGAAGCTCCTTTATTTTTGATATATTGAAAAATAGAATCCCCCGGCTCTTATATTAATGGCAAATATGGTAACTGCTTTTATAATCAGAAAAAAGAGTCATTAAAAAAAACATTGTTTTTATGTAGCTTTGCTGTGCAGTGATGAGTAACGGTTCATTAACCCTCTTAGTTTTTAACGCTATTTTCACGTTTTCTCACGACAAAGAAAGAAAAATAGCGTATCAAAACGAGAGGGTTAATGAACCATTACCCATGACTGGTTGTGCGTGATATTTTAATTTTATAATATCACACGCTATTAAAATCCCAATTTATTTATAATTTAAAAAAAATCTGTTACTACCAGCCTTTGTAAAATTTACTATTTTTTTTTACTAATTTTGTCTAATTATTTTGAACAGATTCATTCATAGTCGCAAATTGTTTGGTAGTTTAAAGAATGCATTACGCAGCTCATTGTTTGTCTTGTTTAGATTTTGTTTTCTTGCTTGATTGTTCCATATGACAAACAAATGAGATTTTTTTGGGGATTGCAGAACGCGTCTATTAATTAGTTGCGATTAATGTTTTGAACGGGGGGGGGGGGATGGATAAGAAATTAAACAATAAATGTGTAGACATGTAAAAGCGGGATATAAGTGTGAATCAAAATGGGATTAGGCGACAATAAGGGCAATGGACATTAGTCAAACAAATTCCAGGTAATGTTGAAGGTATATAAACAAATAATTCTAGGCACCTTTTACTTTGAACAACAAATAACTTACAGGCAACGCTGCTAGTATTATGGTAACGTAATTATTTGTTTGTTGCTCATAAGTTTTGGCGTATAATGTCGCAAGTACCCGTTCAATAGCAACAGCAAACAAACACGTTCGTATAAATAAGTACAAAAAATCGTTAATAATTAAGACAATGTGGTACCAAATAGTGTTATTTGGAATCCAAAGCATAAATTGAGTATAGAAATATCTAAAATTGTTGTCTTTTTTTTTAAATTATTTTCTTCATTATCCAATTGTAGTATAGCAATTAAATGAGAGTGAATTGAGATTTAAGACTTTTATTCATATGCCCAAGGCATACATTACATAATACATTGTGTCCTAAATCTATTCCGTTTAATCGATGTGTCCTACTCAAATATACTCCTTAACAACAATGCCCAATCTCTCATATCATACACACAAGTCGCTTTATTAACCCATAAAATTATCTCAAACATAAGGCTTTTGCATGGGCGTCTGAATAGGCGTAAACTTTGTTTTTAAGTTTTATACCACCTTTTAATTACTAACCTCAGACGTGCAAATTCTCATTTTAAATATTTTTTCTTTCAAGTTTCACTTTTTTAGACTGCAATTGTGTTCCAAAAAAAAATATAAATAAAACTAAAATTTACCTGTTCAAAGAATAAAATACGCCGGCTATCGCGACATTACAAAGATATATTTTCAAATTTTTGTGTATTTTGCGGGTTTGAACGCAAATGTATAAGAACATAAGTCCATTTACTGTGGCAATAGTGTCGAAGAATAGTTCAATGATAAACAAAATTACTCGAGTGTTATCTATATTATTTGGAATGTTATGGCCCACTGCCATTCGCATAAAAAAACAACTAAATTTGTGCTCTTTTAAAATGATTTGTGGTTAGATAATGTTTAAATAATCAAATACAATAAGCATGACAAAAATAATTAACAAGAAAACAGTAGTTGGAAAATCTTAATAAATCTTTTTAGTGATATTAGCCATAGTCAACTAAAATCAACGGAAACATTTGATAATGGCAAAGCTCTGCCAAAGTGGTCTAATTGACTAAAATGTTGGTCTTGGAAAAAAGAAATGGATAACGCATAATAAAATGATAAAAGTAAACTCCTCCAACGTTCAGTCATAGCCTCAACAAATCTTAAACTTTCAATAAAATTAATCGAATTCCGTCGCCATTATTATAAAAAGTTTAATTACTGAGGTAAAAAAAATTGCATAAAAGGCAATATAAATTCTAAGAAAAATGACGTAAAATAACAAACAAACACCATTCGCTAAACAGCAACAAGTTATGCATAAACCCAAATTCAAAAGCCTCACATTAAACGCAACACATTAAGCATCTGTTTGGCTTTAAAAGCAAAAGAAAGAAAATGTTTCAAAGTGTATGTGCCAAGAAATAAAATACAAAAATTATCATTGCACGGAAAGGCAAATACAAAAACAGTCTACAAAATTGAAATAATTGTTGTAAAAAAAAATGTTAACCGACCTAACTTAAACCACTCAAATCTTTTTTTAAAACAAATTATAAAATAACCAACCTTTTTTTTTATACTTGGGGTGATCCAAAAACCTGAGGACACTAAAGGCAAAACCACACAATAAAATAAGTTTAGCATAACAAATAATTTTATGCTAAAAGCTAACATGTATTACTCAGATACATTAAGTCTCTGTATAATCATGTCCTGTTTAATATTTGTTGTTCTTTACATATTATGAAAATTTAAAATAAAAACATGAAAAATACCAAAAAAGTATATTAAAAAATTGAATATTTATTGTTTAAATTTTTCTTTAAACCTCTTTAAATTGTTGTCAGGTATGAGTTATGCAATATCAGTTTTAGCACTTAAAAATCACAAATAAACAGGGGGCCACTTAAACTTATCCCAAAAGCCTAATATAGTTTTGACAATATATATAAAACTTTTTTTTGTCTTTGCATCATTTTAGGGTCGGTTAAACTGCTTTTTTACAAAAATCAATAAGTTTTACTTTTGTGCGCTTTGGTGCATGGCATTTACCAGTGCGCCATATTAAGCTTTTGGAATGAGTTGAAGTAGAATGGATTAGTGTGTTATTGTGGAGTTAAATGGTGTGCCCACAACAGCGATTTTGAGTCTCAAAAGGTCAATTCCAGGGTCATTTATTATTCTTTCTTTTTGTTCTAAATTGGAGGGGTGTGAAGCGTAGTTTGCCAAGTTTTTTTGCATTTAATGTTGGCATTGGAATCTAAGGAAACCTAAAAACGAAAAAATTGCGATTTAAGACTTTTTCGAAAAGCTGTCAAAATTTTTACTTATATACGGAACTCTTCAAAGGTTGGTCTAATAGACTCAAATTTAGTTTTTGGGAACAAATTTGAAGTAAGAATACAAACTATTACCAGTTCAATCTTTTGTTTTTAGAAAAATCCAGTATATGTTTTTCCGTTGATTGCGAAGACCTAAGACTAGTGTTGCTAAAAAAAGTTTCCTTTATTTTTGCCAAATTTATTACAAAATAAATTTTCTGCGCTTTTCACAAACAAAATTGTTGGAAATATCAACCATCTAACAGCTGTCAATCATTAAATTACCATTTTTTTGTTTTTGCCAATTTACCATTGAATGTAATAGTGGAGTGTGGAGAGAAAATTTAGGATAGAGTCGGATAAATTTTATTGTATTAGGATGATCAATCCAATATTGGTTCCGGTCAATGGTGTAGCTAAGTCTCACTATATTACTTTAATCATAATTGTGATGTTAAACAAAACGAATAATAATAATACGTTTATTACATGAAATATACTACGCCACTGTTCGTCACAAAATCAACTGCGGCAAGCTGCCAACCGCTGGAATGCCTTTCCTTAGGACATAAGACTGACTCAAAATGCACAGTTGTCAATTTGTTTTTATAGAGTGTTCTTTTGCTTTTTTTATATTGCCCTTTTATATTGTTTTTCTATGGCGTTCTCGAACGCTTTTTTGTTTTTGAGAACTTTCACTACAAATGTAAATTTGGCAAAAACAAAAAATTTTTTCCATTTTTGTGTAGAAAACAACGGCTAGAAGTGGATTTTGTACAATGAACGTAAAAAGACCTATTGGACTATTGTAAAAAAAATTGTTGGCCTTGCAACAAATCATTTCATTGTATTCTTTCTTCAAATTTGTTCCCAAAAACTTTATTTGGGTCTATTAGACCAACCTTTGAAGAGTTCCGTCTATAAGTAAAAATTTTGACAATTCTGCATAAAATAAATTTTTACATAGAAATGTGAAAACATGATTGGCGGCGCGGCGACGGCGTTTTCATTAAGTGAGGTAATGCAGCTGCGACGGGGACCAGTGGAATGTTAGGCGGTGGTATTGGTGGTGGCGGCGGCGCAAACACATAGCTGTACGCCGACTAAATAAAAAAAAAGTACGCCGACATAGCTGTACGCCGACTGGTGGTGGTGGTGGTGGTGGCGGAGGCTGTTGTGGTCTGCGCCCAACGAAGGTGAAGGCGGCAAAAAAGGCGGAGAGGCAATTGACAAAGGCGACGTCCTCGGCAAAGACGCGTAAGGAATTATTGGTAGTGGTGGGATGTTGACCGGCGGCTGAGCTGTAGTATTAGCGGATGTGGTGCTGTTAGAGTCTACTGGAATAGTGGCTAAAATATTTACATTAATTGATTGCTTAAAAAATTAACTTATGAAATTACCCAGCTCGGCAGCCGACACTATACTCGCCGATTGTTCCGACGACGAAGAGAATTTGTCGGTGAATGAGATTGCTTGGGGGCCTTGGTGCTGTCGGCGTCGGACGAGTCGGAGGCGTTGGCGCTCAAAGAGTCGGTGGAAGACGGCCGCACCGCTTCCAAAGGAATATTTTTCACGGGCGGAGGTGCCGGCTTGAATTTTCCCTTTAACTGAAATTTCAGTTAAATAACTCGATTCGCTCAGCTATTGCTATTTAAATATTAATTTAAAACGGCGCAAATTATATTCAAAATTTCTTTGTTCAAATTTTTGAGATAATTAAAATGGTAGACTTTTAATTGATTTTTTCTTATAACTGTGGTGGCTTTTGCAATTGCTCGCAAATTGTATGGGGTGAAGGAACTGGCTTCAAGCGGCTGTAATTCCTGTTTTCCATTGGCCTGCCATTTCTTCAGATGTCAACTTAATGCAGAATGTTTGGGGGATCATTGAGCGCCAAATTTACAAACGCCAGTATTCAGTTTTTGACGCTTGAAATGAAATTACGCAAAAGAAAAATAAATTAATATGAATAAATTAATAAGTTCAATGCTAAACCGCATTAAATTGTTGTCATAGAATAATGTCATAGAGAAACATTAAGTATTAATTATTTTCTTTTTATCGTTAAGTGTTGTTTTAAGTTAATTTGTTATAATTTTTGAAACTGACTTTAATATTTTAGGAGACCTACAATTTTGCTATTTCTCAAATAAAACAGTTAAAATTTAACTATAAAAGCTAAACATTTCTTTTAATTATTATTTTAGCGCTTGAAGCAACTATTCAAAATTTAGTTTTAATCTAAAAAATAAAAATTTTAGCCCTAAATAATGGGATGGCTTTAACTCTGCGGAACACACTGTATTATTTTTAAACAATAATACAATTTATGAATTAAGCAGCGATACTTAATGTAAACTGAGAAAAATTTGAGAAAAAGAAGGAAAACAGAAAACCTAATTTTAAAATATAATAATTTCCAAAATTCAACAACTTGAATAAAATTTCACTGAAAATTGTTAACAAAACACACATATCGAAATGTAGTTAAATTTAAAATTAATTTCATTATTCTCATGACAAAAAAGCGATAAGGCTGTATACGTTGATTGACAAACTATTTATTTCTTCAAGCCAAAAAAAGCTGTTTATTTTTCGCCTTAAACATTCTTTCAAATGATTAAAACCTTTTTTTTAATATAAGTTAGGTACATAAGTAATTGAATTTAACTTTAAATTTTTGAAATAATTACATTAAAAATGTTTTTAACAAATTACCTTAAACCCGCTAATTTCATTCCCGGGGGTTGTATTGTTCAATTTTCTTCCAAAGGGGGGTATATTGGAGGAAGGGGTTTAAATAGATAGATCGGTTATATTATTCAACACCATTTTTTTTGTAAAACGAAAGATATTTTTAATAAACTTTGCAACAGGCACAGATTGTTAAAATCCCGATTAATTTACGAATAATCAACAAATAACAAGCATTCAACGAATATCTCAACACCGACGTTTTTTTTTTGCTACTGGCGTTTTTTTCTACTTTACGAAGCAATCAAATATTAAAGGCAAGAAGAACTATAGAAAAAGAAAACAACGTAAATAGTTAATTAATGTAAAACAATTTTGAGGAATTTGCAATTGCGCAGGAAAATTGCAAAAGAACCCGGCCCAAAAAAATCTATTTAAGCTTTTGCTAAATTTTTTTTTTGTCTGCCGATATTTATGTACAACCAATATTATAGGATTAAAATCAAATTTGTTTATGTTTTTAAATTTCATAAATAACATTTGTTATGTCTAATCAAAGCATTCTTTGTCTAAAAGGCTTATTTGTTGTCATTTTTTGTGGTTTCAATAAAAAAATTTTTTAATTAAAATAAGCCAAAAAACAAAATACGTATTCAAAATTTGTAAGAAAGCCTTCACAAGGCGGTAGTTTGATAAAATTAGAAAAAAAAATATTGATGTTGTTTGATTATAGTGAGACGTGCTTCGGCTTATGAGTTCTCTAAAGCGTATATTAACAGCACAGTAAAATATGTATTGCCGCAAAACATTTATAAAGAAATTTTTTTTTCTTTAGACAACGCTTTAATAGTGTTTTAGGTATTCCATCGGGCGAGCAATTTGTTTTATTTTGTAAAGCAATTAGTTTTTCAAAGACAGTTCATTTATTTCAAAAAAGCTTAAATTATGATTGGAAGTTAATTCCGAGATTGAAAAATAATATACAGATGGTTCTTTATAAACAGAAAAAAAATGCTTCGAAAAAATATTTGCTTTGTCCTTATTGGAAAAATAGTTTTTACCATTATCGTCAGTAATGAAAGAAAACGTTTTTTTGGAATATAATTGATTTTTTATTTAATTATGTAATTTTTTTAATACTGAGGGGTATTTTATGTTTTTCCATAACTTTTCGCGACAATCAATAATTTTTTGTATATAGCATGGGAAAAAATGGCTGTTTAAAGTAACCGTAGGCACAAAGTTATCGATTAAGTTTAAAATAAGACTATTAAATGTATCAAAAAGTAATTCAATATTTGGGCATACAGAAAATTCAGAAATCCAATCAATATTACTTAAGAATTTATTAAGAGATTTAAAATTAGTCTTTGGGAAGCATTTAATTTTGGTAATTTTTGTTTTTAGATTAAGTGAAGTATTAATTGAAAAAACGACTCCGCAATGATCAGACGTGACAAATGGTGGGATTAAGCTCAAATTTTTTATTATGTTTTGATTGTTTAAAAGGACTAAATCTAATATATTATTATTTCTGGTTGGATTTCTTACAAATTGGAAAAAATTAGCGTTACTCACAAAATTTACAAAAGTTTTTTCAGTCGATTTATACTTATTTTCAATAGATTGTTTTAAATCCCAATTAATACCAGGCAAATTAAAATCTCCAGCGACAATTAAGTTATTGGATTTAGTTGAGAGATCAGACTAGTAAATTACATAACAATTCGATCGATTTTACCGTTGCTTTAGGTTATACATAAACAGTAACCAGTGTAAATTTTTCAGGACTAGAATTAAGAAAAATATCGCAGGATATAATATCAACGAAAGAGATTGTAGGTAATGATAATCGAGAAACTAAAAAAATGCTTGAAATAATCAATGCTACCCCACCTCCTCTAGTATTTCTATCAGCTCTAAAAATGTTGTAATTAGGGTTATTGCAAATTAAAGAGTCAGAAAAAGTTTTCGTTAGCCAGGTTTCAGTAATGTTTATAGGAATTAAGTAAAAAAGATAAATCATTAATTTTATTGTTTAAGCTACGTGCGTTAAAACATAGAGCATTGATCTTTGGGTAAGGCAAATTTTTTAGTTTTCTGGAGCAATAGAGACAATTTGTCCTTTAACAATTTTATACTTTAGATTAGCAGAATCTCCATTCAAACGTCTGCATTCTTGCCGTAATTCAAAATC
>JAWNMF010000062.1:0-247184 GCA_035044305.1 Drosophila nigritarsus | reverse complement strand
ATTTTTTGAAAATATTTGATTTTTTTCATATTCATAATAAAAAAAAACTGCAAACACTGTGTTTACGCTTAAATTTATTGTTTTACTAATTTTGTATTTTCTATTATCAGTTGCTTATTATAGATTGGACAAGAATCGGTGGCGCCTTTAAATGAGACGTTAGAGAAGTTGCAGTCGTTGTGCGAACGTTTGGATCCTTTGGAAACTACGTATGCAGACGTCCGTTTCCTCGATGTTGACTACGATCAAACAGAACGACAATACGAATCTAATTTGGAAGACTTGCGTAAAGAAATTGATGACGAACATCAATGGACTGATGATGTGAAGCAATTAGAAGTTGAGTTAGGTAAAATAAATGAGTTATGTAAATCAGATGATATTGAAACGCTACTACAATGCCAATCTGCTGCACTTCCCAAATTAAAATCAACATTTAACCTTTTAAAACAATCTCATAAAGAACGCAATTTACAAAGAAAATTTGTGAAACCCAGAAGTTTGTTGGATGAAGAAAACGGTAATTTTGCAAACACTGCAACCCAAGTTAACAACAAAATCAAAGCTGTGCAAAAAGATAATGTTGCACTATCGATTGAAAAAACAAACAACCCATTATTGCATTTGCCTGCCAAACCAACCGAAGAAGAGCTTTCACGTTTGGCTCAGAATCTTGAAAAATTGCCAAAGGACAATACTCTGATTGTCGAATCACAAAATACGTTAAATGAACGTGAAAATGAAATTGAGCGTAAAACTAAATTGAAGAAAGCGGCTGACGAAAAACTCAATAATGTCGCTGACGAAGTTGGCAAATTTTACGAAAAATATCTACTCACTCATTCGGCCGACAAAAAGAAGCGCAAGCAAAGGAAAACATCACCTGTCGTTAATATTGTTGTAGATCGTGCAAATGAAATTCAAGAAATTAAAAACGACATAAGTAAATTGGAAAACGAGATTCTGCCACAAATCGACCAACTCAATTTGAGTCTCACCAAGCAAAACATTGAGAAACCATCGTGCAAAGAAAATATAACAAAGATTATTGAGCTTGTCGAAAATCTCAAGGTAAATTAAATTTTTTTCATCTTTAAATTTTTGCTCTGCAAACTGTTTAGAATAATACATTCATACATTAGTCTACTTTCTAAATATTTCACAAGCCTAAAAGCATTTTATTAACCAGAACAAAGCTGACATTTGCATTTTTCATCAAACAATCACAATTATGAAAACAAATATATTGACTTTTTATTTTTAGGCTCAGCTTGGAGCAAAAGAACTTGAAAAAGCAAAAGCTGACAATATGATTGAAACAGCTAATCAATTGGAAAAAGCGGCAACTCAAATAAAAATAGAGATCGACAAACACAATAACGAAAATGACGTTAATGCTCTACAAAATATTTTATCTAAGCAAGAAGCTTTACGAATCAATTTAACTGATAAACAAAAAGAACTCGACAACTTGCCTAAACCCACATTGAACGACGCCGAAAAAGAAGTGCTAGAAGCTTGCTGCGACAGTGCAAACTCCACACTAAATGAACTCAACAAACAAATTAATAAATTAAAAAATCAAATTGACATTGTCGAAAAATCATGTAATCAAAAAAGTAAAATCGAAAAAGTGTTAAGAAGCATAAACGATGATTTGTTGCCCATCATTGATAAATACGAGACTTCCCAACCACTGGTTGCTGCAGAAGATGATGCTAGGAAAATGGAAGCAATTAGGATACGATTAAATGAAGCGCAACAACAACTTCGAAATATAAAAGATTGGACAAATGAACAGTTGCCAAACAACGAAGTCGCAAAAACTGCACTCATTCCGTTCAACGATGATATTGATATTCAGTTATCCAAACTCAATGATTTACTTATTCCTTTACAACGCGATATTCAATCAGCAAATGGACTGGAGGCTCATAAAAACACAATACTCAAAGAGCTCAATCTTTTAGCAGATCAAGCAAAAAAACTGAATGTAATCGAAAATGAAAATGAAAAATCAAATCAATTATTTGATATTAAAAAGAAAATTGAGTTACTACAATGTGAATTGTACAACGCTAAAGAAAATGCTAAAACTACTAAATCGTTGGTACAACCTACTGAGTTTGCGTCAGCTCTTGAAAATGCTAATCAATTAGCCAATCTTTTAGACTCCGAAGAGCAAGACGCTGCACAAAAATTGGCCAACGCTTCAGCTTCCGCCAAAATTACAAACGAAATTTATAACATTCAAAACAGTATTAATAAAGCAGCAAAAATTGATTTTGACCCGAATGCCACAAGAAATGATCTCAAAAATGCAACCGCAATATTGGAAAATATTGAGCCCCAATTTAATGCTATTCAACTAGTTAGCGACACTTTAAACACTAGCGATGATGATGCTAATGAAATTAGGAATAACGCTAATTTAAAAATCTCAAATCTTGCTGAAGAAACAAAAACATTGATTCAATCGTTGAACTACCGTATTGAAGCCTTAACAGACTTTAATGAAAAATCGAAGAATGTTGAAGATAAATTAAAGGCTATCGATGATGACTTGTCTAATATTAAAGCAGGCAATATGACTTCCCAAGACATTGAAAAAGTTATTCTTGATTCTGATGATCTACTTCCAAACCTTTTACTCCTTCAAAATTCAACAGATGATCTCAAGCCTTTGATTGAGCCTGTCAAAAAAGTTGATACTATGATTCAAAAACAAAACCAATTAAGCAATGACTTAAAAGCAGCAAAAGAAAAAGCTGAACAGAACGAAAAATATCAATCTGATTTGTTGAACTTTACCAACGCGCTGGAGCCTTTAGAGTTAGCCGAAAGTGCTGCCCGACAGCAATTATCACTTTTGTCCGATGAAATTCCAATCAAAGAATTTACAAATAAAGACCTTTCTAATATTAGCAAAAATATCGACGCCTTGGAATCCTACAAAACACCAAGTGATGAACTCAATAAACGATTTATGTTATTGAAAAAACGTTTGGCCAACTTGGAAAACAAATCAAAAGCCAAACAAAATAAAATTGTCAAACAACAAGAGCTTTTGCAACAATTACAAAACCAACTCTCCAACAATGAGGCAGCTTTAGTTGCTCTTCTAGATCGGTATCGCATTCCGCAACCGTTTAACACTGCGCGAGAGGACGTCAATTTTTTGAAACCATTCACAGAAGAGCTAATCAATGTTCCATTTAATCAAATACAAGATAAAGCGATTCGTGATCAATTACAAAAACGCATTGAGCCGCTACATGCTGAGGCAGATGTATGTTTGTATTAATATTCTGTAAAATACAGCATGAACCATGAGATTTTACGTCAAATAAATATCTAACTATTTCTAATATAAAAGCAATCTGTTCAAAACACTTTTATCAATTTAAGCAAAAAATAATTCTTAAGTTTTGTTCCAAAACAGTTTAACTTAAGTGCTCATTACTCTTTGTACCAAATATATACTGAGTTTGTTGAGCCAATAGCCAATGTAATAATAAGTTTATAGATAAGGAAAAGATTTTTAATTACTTAATTTTGATTGTTTTAGAGTTTGTTCTCGTCTCTGAACAACGAGTTGAAACGAGAAGAAAAAATGGCTAAAAGTGTTATGGATTTGGACGACAAAATAAACAGTGTAGTACAAGATGTCAATTCCATTAACGCTCTTAATCCTAACGAAAAATTACAAAAAGCGTATTTACTTGATGAAAATGTTGGCGAAATCGATGTCAAGTTGGAAAAATTAGCCAAAATAGCTAGCTTAAAAGTTAACTTGCTCCAAAGAGCCTCAGAACCAAGCGTTTTACAAGAGAAGCTTAATCGATTAAAAGATAGTATTGAAAACGTTAAAATTCAAGCTAAGCATCAGCAGCAAGTATTAGACATTCAACCAGAAATTGAATCTGTAACACTAGCGTTGCAGTCAAAACTGAATGACGTTGATCACTCACCGCCAAAATCATTGCAACAACAAGAAGACGTTTTGAAAATGCTTCAGTTGGAAAAACAAAAAGTACTAACACTTTTGGAAAACGTTCCTGATATTGAAGAAGCTGAGGCAATAAAAATGAGTGGATATCTTGAACTTTCTCGGCTATCTGAACTGATCAAGAAGTTCGGCAACATAGTAGAAGAGAAGTTAACGGTTTTAGCTGCATTCTTGGCTACAAAATCCGAAATTGAGTTACAACTAGGTGAAATGAACAAGCAACTAGAAATACATGATTCTAACAGTGAATTGTTGTCAGCCGGTGAAAAATTAACACGTCTTAATGAACAAAGCCGTCAATTGGACAAACTCAGAGAAAAACTTACATCTGAAGTATTCAAAACCGATCTCGACAACGAAAAACTTAATGAACTGCGTGAACTAAATCGTTTGTTAGATTTAGTTAGTAAACGTATCGAGAGCAGTCAGAAAAAAGTTGAAAACAAAAATGCAACCCAGCTTGCGCCGGACCAACTTAAAAAAAACATTGCCAATAAAAACAAAGATCTTATTGCATTGATTGAGGAAGCAGACAGTCTGCTTAGCAATGCTGCCGCCTTACCTAAAAGCTACGAACAACTCGCAACTCAAATTGATGAAGCAGTTGATGAAGCACAACAGCTTGCAGATGGCTTGGAAAACGAAGAAGTTTTGCAAGCAAAAATTTCATGTGCTCACAAAACGTCGGCAAATCTCAAACAAAAATTCCAAGATTGGCTTGAATTCGTGAAACAAAAAAGCATTGTTAACCAACAACTCGACATTGCTCGAAAGCTACTACAGAAAATCGAAAACAAGCCTTTACGCAGCTTGGAGGTAGTAGAGCTAGACTTGAATGACCTAATTGTAAGATTTATAATTTTTTGAAAATATTTGATTTTTTTCATATTCATAATAAAAAAAAACTGCAAACACTGTGTTTACGCTTAAATTTATTGTTTTACTAATTTTGTATTTTCTATTATCAGTTGCTTATTATAGATTGGACAAGAATCGGTGGCGCCTTTAAATGAGACGTTAGAGAAGTTGCAGTCGTTGTGCGAACGTTTGGATCCTTTGGAAACTACGTATGCAGACGTCCGTTTCCTCGATGTTGACTACGATCAAACAGAACGACAATACGAATCTAATTTGGAAGACTTGCGTAAAGAAATTGATGACGAACATCAATGGACTGATGATGTGAAGCAATTAGAAGTTGAGTTAGGTAAAATAAATGAGTTATGTAAATCAGATGATATTGAAACGCTACTACAATGCCAATCTGCTGCACTTCCCAAATTAAAATCAACATTTAACCTTTTAAAACAATCTCATAAAGAACGCAATTTACAAAGAAAATTTGTGAAACCCAGAAGTTTGTTGGATGAAGAAAACGGTAATTTTGCAAACACTGCAACCCAAGTTAACAACAAAATCAAAGCTGTGCAAAAAGATAATGTTGCACTATCGATTGAAAAAACAAACAACCCATTATTGCATTTGCCTGCCAAACCAACCGAAGAAGAGCTTTCACGTTTGGCTCAGAATCTTGAAAAATTGCCAAAGGACAATACTCTGATTGTCGAATCACAAAATACGTTAAATGAACGTGAAAATGAAATTGAGCGTAAAACTAAATTGAAGAAAGCGGCTGACGAAAAACTCAATAATGTCGCTGACGAAGTTGGCAAATTTTACGAAAAATATCTACTCACTCATTCGGCCGACAAAAAGAAGCGCAAGCAAAGGAAAACATCACCTGTCGTTAATATTGTTGTAGATCGTGCAAATGAAATTCAAGAAATTAAAAACGACATAAGTAAATTGGAAAACGAGATTCTGCCACAAATCGACCAACTCAATTTGAGTCTCACCAAGCAAAACATTGAGAAACCATCGTGCAAAGAAAATATAACAAAGATTATTGAGCTTGTCGAAAATCTCAAGGTAAATTAAATTTTTTTCATCTTTAAATTTTTGCTCTGCAAACTGTTTAGAATAATACATTCATACATTAGTCTACTTTCTAAATATTTCACAAGCCTAAAAGCATTTTATTAACCAGAACAAAGCTGACATTTGCATTTTTCATCAAACAATCACAATTATGAAAACAAATATATTGACTTTTTATTTTTAGGCTCAGCTTGGAGCAAAAGAACTTGAAAAAGCAAAAGCTGACAATATGATTGAAACAGCTAATCAATTGGAAAAAGCGGCAACTCAAATAAAAATAGAGATCGACAAACACAATAACGAAAATGACGTTAATGCTCTACAAAATATTTTATCTAAGCAAGAAGCTTTACGAATCAATTTAACTGATAAACAAAAAGAACTCGACAACTTGCCTAAACCCACATTGAACGACGCCGAAAAAGAAGTGCTAGAAGCTTGCTGCGACAGTGCAAACTCCACACTAAATGAACTCAACAAACAAATTAATAAATTAAAAAATCAAATTGACATTGTCGAAAAATCATGTAATCAAAAAAGTAAAATCGAAAAAGTGTTAAGAAGCATAAACGATGATTTGTTGCCCATCATTGATAAATACGAGACTTCCCAACCACTGGTTGCTGCAGAAGATGATGCTAGGAAAATGGAAGCAATTAGGATACGATTAAATGAAGCGCAACAACAACTTCGAAATATAAAAGATTGGACAAATGAACAGTTGCCAAACAACGAAGTCGCAAAAACTGCACTCATTCCGTTCAACGATGATATTGATATTCAGTTATCCAAACTCAATGATTTACTTATTCCTTTACAACGCGATATTCAATCAGCAAATGGACTGGAGGCTCATAAAAACACAATACTCAAAGAGCTCAATCTTTTAGCAGATCAAGCAAAAAAACTGAATGTAATCGAAAATGAAAATGAAAAATCAAATCAATTATTTGATATTAAAAAGAAAATTGAGTTACTACAATGTGAATTGTACAACGCTAAAGAAAATGCTAAAACTACTAAATCGTTGGTACAACCTACTGAGTTTGCGTCAGCTCTTGAAAATGCTAATCAATTAGCCAATCTTTTAGACTCCGAAGAGCAAGACGCTGCACAAAAATTGGCCAACGCTTCAGCTTCCGCCAAAATTACAAACGAAATTTATAACATTCAAAACAGTATTAATAAAGCAGCAAAAATTGATTTTGACCCGAATGCCACAAGAAATGATCTCAAAAATGCAACCGCAATATTGGAAAATATTGAGCCCCAATTTAATGCTATTCAACTAGTTAGCGACACTTTAAACACTAGCGATGATGATGCTAATGAAATTAGGAATAACGCTAATTTAAAAATCTCAAATCTTGCTGAAGAAACAAAAACATTGATTCAATCGTTGAACTACCGTATTGAAGCCTTAACAGACTTTAATGAAAAATCGAAGAATGTTGAAGATAAATTAAAGGCTATCGATGATGACTTGTCTAATATTAAAGCAGGCAATATGACTTCCCAAGACATTGAAAAAGTTATTCTTGATTCTGATGATCTACTTCCAAACCTTTTACTCCTTCAAAATTCAACAGATGATCTCAAGCCTTTGATTGAGCCTGTCAAAAAAGTTGATACTATGATTCAAAAACAAAACCAATTAAGCAATGACTTAAAAGCAGCAAAAGAAAAAGCTGAACAGAACGAAAAATATCAATCTGATTTGTTGAACTTTACCAACGCGCTGGAGCCTTTAGAGTTAGCCGAAAGTGCTGCCCGACAGCAATTATCACTTTTGTCCGATGAAATTCCAATCAAAGAATTTACAAATAAAGACCTTTCTAATATTAGCAAAAATATCGACGCCTTGGAATCCTACAAAACACCAAGTGATGAACTCAATAAACGATTTATGTTATTGAAAAAACGTTTGGCCAACTTGGAAAACAAATCAAAAGCCAAACAAAATAAAATTGTCAAACAACAAGAGCTTTTGCAACAATTACAAAACCAACTCTCCAACAATGAGGCAGCTTTAGTTGCTCTTCTAGATCGGTATCGCATTCCGCAACCGTTTAACACTGCGCGAGAGGACGTCAATTTTTTGAAACCATTCACAGAAGAGCTAATCAATGTTCCATTTAATCAAATACAAGATAAAGCGATTCGTGATCAATTACAAAAACGCATTGAGCCGCTACATGCTGAGGCAGATGTATGTTTGTATTAATATTCTGTAAAATACAGCATGAACCATGAGATTTTACGTCAAATAAATATCTAACTATTTCTAATATAAAAGCAATCTGTTCAAAACACTTTTATCAATTTAAGCAAAAAATAATTCTTAAGTTTTGTTCCAAAACAGTTTAACTTAAGTGCTCATTACTCTTTGTACCAAATATATACTGAGTTTGTTGAGCCAATAGCCAATGTAATAATAAGTTTATAGATAAGGAAAAGATTTTTAATTACTTAATTTTGATTGTTTTAGAGTTTGTTCTCGTCTCTGAACAACGAGTTGAAACGAGAAGAAAAAATGGCTAAAAGTGTTATGGATTTGGACGACAAAATAAACAGTGTAGTACAAGATGTCAATTCCATTAACGCTCTTAATCCTAACGAAAAATTACAAAAAGCGTATTTACTTGATGAAAATGTTGGCGAAATCGATGTCAAGTTGGAAAAATTAGCCAAAATAGCTAGCTTAAAAGTTAACTTGCTCCAAAGAGCCTCAGAACCAAGCGTTTTACAAGAGAAGCTTAATCGATTAAAAGATAGTATTGAAAACGTTAAAATTCAAGCTAAGCATCAGCAGCAAGTATTAGACATTCAACCAGAAATTGAATCTGTAACACTAGCGTTGCAGTCAAAACTGAATGACGTTGATCACTCACCGCCAAAATCATTGCAACAACAAGAAGACGTTTTGAAAATGCTTCAGTTGGAAAAACAAAAAGTACTAACACTTTTGGAAAACGTTCCTGATATTGAAGAAGCTGAGGCAATAAAAATGAGTGGATATCTTGAACTTTCTCGGCTATCTGAACTGATCAAGAAGTTCGGCAACATAGTAGAAGAGAAGTTAACGGTTTTAGCTGCATTCTTGGCTACAAAATCCGAAATTGAGTTACAACTAGGTGAAATGAACAAGCAACTAGAAATACATGATTCTAACAGTGAATTGTTGTCAGCCGGTGAAAAATTAACACGTCTTAATGAACAAAGCCGTCAATTGGACAAACTCAGAGAAAAACTTACATCTGAAGTATTCAAAACCGATCTCGACAACGAAAAACTTAATGAACTGCGTGAACTAAATCGTTTGTTAGATTTAGTTAGTAAACGTATCGAGAGCAGTCAGAAAAAAGTTGAAAACAAAAATGCAACCCAGCTTGCGCCGGACCAACTTAAAAAAAACATTGCCAATAAAAACAAAGATCTTATTGCATTGATTGAGGAAGCAGACAGTCTGCTTAGCAATGCTGCCGCCTTACCTAAAAGCTACGAACAACTCGCAACTCAAATTGATGAAGCAGTTGATGAAGCACAACAGCTTGCAGATGGCTTGGAAAACGAAGAAGTTTTGCAAGCAAAAATTTCATGTGCTCACAAAACGTCGGCAAATCTCAAACAAAAATTCCAAGATTGGCTTGAATTCGTGAAACAAAAAAGCATTGTTAACCAACAACTCGACATTGCTCGAAAGCTACTACAGAAAATCGAAAACAAGCCTTTACGCAGCTTGGAGGTAGTAGAGCTAGACTTGAATGACCTAATTGTAAGATTTATAATTTTTTGAAAATATTTGATTTTTTTCATATTCATAATAAAAAAAAACTGCAAACACTGTGTTTACGCTTAAATTTATTGTTTTACTAATTTTGTATTTTCTATTATCAGTTGCTTATTATAGATTGGACAAGAATCGGTGGCGCCTTTAAATGAGACGTTAGAGAAGTTGCAGTCGTTGTGCGAACGTTTGGATCCTTTGGAAACTACGTATGCAGACGTCCGTTTCCTCGATGTTGACTACGATCAAACAGAACGACAATACGAATCTAATTTGGAAGACTTGCGTAAAGAAATTGATGACGAACATCAATGGACTGATGATGTGAAGCAATTAGAAGTTGAGTTAGGTAAAATAAATGAGTTATGTAAATCAGATGATATTGAAACGCTACTACAATGCCAATCTGCTGCACTTCCCAAATTAAAATCAACATTTAACCTTTTAAAACAATCTCATAAAGAACGCAATTTACAAAGAAAATTTGTGAAACCCAGAAGTTTGTTGGATGAAGAAAACGGTAATTTTGCAAACACTGCAACCCAAGTTAACAACAAAATCAAAGCTGTGCAAAAAGATAATGTTGCACTATCGATTGAAAAAACAAACAACCCATTATTGCATTTGCCTGCCAAACCAACCGAAGAAGAGCTTTCACGTTTGGCTCAGAATCTTGAAAAATTGCCAAAGGACAATACTCTGATTGTCGAATCACAAAATACGTTAAATGAACGTGAAAATGAAATTGAGCGTAAAACTAAATTGAAGAAAGCGGCTGACGAAAAACTCAATAATGTCGCTGACGAAGTTGGCAAATTTTACGAAAAATATCTACTCACTCATTCGGCCGACAAAAAGAAGCGCAAGCAAAGGAAAACATCACCTGTCGTTAATATTGTTGTAGATCGTGCAAATGAAATTCAAGAAATTAAAAACGACATAAGTAAATTGGAAAACGAGATTCTGCCACAAATCGACCAACTCAATTTGAGTCTCACCAAGCAAAACATTGAGAAACCATCGTGCAAAGAAAATATAACAAAGATTATTGAGCTTGTCGAAAATCTCAAGGTAAATTAAATTTTTTTCATCTTTAAATTTTTGCTCTGCAAACTGTTTAGAATAATACATTCATACATTAGTCTACTTTCTAAATATTTCACAAGCCTAAAAGCATTTTATTAACCAGAACAAAGCTGACATTTGCATTTTTCATCAAACAATCACAATTATGAAAACAAATATATTGACTTTTTATTTTTAGGCTCAGCTTGGAGCAAAAGAACTTGAAAAAGCAAAAGCTGACAATATGATTGAAACAGCTAATCAATTGGAAAAAGCGGCAACTCAAATAAAAATAGAGATCGACAAACACAATAACGAAAATGACGTTAATGCTCTACAAAATATTTTATCTAAGCAAGAAGCTTTACGAATCAATTTAACTGATAAACAAAAAGAACTCGACAACTTGCCTAAACCCACATTGAACGACGCCGAAAAAGAAGTGCTAGAAGCTTGCTGCGACAGTGCAAACTCCACACTAAATGAACTCAACAAACAAATTAATAAATTAAAAAATCAAATTGACATTGTCGAAAAATCATGTAATCAAAAAAGTAAAATCGAAAAAGTGTTAAGAAGCATAAACGATGATTTGTTGCCCATCATTGATAAATACGAGACTTCCCAACCACTGGTTGCTGCAGAAGATGATGCTAGGAAAATGGAAGCAATTAGGATACGATTAAATGAAGCGCAACAACAACTTCGAAATATAAAAGATTGGACAAATGAACAGTTGCCAAACAACGAAGTCGCAAAAACTGCACTCATTCCGTTCAACGATGATATTGATATTCAGTTATCCAAACTCAATGATTTACTTATTCCTTTACAACGCGATATTCAATCAGCAAATGGACTGGAGGCTCATAAAAACACAATACTCAAAGAGCTCAATCTTTTAGCAGATCAAGCAAAAAAACTGAATGTAATCGAAAATGAAAATGAAAAATCAAATCAATTATTTGATATTAAAAAGAAAATTGAGTTACTACAATGTGAATTGTACAACGCTAAAGAAAATGCTAAAACTACTAAATCGTTGGTACAACCTACTGAGTTTGCGTCAGCTCTTGAAAATGCTAATCAATTAGCCAATCTTTTAGACTCCGAAGAGCAAGACGCTGCACAAAAATTGGCCAACGCTTCAGCTTCCGCCAAAATTACAAACGAAATTTATAACATTCAAAACAGTATTAATAAAGCAGCAAAAATTGATTTTGACCCGAATGCCACAAGAAATGATCTCAAAAATGCAACCGCAATATTGGAAAATATTGAGCCCCAATTTAATGCTATTCAACTAGTTAGCGACACTTTAAACACTAGCGATGATGATGCTAATGAAATTAGGAATAACGCTAATTTAAAAATCTCAAATCTTGCTGAAGAAACAAAAACATTGATTCAATCGTTGAACTACCGTATTGAAGCCTTAACAGACTTTAATGAAAAATCGAAGAATGTTGAAGATAAATTAAAGGCTATCGATGATGACTTGTCTAATATTAAAGCAGGCAATATGACTTCCCAAGACATTGAAAAAGTTATTCTTGATTCTGATGATCTACTTCCAAACCTTTTACTCCTTCAAAATTCAACAGATGATCTCAAGCCTTTGATTGAGCCTGTCAAAAAAGTTGATACTATGATTCAAAAACAAAACCAATTAAGCAATGACTTAAAAGCAGCAAAAGAAAAAGCTGAACAGAACGAAAAATATCAATCTGATTTGTTGAACTTTACCAACGCGCTGGAGCCTTTAGAGTTAGCCGAAAGTGCTGCCCGACAGCAATTATCACTTTTGTCCGATGAAATTCCAATCAAAGAATTTACAAATAAAGACCTTTCTAATATTAGCAAAAATATCGACGCCTTGGAATCCTACAAAACACCAAGTGATGAACTCAATAAACGATTTATGTTATTGAAAAAACGTTTGGCCAACTTGGAAAACAAATCAAAAGCCAAACAAAATAAAATTGTCAAACAACAAGAGCTTTTGCAACAATTACAAAACCAACTCTCCAACAATGAGGCAGCTTTAGTTGCTCTTCTAGATCGGTATCGCATTCCGCAACCGTTTAACACTGCGCGAGAGGACGTCAATTTTTTGAAACCATTCACAGAAGAGCTAATCAATGTTCCATTTAATCAAATACAAGATAAAGCGATTCGTGATCAATTACAAAAACGCATTGAGCCGCTACATGCTGAGGCAGATGTATGTTTGTATTAATATTCTGTAAAATACAGCATGAACCATGAGATTTTACGTCAAATAAATATCTAACTATTTCTAATATAAAAGCAATCTGTTCAAAACACTTTTATCAATTTAAGCAAAAAATAATTCTTAAGTTTTGTTCCAAAACAGTTTAACTTAAGTGCTCATTACTCTTTGTACCAAATATATACTGAGTTTGTTGAGCCAATAGCCAATGTAATAATAAGTTTATAGATAAGGAAAAGATTTTTAATTACTTAATTTTGATTGTTTTAGAGTTTGTTCTCGTCTCTGAACAACGAGTTGAAACGAGAAGAAAAAATGGCTAAAAGTGTTATGGATTTGGACGACAAAATAAACAGTGTAGTACAAGATGTCAATTCCATTAACGCTCTTAATCCTAACGAAAAATTACAAAAAGCGTATTTACTTGATGAAAATGTTGGCGAAATCGATGTCAAGTTGGAAAAATTAGCCAAAATAGCTAGCTTAAAAGTTAACTTGCTCCAAAGAGCCTCAGAACCAAGCGTTTTACAAGAGAAGCTTAATCGATTAAAAGATAGTATTGAAAACGTTAAAATTCAAGCTAAGCATCAGCAGCAAGTATTAGACATTCAACCAGAAATTGAATCTGTAACACTAGCGTTGCAGTCAAAACTGAATGACGTTGATCACTCACCGCCAAAATCATTGCAACAACAAGAAGACGTTTTGAAAATGCTTCAGTTGGAAAAACAAAAAGTACTAACACTTTTGGAAAACGTTCCTGATATTGAAGAAGCTGAGGCAATAAAAATGAGTGGATATCTTGAACTTTCTCGGCTATCTGAACTGATCAAGAAGTTCGGCAACATAGTAGAAGAGAAGTTAACGGTTTTAGCTGCATTCTTGGCTACAAAATCCGAAATTGAGTTACAACTAGGTGAAATGAACAAGCAACTAGAAATACATGATTCTAACAGTGAATTGTTGTCAGCCGGTGAAAAATTAACACGTCTTAATGAACAAAGCCGTCAATTGGACAAACTCAGAGAAAAACTTACATCTGAAGTATTCAAAACCGATCTCGACAACGAAAAACTTAATGAACTGCGTGAACTAAATCGTTTGTTAGATTTAGTTAGTAAACGTATCGAGAGCAGTCAGAAAAAAGTTGAAAACAAAAATGCAACCCAGCTTGCGCCGGACCAACTTAAAAAAAACATTGCCAATAAAAACAAAGATCTTATTGCATTGATTGAGGAAGCAGACAGTCTGCTTAGCAATGCTGCCGCCTTACCTAAAAGCTACGAACAACTCGCAACTCAAATTGATGAAGCAGTTGATGAAGCACAACAGCTTGCAGATGGCTTGGAAAACGAAGAAGTTTTGCAAGCAAAAATTTCATGTGCTCACAAAACGTCGGCAAATCTCAAACAAAGATTCCAAGATTGGCTTGAATTCGTGAAACAAAAAAGCATTGTTAACCAACAACTCGACATTGCTCGAAAGCTACTACAGAAAATCGAAAACAAGCCTTTACGCAGCTTGGAGGTAGTAGAGCTAGACTTGAATGACCTAATTGTAAGATTTATAATTTTTTGAAAATATTTGATTTTTTTCATATTCATAATAAAAAAAAACTGCAAACACTGTGTTTACGCTTAAATTTATTGTTTTACTAATTTTGTATTTTCTATTATCAGTTGCTTATTATAGATTGGACAAGAATCGGTGGCGCCTTTAAATGAGACGTTAGAGAAGTTGCAGTCGTTGTGCGAACGTTTGGATCCTTTGGAAACTACGTATGCAGACGTCCGTTTCCTCGATGTTGACTACGATCAAACAGAACGACAATACGAATCTAATTTGGAAGACTTGCGTAAAGAAATTGATGACGAACATCAATGGACTGATGATGTGAAGCAATTAGAAGTTGAGTTAGGTAAAATAAATGAGTTATGTAAATCAGATGATATTGAAACGCTACTACAATGCCAATCTGCTGCACTTCCCAAATTAAAATCAACATTTAACCTTTTAAAACAATCTCATAAAGAACGCAATTTACAAAGAAAATTTGTGAAACCCAGAAGTTTGTTGGATGAAGAAAACGGTAATTTTGCAAACACTGCAACCCAAGTTAACAACAAAATCAAAGCTGTGCAAAAAGATAATGTTGCACTATCGATTGAAAAAACAAACAACCCATTATTGCATTTGCCTGCCAAACCAACCGAAGAAGAGCTTTCACGTTTGGCTCAGAATCTTGAAAAATTGCCAAAGGACAATACTCTGATTGTCGAATCACAAAATACGTTAAATGAACGTGAAAATGAAATTGAGCGTAAAACTAAATTGAAGAAAGCGGCTGACGAAAAACTCAATAATGTCGCTGACGAAGTTGGCAAATTTTACGAAAAATATCTACTCACTCATTCGGCCGACAAAAAGAAGCGCAAGCAAAGGAAAACATCACCTGTCGTTAATATTGTTGTAGATCGTGCAAATGAAATTCAAGAAATTAAAAACGACATAAGTAAATTGGAAAACGAGATTCTGCCACAAATCGACCAACTCAATTTGAGTCTCACCAAGCAAAACATTGAGAAACCATCGTGCAAAGAAAATATAACAAAGATTATTGAGCTTGTCGAAAATCTCAAGGTAAATTAAATTTTTTTCATCTTTAAATTTTTGCTCTGCAAACTGTTTAGAATAATACATTCATACATTAGTCTACTTTCTAAATATTTCACAAGCCTAAAAGCATTTTATTAACCAGAACAAAGCTGACATTTGCATTTTTCATCAAACAATCACAATTATGAAAACAAATATATTGACTTTTTATTTTTAGGCTCAGCTTGGAGCAAAAGAACTTGAAAAAGCAAAAGCTGACAATATGATTGAAACAGCTAATCAATTGGAAAAAGCGGCAACTCAAATAAAAATAGAGATCGACAAACACAATAACGAAAATGACGTTAATGCTCTACAAAATATTTTATCTAAGCAAGAAGCTTTACGAATCAATTTAACTGATAAACAAAAAGAACTCGACAACTTGCCTAAACCCACATTGAACGACGCCGAAAAAGAAGTGCTAGAAGCTTGCTGCGACAGTGCAAACTCCACACTAAATGAACTCAACAAACAAATTAATAAATTAAAAAATCAAATTGACATTGTCGAAAAATCATGTAATCAAAAAAGTAAAATCGAAAAAGTGTTAAGAAGCATAAACGATGATTTGTTGCCCATCATTGATAAATACGAGACTTCCCAACCACTGGTTGCTGCAGAAGATGATGCTAGGAAAATGGAAGCAATTAGGATACGATTAAATGAAGCGCAACAACAACTTCGAAATATAAAAGATTGGACAAATGAACAGTTGCCAAACAACGAAGTCGCAAAAACTGCACTCATTCCGTTCAACGATGATATTGATATTCAGTTATCCAAACTCAATGATTTACTTATTCCTTTACAACGCGATATTCAATCAGCAAATGGACTGGAGGCTCATAAAAACACAATACTCAAAGAGCTCAATCTTTTAGCAGATCAAGCAAAAAAACTGAATGTAATCGAAAATGAAAATGAAAAATCAAATCAATTATTTGATATTAAAAAGAAAATTGAGTTACTACAATGTGAATTGTACAACGCTAAAGAAAATGCTAAAACTACTAAATCGTTGGTACAACCTACTGAGTTTGCGTCAGCTCTTGAAAATGCTAATCAATTAGCCAATCTTTTAGACTCCGAAGAGCAAGACGCTGCACAAAAATTGGCCAACGCTTCAGCTTCCGCCAAAATTACAAACGAAATTTATAACATTCAAAACAGTATTAATAAAGCAGCAAAAATTGATTTTGACCCGAATGCCACAAGAAATGATCTCAAAAATGCAACCGCAATATTGGAAAATATTGAGCCCCAATTTAATGCTATTCAACTAGTTAGCGACACTTTAAACACTAGCGATGATGATGCTAATGAAATTAGGAATAACGCTAATTTAAAAATCTCAAATCTTGCTGAAGAAACAAAAACATTGATTCAATCGTTGAACTACCGTATTGAAGCCTTAACAGACTTTAATGAAAAATCGAAGAATGTTGAAGATAAATTAAAGGCTATCGATGATGACTTGTCTAATATTAAAGCAGGCAATATGACTTCCCAAGACATTGAAAAAGTTATTCTTGATTCTGATGATCTACTTCCAAACCTTTTACTCCTTCAAAATTCAACAGATGATCTCAAGCCTTTGATTGAGCCTGTCAAAAAAGTTGATACTATGATTCAAAAACAAAACCAATTAAGCAATGACTTAAAAGCAGCAAAAGAAAAAGCTGAACAGAACGAAAAATATCAATCTGATTTGTTGAACTTTACCAACGCGCTGGAGCCTTTAGAGTTAGCCGAAAGTGCTGCCCGACAGCAATTATCACTTTTGTCCGATGAAATTCCAATCAAAGAATTTACAAATAAAGACCTTTCTAATATTAGCAAAAATATCGACGCCTTGGAATCCTACAAAACACCAAGTGATGAACTCAATAAACGATTTATGTTATTGAAAAAACGTTTGGCCAACTTGGAAAACAAATCAAAAGCCAAACAAAATAAAATTGTCAAACAACAAGAGCTTTTGCAACAATTACAAAACCAACTCTCCAACAATGAGGCAGCTTTAGTTGCTCTTCTAGATCGGTATCGCATTCCGCAACCGTTTAACACTGCGCGAGAGGACGTCAATTTTTTGAAACCATTCACAGAAGAGCTAATCAATGTTCCATTTAATCAAATACAAGATAAAGCGATTCGTGATCAATTACAAAAACGCATTGAGCCGCTACATGCTGAGGCAGATGTATGTTTGTATTAATATTCTGTAAAATACAGCATGAACCATGAGATTTTACGTCAAATAAATATCTAACTATTTCTAATATAAAAGCAATCTGTTCAAAACACTTTTATCAATTTAAGCAAAAAATAATTCTTAAGTTTTGTTCCAAAACAGTTTAACTTAAGTGCTCATTACTCTTTGTACCAAATATATACTGAGTTTGTTGAGCCAATAGCCAATGTAATAATAAGTTTATAGATAAGGAAAAGATTTTTAATTACTTAATTTTGATTGTTTTAGAGTTTGTTCTCGTCTCTGAACAACGAGTTGAAACGAGAAGAAAAAATGGCTAAAAGTGTTATGGATTTGGACGACAAAATAAACAGTGTAGTACAAGATGTCAATTCCATTAACGCTCTTAATCCTAACGAAAAATTACAAAAAGCGTATTTACTTGATGAAAATGTTGGCGAAATCGATGTCAAGTTGGAAAAATTAGCCAAAATAGCTAGCTTAAAAGTTAACTTGCTCCAAAGAGCCTCAGAACCAAGCGTTTTACAAGAGAAGCTTAATCGATTAAAAGATAGTATTGAAAACGTTAAAATTCAAGCTAAGCATCAGCAGCAAGTATTAGACATTCAACCAGAAATTGAATCTGTAACACTAGCGTTGCAGTCAAAACTGAATGACGTTGATCACTCACCGCCAAAATCATTGCAACAACAAGAAGACGTTTTGAAAATGCTTCAGTTGGAAAAACAAAAAGTACTAACACTTTTGGAAAACGTTCCTGATATTGAAGAAGCTGAGGCAATAAAAATGAGTGGATATCTTGAACTTTCTCGGCTATCTGAACTGATCAAGAAGTTCGGCAACATAGTAGAAGAGAAGTTAACGGTTTTAGCTGCATTCTTGGCTACAAAATCCGAAATTGAGTTACAACTAGGTGAAATGAACAAGCAACTAGAAATACATGATTCTAACAGTGAATTGTTGTCAGCCGGTGAAAAATTAACACGTCTTAATGAACAAAGCCGTCAATTGGACAAACTCAGAGAAAAACTTACATCTGAAGTATTCAAAACCGATCTCGACAACGAAAAACTTAATGAACTGCGTGAACTAAATCGTTTGTTAGATTTAGTTAGTAAACGTATCGAGAGCAGTCAGAAAAAAGTTGAAAACAAAAATGCAACCCAGCTTGCGCCGGACCAACTTAAAAAAAACATTGCCAATAAAAACAAAGATCTTATTGCATTGATTGAGGAAGCAGACAGTCTGCTTAGCAATGCTGCCGCCTTACCTAAAAGCTACGAACAACTCGCAACTCAAATTGATGAAGCAGTTGATGAAGCACAACAGCTTGCAGATGGCTTGGAAAACGAAGAAGTTTTGCAAGCAAAAATTTCATGTGCTCACAAAACGTCGGCAAATCTCAAACAAAGATTCCAAGATTGGCTTGAATTCGTGAAACAAAAAAGCATTGTTAACCAACAACTCGACATTGCTCGAAAACCAATATCATTACTGAACGTTGAACATAAATTGAAACTGGACATGGCTTTAAATCTGTTTAATTCATTTAAGGTATTTTGTTAATAATTGTTTATTTATGTATATTAATGGTTTTTTATATTAATGTTTTTTTAATAAATGGTTTTTTTATTGTAATCTTTTTTTTAGGATAATCTGGAGGAAACACGTTCTGTTCGTTTGTCGATAGAACATCTGTTAGATTTTGCAAAATGTTTAAATCCTTTGACGTTTCCTTCTGATGACGTTAAATTTTTGATAGTTGAGTGTGAGAGTTTAGAATCAGCTAAAGAGGTATTTTAAACCTTAATTACGTTGTAATTTAATATTGCGCTCTATTTTTTAATTCTTAGTTTATAATTTTTAGTTTTTATAGGACGTCCTAAATGGGCTGCTTTATGAAATCGGCCAAGAAAAGAATTATCAAAACTCCTCAGAAAGCATTAATGTTTCCCTGAATGATTTGAATGACCGTCTTTCAATGACAATAAAGCGGAATGATTTACCTTATCTTAAAGTTTGATTTTGTTTTATTTTTCTTATGTTGTTTAGTAATTTCAAAAATTATGTTTGTAATTATTAATGTTCGCAACGTCTACAATGTCGGCCGCAATACTGTTTTAACCGCTTGAAACTTGCATTTTTAGGTGTTGAGAGCCGATTTTGACGACTTGAAAGCTCATTTGGAAGAACTTTTAATGGAGCACGACTTAATGAAAATCAACCGACATTATGTTCAACTAAGCGATTTCGACGATAATTTAAATAATCAGATTGCCGCTTTTGACGTACGGTTAGAAGCTACTGCTGAGGAATTTGATTCCCAAATTCCTTCAACATCGAATGCTGGTCAATTAGAATCAAACGCATCTCATAAATATTCCATAGAGGATGTAATACAATATGACATTGATGCTGCAGCAGAAATTTTTGCAGCAATATTTCGTGATCAGAAGCCTAGAGATGTTTTACGAGAACATGGTTTTGAAGATAATAATTTGCTTGACTTAGAATCAAGTGAAATGAGCAGTGTTTATCAAAATAATGATGAATATGAAAACGGTTTGTTATCTAGCAGTTAACCAATTAACGACACAAAGTTATCTTTTTGATTATTCAGGATCCAATAAGGAAGAAAACGTTAATGAACTAAGCTCACTATCCGCTAAGCATGGCAACATTCAATCTTCGCCCTATATGACAAGATTGGATGCCAGTTGTGAAGACCTTGCTATTATTGCAACTAATGAACAAAATCAATTACGTCAACGATCGCGATGGAGACGAGTGTTACGGACAGCATTACCATTACAAGTCGGCCTTTTCTTCCTCATAAATCAAAATAAATACAATCCGTAATTATTGAATTGGCATACGTCCAAACAAATAAAAAAATGAGCTAAAAAAATACAAGCCATAGTACATCCAAATGCAAAATTATTATTACAGTTTAGCAAATTTGGAGGTGATAAATAATGATAGGAGTAAGCTGAAGCGACCTACTTGGCTTTTTATGCCTAATTTTAAATGAATTGAGTTTGCTAAGGAGAATTATAATCAATTTTATTTAAACAAAAACAAAAGTTTAATATTAAAAGGAGACTCCAAATTACAAAGGAGTAAAATACAATAAATATTTTGACAAAACAAAATAAATAGTCCGTAGACTTTTGACGAGAAAAAGTGGGGAACCTAATAGGAACACAACCACAAAATATGACGAGAGATAAAAGAGAGTTCCAACTAAAACCGTGGAAAAAGTTACATAAGACTGAAAAAAAGACGCCCAAAAACCATAGGCCAAAATTTAAATTCAAATTTTCCCCAATATGGGGTAATCGTCTCAAGATGAATTTTGATTTAACAAAATAATAAAGTAAAATAATTTTGAAATTTCATAATATCAATTTTAATAAAAATGAGAAAAATAAAATCGCGACAACTCGCGACACACATTAATTAATTTAAAATTGGTTTATTTAGGCCATGCTTGTATTATTATTGGGCGCTGCGTGTTTGGTTCCACATTGTGATGACGATTATTGCTGCCATTTGCTTAATAATTTTGCGCGCACTTTTGACGCCCAACTCGATTTTGTTAATGGCCCACCACCATTTTAATGTAATATTATAACGGTGTTTTTTTGTATTCGATCTCAACTAATTTCTATTATTGTTTTCTTAATAGATTTTACTATAAATGCTGCTACATTGTTTTTATTATTTAAATAGGCTTCAATAGTATTCTTAAACTATACATGCTGAAAATTGGAGAACTTTTTACGAAATAACTAAAACTTAAACAAAATAATAGTCCAAAGATAAACCATATTATGATAATTGTGGCATATATGATGTAGATATTTTGGTTAAGTCAATTGTACTACACAAGACCTTTATTTTTATTATATTATTAATTAACCAACGCATTTTACTAACGGTCAAATTCTTCACTAATTTTGCAATGAAAAAAACATCGCAATTTTGGGTTATTTATTGCCTCGATTAGTTTGCAGTTACCACATTATTTTTGGCTGTAAATATTTTCGAAAAAAAAGTTGTTTGATTTCAGTAAATAGTGCTTAAAAGCCTTTTGTGTTATTTTTTAGTGTAATTCATATCATATCTAATTTAATTTTGCCATTTGAATATAAAAATTAGAATTATATACTTTTATTGTAGATCGATTTTTTATTTGGTTTCACAAATTTTATAGTGGTCTTCATATTAAAATAAACTTTATAAAATAATTGCAGTGTTAACCATGTTACGTGTCACGCAGAATTTGACTAATTATGTCATAGGATGCGGTTTCTTCGTTGTTCAAGAAAAGTTTCGGATTAATGTTTGACTTAGCGATTAATGTATTTATTGATAGCATTTGATCACGATCATAAACACAACGAGGGCCCAATATTTTTATAATTTCTTTTGCATCATTGTCTGCCAGCCATACGCTACCATGTGATTCTTGAATATCATGTACATCACATCTGCAAATTGCTTGTTTGCATGTACAATTAGAAGTTCATTATAGAGTGTTTTTCTATGTTTTCCACTGCGTGAAAGTTTTGTGACATTCATATTAGATTATTTGAAAGATTTTTTTGTTAGCATTAAATCTTCCGCTGGGTATTTATATAATATTCCAAATCTTTTAAAAATCACATTTGGCTAACGTTTAAGATTATAATTAATTATTTCATATTGATTATAATATAATTAATTATATAATCATTTATTTCAAATTGATTATAATATGATTTCAATAATTTAAAATTGCTCAACAAAAATTATTAAAACTTACTCATTCGTCATGTCTGAAAGATTAGTTGAAAAATCTTTGTTCAGTTTATATTCTTTACATATTACTTGGCTTGTTAAAGTCCCCGTTTCACCGGCTGATAAAATATCTTTAATACAAAGTTCTTCGATAGATATTCCAGTTACCTGAAATCTTATTTACAGGGTGGTCCAAATGGACGCTGGGCTTTTGTTATAATTTTTTTTAACAATTCATTAAGATCCCCATTTTGTGTATTACCATATTTGTGCATTAAATTTTATGTTAAACGCATGTAATAATTGTTTCAAGAATTGTGTGATTTTCAGAAATGAAGTATACTTTTGAACAAAAAGTCTGGTGTTGTTTGGTATGAAATGTCTGGATCGCCTATCAGCATGAGTATCACAAGAAAATTGGGCGTAGTGATCGTCTCCCCAACGACATATCCATTCAACAATGGTTTGATAAAATCATAGGACACAGGAAGTTTGAACAACAAGCCTAAAACAAAAACAAAGTGCAGCTCAAGGTCGAATGAGGAGCTGGCTAAATTTTGCGAGAATCCACACATCAGCCCGAGATCGTTGGCTCGGAATGAAGGAATGCCATCCCAAAGTTCAATTCAACGAATTTTGAAGGTTCTTGTTTTTGTGATTTTTTGTTGAGCTTATGGTGTGCTTTATTCAGGAAGCAAAATCTCACTATTTTTTACCGGCAAAATTTCAAATTTCACCTCTATAAACTTCAACACGCTCAGAACTTGAGGCCAGTGGATTATGAAACACGTGTTGTTCACGCTACCTCGCAGCTGGACTTCACGCAGGAGTTCATTGGTCAAACCCTCTATTCCGATAAAGCTTACTTCCATATCCATGGCCACGTCAACCATAAAAATTTTTAATACTGGAACGACAAAAAACCTTACTGGTTTTGCAAAGAACCGCTTTAATCTCCTCAAGTAAGCGTCTGGGCTGCAATTGGACGTCAAAGAATTGTTGGACCAATCTTCTTCCACAACAACGTCACAGCGGTTTTATATCTGGAACTTCTGCAGCAGCGATTTATGCTGGTTGTTCAGACTTAATCTGGATTTGAAAATGGACAAAATGACCTGGTCTGCGACTTTTCCCTGTGGGAATGAATCAAAAGCCAAATATACCGCACCCAGCCGGCTAATCTCGACACTCTTCAATCGAAAATTTAGCAAGCCTTCGACGAACTGCCGTAGAAAATGATTGACCGTTCAATTGACTTTTGTGCGTTGCATCAAAGTTGCGGAAAAAACGTTGAAGTCAAGATTAAAACATTTTTTGTTGTTGTTTTTTTGTTGTCGTTGAATAAATTTTGTTGTTATGTTAGAAACCACACAAAATGGGGGATCCTGGAAAATCGATAACAAATTATGCAAATTGATTGAAAAATAAAAAAGTTATAACAAAAACAAATCCCGGCGCCAATGTGGGCCACCCTGTATATTGAATATAACGTAATAGTAAAATTCAAAAAAAACTAGAATAGACAAATAAAATATAGAAAGACAGGTTTACAAAGGTCAAGCAAAAAGAAACCGGATGATCAGTCAATAAGTTTTATAGCAAAAATTAAAATACATAGTTTTAAAAGGCTTTCAAAATTTTATTGGGTAAAAACCATACTGTACAAAAGTAAAAAACCAACCTTTTTTGGTTCAACTTTTGAGATTTTGGCCAAGAAGATGTTGTCACCGTTCTCCGATTTAGCGTTCATTTTTTGTTCAGTGTTCTTAAGCGGAGTCCGTTTTCCATCCAAAACATCCGTCTGAAAATCAAAGTATTATTGAAGACATCAAACACAAAACTTGATATTACTCGATTAGGCGACATGTTTCGACGAATCGTTTCCAAAATAAGCTTTTTAGCTTCCTCAATCGATCTCGACCGTTGATCCACTGATTGTTAGGATACGGTCTTTGCTTTTGCTCTCCACTTTTTGAAAGCTGATCACCGTCGAACTGATTTCTTCGACTTGTGCTACACGACGTCCCTTTACACCCATTACTAAAAAAATTGTTGATTGTGCATAGATGGCTTGCTTGATGCCGGTATACACGGTATACTGTACACTCAAAAAGCAAACTTTTTCCAGAATCACAGTTACGAATCCACATTTCATCAAAAAGTTGTTGTTTTTTAACAGCTGATACGGCACATTTTTTATTAAAACTTTGCGTGTAGAATGAATTCATAATAAGATCCGGAGAGCGTGGGTTAATTTGGGATAACGGGATCGATTGAATCAAGTGAGATGAATGTGGCAGCATAAAATTGGGTTGCATCGGCTGCATCGGCGTGTTTGCCGATGCAACGGATGAAATCATCTCTGGTGTGTTGTTCGGTTGCCAACCACCTCAAATATTTCAACAAAAAAATATTTTAAAAAAGCAGGAAAAGAAACCAGTGGTCAAACATGTAAATTAATTATTTTCAACCAGCAGCTAATCATCCGTTTGAACCCTACAATACAAAACCTACTCATAAAAACTTAAAAATGGGTTAAAGACTTTCCGGTAATATGTAAGTTAGTTTAAAAAAAATACCAATTGTAAAGGATAAAGGATAAAACACGAACCCAACGCAGAAACAATGAAATAGTTTCCAGCGCCACTAGACATTGTTTGATCAAGTTTAAAAGACTGATTGCTTAATAAAGGCACAGAAGTTGGTGGTGGTATAGAAAATTGTTTTTCTGGAATAAGGCCCATTAAATTGCTTTTTACACAGCTCGCCTTGGTCGGAAAAGCGACCGGACATTGAAAATGTTGTGGCACAGAATTATTAATGATATGAATATTGGCTTCAGACTTCGATGGCGTATACGCTAAAATTAAATTTTTATTAGTGAACTATGTGAAAAGCAATCATAACTACTCGAAATGAATATATCTAAGAACATACAACAACTGATTTTAAACAACTCCTCGGCAAAATTCACGGAGGCTTAGAATTAGTCATAGGTTTATACATACATATAAGCAAAGGCTACTTTTTTGCTTACGTTTAAGATTCAGTGGGCTTAGTCTTAGGCGGAGGCTTAGGGCTAGGCTTATGCTTTATGCTTAAGGCTGAGCTTAAGCTTAGGTTAAAGCCTAGCCTTGGGTCTAGGAGCGATATCAGGTTCAGGCTTAATCTTAAGATTAAAAGCAGAAGTAAAATCTATCAAGCCATGAAGTGCGATACAAGGTTATTCAAAGTAGTCACCAAGCATTTGTAGATCTTGCTCAGAACGCAGACGATATAAATAATATTGAGAATGAGCCAAATTCAAACGCCAACCCATGGCGCGCAACTCAATCAACTCCATTATTTTGATACGACAAGGCGTGCCAAGTTGGTCTGGATCTCCACAACAAGCTTGTCGCAAAGCCACAAATATTTGATTTAATTCTTCTAAAAATTATTTGTATTTATTAATTGATTTGTATAATGAACATTATTATTTTTATTTTAGATTTGTATAATAGAGCTAACAACAACAAAAAGTAACTTTTGTGAGACTGTTCCAGGTGCTGGCCATTCATTTTGAGTTGTTGACATATTACTGCAATATTGCTGGCCAGTGTTACGGTAAATTCGTCGTTTTTGATTAAAGTGGCAACTTCGTTCATAAGGCTTAACAAATCTAAATTATTCAAATTAAATTAGGCCGATTAATACATTCATTGAATCATTTCTATGTATTCCTATTCTTTCCGTTTAGGAATTTATGTCATAATTAATGGTGAAAGTGGTTTGGTGGCAGAAAAACGTTGCAGAAAAAGGTCCAAACAAAAAACACAAAGCAAAAAATAGAAATGAAAATTATTAAAAAGTAAACCCCAAACTACGAAAACAATTGAGAACAATATGCGGCCATATATAAAATAATATTCAAAGTTTTTGGAACGGATTTTAATTTTGTGCGTAGAAATATATTATAATAATAAAAAAATAAAAGAAAACTCTCTGCCATTTTTTAAACACGACTCTATGCGCTCAACCAAAGAATTGATTACCATTGTGAATGCTGTGCGATTGATCATCGCAACTATCGTTCGACTCATTTGAATGGAAATAAATTATTCGGCCCTGTGTTGGTGAATAGTCCGACAATGCATTCTCACAAAATTGTCTGCTGGGTAATTGCGGCAATGGATTGGAATTAATACTTGAATATTTAAGGGCCGGCGGTGTTACTGCGCTAGACGGGTGCATCAACATTTTTTACGACTAATGCTAAGGTTTAAGATCTAATCCCTAAAATAGACAAAAATTAAAAATTAATCAAATGTCACACGCAAAATTTCGACATAAGCTTTGTGGAACAAATGGCTCATTAATCATATAGTATTTTAAAGACTTTGCGGACAAAAAGTGTAAGACCAAAAAACGCAAAGTTTAAAAATAAAAATTAGTATAGCGCAATAAATATCTTGTGGTTTTTAAAAATACAGCCAAAAAACAGTATCTGTTGTATACAGTATTCATGTCAGAAAATTATCAAAAAATTTATTCCTACTAATTTATATCTGTTTTTTTTGTCTGTCATAGCTAAGCTAAAACTAATAAAATTATTCGCATGCTTTACATCCTGCAAATTAAAACTGATATTGCCTTCTCTCCAAACAACAACAATAAAGCAATAAAAACAAAATTGGCAAATTCAAACAAAAAAAATCAATAATCGGCAATCAAAAGTCAATTCAAACATATACTAGGCGGGTAATCCCCAAAAAAGCGAACAAAAGCGAAATGTTCGGCAAAAAAGACTAAAATAATTATTACGAAAATTTGAAAGTCAAAATAAAAAACGGAAATCTAAGGGGTAATGAAAAAACTTTCTTCTTTTTCCTTTCTTTCTGCAAAAAAAAAGAAAAAAAAGGAAGGAAAATTCTGTGAACACAAAAAAAACAATTGCAAATGTAATTGGTTTTTAAATTAGTATAACTGCTAATTTTTATTATAATTTTTTAACGTAATACTGTACATTTTGTGTTGTTTACTATATTTATGACTAAAAATTACAAAAAAAATTACTCCATTATAATAATTTATGTTTCTGAAACTTGAGTCCGAATGTCCTGAGTTTTTTTGTCCCCTTGTCTGCGTGTTTGTTTTTCCTAGAGCCAGTATTCACTACACCACCATTTTCACTCTTAAATAGGATTAACCTCACATTTTAAGTAACATTCTCAATGAAAAGTAAGGCAAAACATTATTTGTGCTTAACGTACCGTAAGTCAAACTAAATTTACATAAACAATAACTACTGCATTATCATGTTCTTAACAACAACAACAAAAAGTAATCACGCCTTAAACTACTGCAATTAAAACACGTTAGACAAGCAATCTGCATACCCCCAAGAATCCACCATTATAAAATCCGGCTACAGTAAAAAACAAAAGAAAGAGCAGAAAACATAATTTAAAAACCAGCTGATCGGACTACAGTAATTCAAACAAAATACAAACAAAAAATCAATAAAAAAAAGAGAAACCGCTGAATTCATTAATTGAATGCACCAAAATTGAATGTTATTATTTAACCACCACAACTGTTAAATGTACATACATACATACTTATGTGTAAAGAATTTCTCACCAAATTTTTGCACTCTTTATCTCCATTCCCCCAAAATTTCAATACATCTTATCCTCTCATAAATTATATCAATAACGGCAAAAATTAAAAATGCAAAATGAATAAAAAAATGTACATTTTAATTTTTGAGTTTTTATTTGCAAACAACTATTGAATCTACAGTAAGGGAGACCGTAATGCATTGTATTATAGTTCCATTGAACTTTTCAGTCTAAAAAAGCCGCCGGACAAAAAGACACACAGAAAAAAACGCTGGATAAAAAAGCGCAAACAAAAAAAAACCCCGGACAAAAAGTCCCCTTAACAAAAAATGGTTCAAAAAACGTCAGAAAAAAGATGCAGACAAAAAAACCGTCAGGAAAAAATACACAATATTCAAAAATGTAAACGAAATAATTTTTTTACAATTTTTTGACTTAAATACAGTAAACAAGACAGAAGGGCACCGTATCATGTATAAAAATAATAAAAAAAATATTCTGTTATAGTTATTTGTAATTTTCCATTTTGCTTATTTTTGTCCTGCGTTCTGTTGTCAGACGTCTTTAAGCACGTGCGCTAAAAAAAAGTATTCACATGCATAGGAAATAAAAAAAATTGCATTTGCTAAGCATACCTATTCAAATACACATGTAATTGTAATTAATACCATTTCCCATTTCCAAAAAAACACAAAGTGATTCAGTAACCTAGTTAACAAACAAGAATTACTGATGAAATAAACAAAGCGCTAAATGTGCTATTACTATTGCTTAATAATTGGAAACAGTCAATCAACAATTTCAAATTTTTTGTGTTAATAAAATTTCCTAATACCACTTGATAATGCAATTTTGTGCATACATACAAACCCGATGCGTGCACTTTGACCGGAAATCGCAAATGACCATGATTAACAACAACAACAAAATAAAACGTTATACTAAAAATATCGACTCTTATCATAACAGCTAAAAATATTATAAAAGCGCTATTTTACAAAAAAAAAATAGCTTTAAGCCATAACACTGTCTTTCTTATACAAGAAATTCATAGCATAAGTAGGCAAACTGTCAAACACACAATGAAGTTAACATAAAAATTTCAATACGAAAACAATTTTACAAGCGGAGGCGTTACCAAAGTAAGCCAAAACGATTTTGCAAAACCATCACTTTTCTTACCATTGTGTTCCTTCCAAAACCATTTTCTGTACCGTTCTTAATAGAATCCCCAGCTTAATTCCTTATTATTAAACTGTTCTAAATGATTCATTTAATTACAATCACAGTTACATAAACTAAATAAAAAATACGGTCGTCGATCTTACACCTTTTAAAATTGCAACACAATGCCAATTACCCTAAAAATTTAAAAAATACAGTTTTTTTCCAAAAGTTAATTAATGCTATAATCCAATAGATAATTTATTATTGTCATCATTTGCTTCCAAGTGTCGAAGTCCTGCACAGATAGACTTAACTAGCGCTTACCAAAATAATAGGATATTAATGTTAGATAAAGCAAAATTTGATGAGGCGCAAGTTGGTAGGGGCGCAAGTTGGGTTGCAGGGGACGACTTGACCTTGTAATGCGAAAATTGACCTCTTTTTTGAATCTTCACAAAACTTTGCAATTTCGTAAAAACTCCCAGTCATAAAAAATAAAAAAAGCCATATAGCTTAACCACATAATAAAAACTACATATATAACTTTGAAACAAATCCAACCATCAAACATTCCCAAAAACTAGAAAAAAAACTGCAAACGTAAACTTCAAACCACATTCCCTTTCCATTAAATAAATAAACATACAAATACGCATTTTTTTAACAATACTTGAACGTACAATTATGGATTGAACGTAAAATATTCAACAACGACATCAAAACCAAAAAAAAATATTTGCTTCCCCACACTTTGTTCTATGTTTTTTTCCTAAACAAAAAAATATATTTCATTTTCAAATGTGTTTTTTGTACATTCAAATTTCAAAGAATACACGTTTAACGCGTTTTTTTTTCTTTAAACGCAAAACAGTTTTCCTGCACAACAAAACTGACGAATTTGGACAATTGCGAAGGTCGTTCTTCTACCAGAAAAAACAATAAAAAATATGGAGCTTTCCGGCATACAAATATATATTTATATTTGTATATATTTATATTTATATCTACCAGAAGTCCGATGCGTAGCACATGGCTGAGAGAGTTCCGTGCTGTGCCATTGAAACCACTGCAAATTTCAATAAGAAAAGAGATGGCGCTGCTTTGCTAGCCTCATGGCATGATTCTATCGTCTTTTCAAAAGTTGTTGCCCACATGGCGCGCATCTTATGTAGAAACTAGCAATATCGCGACAAGAATGACCAAAAGTAACCATTTCAATTCCATTTGCATTTCAAATTAGCGCCAAAAGCGCAATTTGATCAAAGTAGACAAAACGCTAAATCATGGTTTTTTGAAAAGATCAAATGCTTTGAATGGCTCAAATTTTTTGTTTTTTTTAGTAATTCCTCTTTCTTGCGGTATGCCTTATTTTTTTTAACAAAATTCAAAATTTTTGTAGGAAACAACATAGCAACTTTCCCAGTATTTTTGGCGGTAAATGAACGGCGGCCGACAAGCGTACTGCTTTGACACAAGACTTACCAACAAACAGAACTTTCGAAAGGTGAACTTCTAACTTGCATTCATGTTTGGAATCTTCAGATTTACTCACCATACAGGCCAGAGACATCATCTATGTTCGTCTCCATAAAATATCCGTAACTCTTTTCAAAAATTTGAAATTTATATCTATTTCCCTTACCAAAAAAATGCAAAATCCGTGTCCAACAATTTTCATCATTTCGCCCCTAACTGGCTGCCTGACACAAACATTCAGGAAAATACAAAACTTATACTTGCGTATCGGTGTTTGGCTGGCAATTAACAATATTCAACTCACAAGTAGCTTAGAAACACTAAACAGTACAAAAAATATTCTTCATTAAACAACCTATCAAGCATAACAAAAATAGAATCCAATGTTTGCAAATAATTTATTTATTTATCAACTAAAAAAATTTAAAAAAAATTAGGAATCATCACGAGTAAAAAGTAAGTACTGAATTTTGATTACCCCGCACCAGCAGTGTTGAAGGCAGATTGCGCGTCATAAAATCGAGCCACGCCAAATAAAGCGTCGAGCTCACCAAGCCTTTGCGCGGCACCGGCATGGAGCTGAAAAAAATTAAACTAAATTTTATTTTAAAGGCCTCATTTTTTTAACTGCCTCCCCCCTTCAAATTTTTTTTTAGTTAGGAAATATACGGTATACAATAACCAAAAAAACCGCTCATACAAGCGTTTTCAACATCTACCGATTCAATTCATACCACTCAATTTTGGGTTAAAAAAATTACTACTATGGATATTGGTCGACTTAAGGTGAAATAACTTATTGCTTTGCTATTCTTACGAGAAAAAATATTATGTAAGACTAAGTATGTGGGCTAGAGCTTATAACTAATTCATTTACCCTCCAACATCGTCTACCATTGTCTGGTAAAAGACAACATGAAAATAGTGTTAAAAATGAGAGGTATACAGAATCATTTGATAGTGTAGGTCTGTTTTTCACTAATTTTCAAATTTTTTTCAGCATATCAATTCGAACACTAAAAAAATGAAAAATACACTTACAGCACAACCAAATCGGCTTTCGCCGAATGTTGTTGTAATAGCTCGGCAATTTTCAACTGCCGCATTATTTTCTGTTCCTGGGCTCTCCATTCCGCGTCGGTGATCAACCCTTCCAAGATCACTTTCTCTTGATTCGCTGCAAAGGCCTCCTCTTTACCCGTATTTGTTGCTGAGTAGTCGTGACATTGTTTTACGCGAAATGGAGCGATCAACTCCTCAAATTTCTTAATCCTAAACATAAAACCCATTTAAAAAATTTCAAATTACAACAAAAAACAAAAACAACAAAGCATTACGTTTCGTTCTTTGGCCTTCGCACAATGTCCGCAATCACGTGCAAGGCCGAAAATTCAATACGAAACTTGCTCAAAAGTGTGGCCATGTTCCGTTGCTCCTGTTCAATTCCACTCGTCGACGTTGAGATTGTAAAAATACGCATTTTGGCGCGCTAATATTAATTAATCCTTTTTCTACGAAAATTATACAAACCAAGAGCCTGATCACCCACCCCCAAATGCCAAAACCTTCCCAAAAACCAAACAAACCTCTAAGTATGACCTTTGTTGTGTTAATAAATATGGAATAAGAAGCGTCAGGCCACCATCATCGTACAACCACCAAACGTCAATTGTCCCGTTCTTAATTTTTCGTTGAAAACGATTGACCGAAAGCATCAGATTGCGTTGCACATTTGTGAAACGGCGAGAACTAAATAGGCAGCGTTAATCAACAATGAATTATAAAACAGAAAATCCAAACTTAGAAAATCTAGCCAAAACTCATTAACCTAATTAACACAAGCCCCCCCCCCTCCCCAAAAAAAAAATACCTTCGCCGTCTAACCAAGGAAGCCCGACTATGACTTATTTCATACGTTGTTCTACTATCAGATTTATCATTTTCCTTATTGCCCCCTGACCTAGATTTAGCACGTTCTACGTCTTTATTTTCTTCCGCATCACCAGTCGTGCCAAATCGCATTTCAAGCATTCCTTTCAAGGCATTTAAATTTTGCTTATTTCCGTTATTGGTCACTAAATAAAAAAAGAATTAGTATAAATTAAGCCACAGAGACGCTGGCCTTCTTAAAAATTTAAGAAGTATATACCATATATACACCCCCATCCCCCGTCATCGCTTCCACTCATTGTTTTTTTCTGCGTTTTCCATGCAAAATTTGGGCGCATTATTGGTTTCGAGTGTAAGCCCGCAGAGCTCAAATCATAAATTTAGTCTTAAATTGAAAACGACCAAATTTAAAAATTTTGAACGCAAAATATTATAATTCAATTTAACCATATCACTAAGGCTTATCCGTTGAAATGCTTGCTGTCTAACATTAATAGTTAATGGCTCAATAACGAAGGGGTAACTGAGCAACATTACCTAACCACTGCTGTCTAATTAATCGAATTTTTTTAAAGATACAAAAAATTTGATTATTCCTACAAATTTTTCCACAAACTAAACACTAGGAGCAGGTCCTTTCAGTAATAATTGAATAAAAGAACGACTGAACTTTCATAAACCAGAATTTAACAGGCATTCGGTCATTTTATTACATACTTATCACAATTATTCGCAGGGACTCAATTTTGGTATTTTAGTCCAGTCCTTTATAGCCTAAAATTACATAAACAGAAAATGTCACCCTTGCATTCCTGGTCGTTTTCTTCGTCATTTGAAACATTGAACGGGTTAAAATTTTCGGAACCAGACGCATTCTAAGAGGACAAAAAATATACATATAATATTTACATAAAAAGTTTAACCATTCATAAAACAGCAATAAAACGCATACTTTGGTAAATAGACGCAAAGAAACCGTTTACCAGTTTTGATAAGCATCAAAGTCAATTTGTAAAAATAATACCTCTTCATTATTGAAATATTCTTCCACGATTTCCATGGTTACTTCAAGTGGCGTCTCATCTTCTGCAGTAGAATACAATTTAGCAGAAGTTTGATTTTCTACGCTATCCTTCATTAAGCCTTCCTCACACGCCATGAACACGTCATCTGTTGTAGCCAATTTGAGTTCCGCGTTTAATCTTAAATTTACAATCATTTATATCAATCTGATAAACATTTCAGGCCAAAAGTGAATCAAACCGCTGCTTTACAGTCTCGTCAATGCTAACAATCATATCATTTTTAGCCAATTTTTTATTATTGTCCGTTAACGCGTTTTCCGTGGTCGAACGATTGTTGTGTAGCATATTTTCAGTCAAATCCAACCCCTCCGATCCGGCACTACGCAGTATAGCCACTCCCATATTGTTATCAAATGCGTCCCTAAAAAATTGTCACTACAAAAACACAATTAAAATCAACTCATATTGACCCGTAACCGATAAATTCCTATTAAATAACATAAGACACGCATTCCAACTTTAGTTTATCTTTTTCAAATTGGATAGTAAACCACAATAAAAAAAATTAATTAAAAATCTTTCTTTTACAATTTGAATTAAATTTCATCCTGAAACGAAAACATAATGCCAAAAAAATTAATTTATTATTAAAAATATTCCTATCCAATAAATCTCATTCAATCGCCCAAACAAACAAAAAAACACAAACTGTATAATTGCAAAGTAGTCATTGATTTGGGCCAACGCCCAGATGAATCGTTTGTTTTGGTGCAATTTAAGTAGGTCCGCTGCCTTTACGCTGTTATTTTCATCATTGTCACAATCGAAGATTGAAGATGGCGAAACTGCTATAATCTCGTCGATCCAATTATGTTTGAATCCCATGACAACAATGTTCGGGCGCAATTTGCCAAGTCCACAAGACTGTAGCATAGCCTGAACTCCGTTGCGCAGATTTGAGTTTGCGACACACGAAATAAATGATTTAATGTGGCGTCGACGTAACCAACTTCTCAAATGTTCTTTCAAATAATCAATCATTAGGAAGACAGAATCGCTAGGCATATGCTGAAATATTAAACAATAATGAACACATTAATTAAAAAAGAGTAACAAAATGAAAGCAATTGTTGGCAGAATCAAAATGTTCTTGCCAATTAACTTTGGCAAAAGAAATAGAACTACCTTCTGCACAATCTGGTTTAAAGTAATAACCAATTGAAAACATACCGGAATAACGCAACCACAAATCATCAGCGAATTTCCTTTAGTAATATTATAAACAAAGTCGACCAGCGAAGGCCGTGTCGCCGGGTTGCCGGTCAGCACAAGCACCTGAGGACGATAATTTTTGACGTGCTCGTCGGTATGCTCCAGCCGAGTCACACTTTGGAGAGCCGTTCGATAGCTGTGCGCTTGTGTAGAAGAACCCCAATTGACGTCTAAACTGAAAGCATATTATAAAATAAAATCAAGAGCATTAACCAGATCAAGAAAACTAACCTTATGCAACAACAAAGAATAATAATGGAAAAGGCTTACCCGGTTTCCGATGAGAAATATACATGAACAGGAGTGTGAAAAAGAAAAATGTGATGAGAGCAGTAATCCATGAGACGATAAACATAACAGTCACGCACAGTATAGCACCAATTAAAGAAACCCATATGTTATAAAAGCGAAAACCTGGCCGAAAGCCTAAAATTTGGTGCAAAATAAATGATGAACAAAACAATTATTTTACTTCCGCTAGCAATCGCTAATTAGGACAAATGGAATCTTAAACTTCATATTTTCTATTCACACACGTCATTCAAACCCCAATTAATATACTATTAACAAATAATTCTTTTTTTAATATACGATTAATAAATAATTCTATTTTCAATTTCCATATAACCATTGTTATATGCAGCGCTTTTATGTTCAAGATTGATTGCCGTATATTATTTATTCGTTAATTACTTCAAATCTTAAATCAAAAAATTGCTAAAAACTATTTGTATTGCCTTGGTAAATAAGTTAGTGCGGCTTTTTCTTTATTACTTTTTGTTCCTTTTTCACACCACGTTGAAAATGATGATAGAAACAGAACGCCAAACCCCTATTTTTTGATTTTTCTATTTTGACTTTGCAGTAAATTTAATGCCCAATAATTTAGTCAATGGGTATTCCTATATATATCATCGTGTAGAGCGTAAAATTCTGAACCTAAACCTAAAAAACTTCTGAGCTTCATTTTAAGCCATTTCTGTAAGACACCCATGTTGACGTTAACAAAAAAATGTTTTTTATATAGCACGCTGAGGTCAAATGAACAAAAATTCTACTGATTACCCGTTAAAAATTGTATATATTGGCAAAATTTCATGTTGTTTCGTTTATTCTGCAAAAAGTTATTTTCGAAAAACTACTTTTATTAAATTTTTAACATTATTTTAGTTTTCAATGAATCGATCCGCCATTGCTAAAAAAATGTCAAAGCGCGCTGGGCATGTTATATATTATTCGTTTCGCTCAATAACATGGTATTAACTATGCAACTTTTTTAATAAAGTTGATAAGAAAGAACACATCTGACATCTAATTTTGGCCGAATTCAATGGTGGCCCCACAATCATATAAAAGTGCAAATTGAAAAAAAAATTTAAATTTTTTTTGTTTTGTAATTATTTTTTTTATTTTTTTAAATTGGGGGTTTGAATTCTATTGGCGGGATTTTTTTTTGAAAATTTAACATATTAAAAATTTAATTTTCAAATTTTATGTTTTTAAAAAGTTAAAATAAACATTACAATTTTTCAAAATATTCTTGGCACAAAAGTGGATACTTCATTGAAAAATCACCCGCATTTATTACTCCAGTGGAATATTGTTTCACTATTGAAGCTGAAACATGCCACTCGGAGTTTTGTGAAAACATGGCATTTATCCGTTGTTCTTACTGTGAATTGTGCTTTTGTTTCAGACTTTTTCGTCAATTTTCATTTTCATTAACCATTCAAATCGCAAAAATATGGCCTATCGACTAATGTATGTCGCATTTGGAAATGCCACGGTCACTAAAGTAAGTTCCCTTGTGAGCTTAATTTTTGTTCCATTGAATCAAAACAACCAAAAAAATTAAAAATCAGTAGAAAAAAAGAGTGAAGTGTCTGCCAACTTTTTCTCTAAAACATATTGGAAAAGTGCATTGAATGGATCAAGCAATCACTGCCTTTCAGCTAATCTTATTTCGTTTATATTAATGATGTCTTATAATAAGGAAACCAGCTGTTTGCGTAAATAAAGCAAAAAAAATTCACCATCTTATTTTCTAACCACAATTTCATAAAATTTTTAAATAACAATTAAAAAAAAGCAATTGCCTGGAGAGTGAGCAAAAGAGTTGTCGAAACAGGCATAGTTGATTAGCGCATATGAGCATAAAAAGAAGTTGGAAATGATTGGCGCAATAGCGTTTAAATCCCCTAAACAGTAGCATTAAACAGGTAATTAAAATCAAATACAATGCTATAAAAACTCTTTTGAAAGCTTAAACATTGAACCAAAAACGCCTATCAATTCCATTACTAAAATATAAAAATACCAATAATAATCATGATCATTGCAATAGCAAATCCCAAAAAGTAGGCGCGCCGCGGCTCTTTGTCCTTACCCGAGCCCTTTGAAAAACGATTGATATAAGGATAAAGGCGGTCTTTACACACGGCCTGCAACAATAAAAAAAATAAACCATTCTGCAGGTACAAACTGCAATTAAATTTTTAAAAAACCTGAAAAATTTTCGGCGCACTCACAAGGCTAGCCAATGCCGAACTTAAAGTCGCAGCAAAAATTCCGGCGGTAATCAACGGTCCCCAAAGACTTTCAAATTCCATCACCTAAAATTACCCCAAAAATAACAAAAAAAGTAGAAAATGCAAATAAACAAAAAAAACCTGAAAATAATTCATCAAGCCGTACGGACAAGTGTTGTTGACGGCGCACCTTGGCGTCTTATACATTGCAATAATCCAAGGGCTTACATACTCTTGGTTGTTGCCCTCACCAAACATCCTTGTTGCCGAGCCGCTAACCAGTGTTGAAAGAGGTGCCAATGTCGAAGAGACATTGCCTATCACCGATATCGCATCATCGCTCACCAACTTGGCAGAAGACAACAGTTCGGGAAAGTTGATGCCGTCGGCATACCGTACACATGACGAGCCCGTCATTACCACTATTATCAGGTAAACAATAGTAGTCACAAAAATTGCAAGTAAAGTGCCCAAAGGAATAGCCTTCTGTAGATTATTATAACATAATTATAAAAAAATTATTAAAATAGTATACCTGGGGATCGGATAGATCGCCGCTAATATTTGCGCCAGCCATTATCCCAGTTGCGGCTGGAAAATAAATGGCAAAAACCGAAAAGAAATTGTATCCGTTGCGAAAATTTGGAAGCAAATTTTCTTGGAACGTCTCTGCTGTACAAAAAATAATAATTTAAAAATTAAGCATTAAAATATGGGCAAACAAACTTAAAGCCTACATTTCAGTCCGGTTATTCCACGACGCCTTTGTTCATCAGTGATCTGCACAAACGACCCTATAGCGTAATCAATTATAGAGAGAATCAAAATGACAAGCAATCCCATTTGCATTTTGCTTTCAAAACTCGTGCCAATAAAGACTATAGCACACAGAAGCAAACAAGTCACTAAAAGCCTAATTTATATGAATAAATTAACGAAAAAAATTTCAAATAGACCAAACCAAGGCCAATAATGCGAACGTCGTTTAGCCCACCGTCAATAATGACTATCGAGTGTTCACGTAACAAATCGCGCATCGTCTCTGCAAAACCGACAACGTACCTAATTAAAAAAAAGATGAACACCACAAACGATAAAAAAAAACGACCAAAAAGTCCCTGGGTAATAAGACGAGGCAAGAAGACGCAAATTTATAAAATAATACAATGAATGAAAAAAAACTATTCCGTTGTAAAAATATATCATTTGCTGCCTTATTGTCCTAAATCCACAACAAAGTAAATTATCAAAAAAACGTACATTGCTGCACCTACTGCATTTGCAACCGAAAATATTAAACCAATAGAGCCGCCGAATTCCGGACCCAATGATCTACTAATCTAAACAAAAAGTATTAAAAAAAAACTTAACATAAACATTTGACAAAATAATTTGAGCAAATAGTATAGCATACCAGAAAATATGCGCCTCCGCCTTTCACGTCCCCATTTGTACAAATTGCGCACGTTGACAGCGCAGTAATGGTCGTCACTAAACTCGCCAACAAAACAACTACACAGCCCAGGACTAAAATGCAAATTATAAGTTAAAAAAAATTAAAAATTAAAATTGCAAGACAAACGCAACTAATTCCGGCTTGTCCCGCGACCCAAGAAACACGTAAGTAAAGCATGACCCCAAAAATATTGAGGATACATCTGAAATAAAAATGAATACTTTCCACAAACTTTAAACAGAATAACACTTTGCATCCTTTATATTTAACCTGCTAATAACAGAAAATGGTTAGTATAACTGCAACATTATAGCAAATCTAACTGAAAAAAAAATTCCAAACGACTAAAAGGAGGAAAATTTAAAAATTACAACTGCAAGCTTTTCAAAAAACAAATTTTCAAAAAGCTAAAACTCTGTAGCCAAAGAAGTTGTATTTTAAGAGTGTCCGCAAAACTTAATAATGAACACAAATTGTAACAGGAAGGCTTGAATCTTAATTGTAAAACCATATATAAAAATCTGTACAAAACGTTTTTCATAGAATTTCATCTGAGTGAAAATTTAATAATTTAAGGTTTGTTTGCTGAAATTACTGATTTTAATTGTTTTTAAAATCCGTAGTTAAACTCTTGTTTAGCTCAAAAAAATAATAAAAGCAAGATTGAACAATTAATGCACAAAAAACCCATGGCTTATACAATAAATACGAAAATAGACCAAAAAAACAATATAAAGGTTTCGCAATTCCACAACAAAATGACTTGAAAAGGAAAGAAAACGTGGTTAAAAAACCCCGTAAATAATAAATTACCCTTAAAATTAAGCGTAGGTTACGCCTCTAAATATCTGAAAAAACTAACCGAAGAAAAAACGCCTTCTACCCAACCAAACTTAGAGCGCGGAGGCGTCGTCACATTTTTTTTGACCACTGTTGCGCCAGAGGTAAGGTCATTTGCCGTAAGGCCAATCTTTGTTGCACTACTAATTAACGCACCATTCATTGTCAGTTTCGCTGGCATAACCGCCGTTGGGACGGAGTCAACAAAGACATCACTTTTCGAACGCCTAGAACTGTTATCTGCGTTCAGCAATTTCAGCGGACTTCGATGAACGTTGCTGGATCCGTTCCCATTGCAAGCACTTTTGAAAACCGAAAGCTCTTCTGTTGCAATTTGGTTTTCGACAAAGTTTTCGTTTTCTTCCTAAAACAAAAAAAATATATTACAGATTACATTAAAGCAAACCAATTACTTTAAAATTTTCAAACGACTTTTGAGACATATTCACATCAACGCCGTGTATCAACTCAAGCATCGACGGTCTTGAGGCAGTAGCACCATTTTCAGTGCTCAAGTTTCGATAAAACTCCATAATTGGAGGACGCTCCAGAGTTTTTGTATACCTGAAAACAATTAAAAGTTTAATACAGAAAAAAGCGCAAAATAAACCAAAAGACCGTGTTTTTCTTTTAAATCTTAATCAACCCAAATTTCAAGAGGTCTTTTAATAGTACAAACTTCATAAAAACACATTATTATTGTCATGACCTCTCACAATAAAACAAAACGACACGGAGAAAAATGAGGGAAAAAAACCAAAATCCAAATATAAAAATAAGTATAACCGATTTTTCTTACTAAACTTCGGAATTGTATACAGTAAACAACACAAATTAAAAACCCCCAAAGTACCTCTTCCACTAAGCTAATTAACATTTCATCAAATTCGAACAAAAAATTATTTCCAGATTCCCGTGTAACATTCATCAAACAACAAAAAATGCAAAAAAAAACCTCCAGCTCTTCAAGTAGACCGTTCCATTGTTATCAATGTTTTGATCGTCATTATTTTGTAAAAACTCCTCGCACTGACAGTTTAATCCGTCTGCCGTATCTTCACTGCTATTCGGCAAATTTGAGGTGGACATCTCGTGTACGTTAAAATTAACGCAGCGAGCGGCTGCACGACAAACTTTTGCCTCTTCGCTTTCGCTTAAAATTGTATTCAACTCGCTGTTGTTTCCCTCAGTTGCGCTGTCACGCCGTAAGGACTCCTTTCTTCTTTTCCATTGCTTTAAAGACTCCGTTCGTCGAATGTCCAAATTGTTGGCTGTTCTAAAGTCCGAGTCACCGGAAGAGTGTAATGATAAGGCAGCAGTGCTCGTATTGGGTCCAACAGACGCCGACTCGCGAAGTCGGTAGTTTCCAACCCCGTCGTCAGATGAGGACAGCCCAAAAATCTGCAAATTGAATTACATTTTACATTAAAAAAAAAACAAAAAAAATTAAAAATAACTTACCGTAAACCGTCCAGAAGAACTAATTTTGCGGATATGATTTTGCGGCGCCGCTCCTCCAATGCTTCCTAAACTGTTGCGCGACGAGCTTTGCAAAGCCAAGGGTTGCTGAAACTTGTTAAAGTCATTGGTTCCTTTAAGTAGCTGGAATTGCGGAAGCAGTCTTTCGCTTTGCTCCACGCATTGTTGTAAAGATCGATTGTCGCTGTTTTTCAAATTCGTCCTGTTTTGCATAACTCTATTAAAAGCATTTAATAATATTGGACAAACTACTATGCACGGCTTTCAAATTTAACGTGTACAAATAAAAGTTGTGGTGTTGTCACCTAAAAAGATTGAGTACAATTAGACAAAAAAAATTGTAAAACAGTGCAAACACAAAAAATAACGCCTAAGGGCAAAGAGATGCGGACAAATAGACATGGACAAAAAAAACGTGAGGCAAATCATATTTCCATATAAATATGATTTCAAAAATTAAAATGTCGTAAAATAAAAAATTTTGGGTCGCTCCAGTTACTGGTCGAGCAACAACAACATATTATTAATAAGTTATCATCTCGAGAAAGCTCTGACAACTCAATCTTAAGAGCCAAAAAAAAGAACGTCGCAGATCAATTGTCATCTCCGGCCTAATTGAACCCGATCAGCAACTGTCGCTACGGAATCAATACAAAAAAGACGTGGAGAAAATCAACAATATTTTCGATGAACTTGACATTCCCACCGAACCAACCGCAGTTAACAGAATGGATCAATACAATGCAAACAAGTGTCGATTAATCAAGGTCATTCTACCTTCTTCTGCACACCATTCCCAAGTTCTTCGATCGGCCAAAGCTCTACGCAACTCAAGTCAGTTTAACACTATTTATATCAGGCCCTCTTTAACAAAAGAGCAAAGACAAATTGATTTTGAATTACGGCAAGAATGCAGACGTTTGAATGGAGATTCTGCTAATCTAAAGTATAAAATTGTTAAAGGACAAATTGTCTCCATTGCTCCGGGAAACTAAAAAATTTGTCTTACACAAAGATCAATGCTCTATGTTTTAACGCACGTAGTTTAAATAATAAAATTAATGATTTATCTTTTTTACTTAATTCCTATAAATATTACTTAATTTTCATCACTGAAACCTGGCTAACGAAAACTTTTTCTGACTCTTTAATTTGCAATAACCCTAATTACAATATTTTTAGAGCTGATAAAAATACTAGAGGAGGGGGGTAGCATTAATTATTTCAAGCATTTTTTTAGCTTCTCGATTATCATTGCCTACAATCTCTTTCGTTGATATTATATCCTGTGATATTTTTCTTAATTCTAGTCCTGAAAAATTTACACTGGTTACTGTTTATGTATCACCTAAAGCAACGGTAAAATCTATTGAATTGTTATGTGATTTACTAGCTGATCTCTCAAATAAATCCAATAACTTAATTGTCGCAGGAGATTTTAATTTGTCTGGTATTAATTGGGATTTAAAACAATCTATTGAAAATAAGTATAAACCGACTGAAAAAACTTTTGTAAATTTTGTGAGTAACGCTAATTTTTTCCAATTTGTAAGAAATCCAATTAGAAATAATAATATATTAGATTTAGTCCTTTCAAATAATCAAAACTTAATAAAAAATTTGAGCTTAATCCCACCATTTGTCACGTCTGATCATTGCGGAGTCGTTTTTTTAATTAATACTTCACTTAATCTAAAAACAAAAATTACCAAAATTAAATGCTTCCCAAAGACTAATTTTAAATCTCTTAATAAATGCTTAAGTAATATTGATTGGATTTTTTAATTTTCTGTATGCCCAAATATTGATTTACTTTTTGATACATTTAACAGTCTTATTTTAAACTTGATCGATAACTTTGTGCCTACGGTTACTATAAACAGCCATTTTTTTCTATGCCATATTCAAAAAATTATTGATTATCCCGAAAAGTTATAGAAAAACATAAAATACCCCTCAGTATTAAAAAAATTTTTAGAGGCAACAAAATCTCTTAAGCGGGAAACAAAAAAATACTTTTGCAATAAGAAAAAAATTACTTCAAAACAATTCTTGCTCAAAAATACATAAATATATAAAAAATCAATTATATTCCAAAAAAACGTTTTCTTTCATCACTGACGATAATGGTAAAAACTATTTTTCTAATAAGGACAAAGCAAATATTTTTTCTAAACATTTTTTTTCTGTTTATAAAAAACCATCCGTATATTATTTTTCAATCTCGGAATTAGCTTCCAATCATAGTTTAAGCTTTTTTGAAATAAATGAACATACTGTCTTTGAAAAACTAATTGCTTTACAAAATAAAACAAATTGCTCGCCCAGCGGAATACCTAAAATACTATTAAAGCGTTGTGCTAATCATTTAGTTAAGCCATTGACCTACATTTTCCAATATTCATTAATGACAGGCACTATCCCAAAAATCTGGAAAATTTTACATGTGCTACCACTATACAAAAAAGGTTTGCAAACTGATTACAAAAACTATAGGCCAATCTCATTAATCTGTTCGATATCAAGCCTAATGGAAAAAATTATCCATGATAAGATGACTGAGTATTTAGAAATAAATAACATATTACCAAACTGTCAACATGGTTTTAGAAAGTTTAAATCGGTAACCACTCAACTACGGAAAACCCTAGATGATTGGACAATTGGCTTAGAATCAAAAAAGTTTGTAGATGTAGTATATTTTGACATTACTAAAGCTTTTGATACAATTGATCATAACATACTACATCACAAACTCATAAAAATAGGCATAAATGGCCCATTATTGAAATGGTTATTAGAATTCTTAAAAAATAGAAAATTCTCTGTAAAAATTGATGATTCCTTTTCCGATCTTTACACAATAACAAGCGGTGTTCCTCAAGGCTCAGTACTCGGCCCACTCCTATTTTCTCTATACATCATGGATATTCCAGTTATTTGCAACACAGAAAATGTTACCCTAAAATTTTTTGCTGATGACCTAAGGCCTACCTAGTTTACAATGATCCTGACACTAAGAAACTACAAAATTTTATAAGCGATTTCAGCTCATGGTGTAAATCTAACTCTTTAGATATAGCTACAGATAAATGCACAGTACTTTACTTAGGCAACCAAAAGCAAAATACCAAATATCCCACCAAAAATCCCACTTTCTTAAAAAATATGTACACTACCTACGTTAAACCCTTACTAGAATTTTCATCCAGCGTTTTTAATCCTTATATCAAAAAAGAAAAAAAAATTAGAAAATGTTCAAAAAACGGCCTGCAATATTATATTTTACAGATGTTTAAAAAATAACGATCTCCCAGGATATAAATTTTTATTAAACAAACTAGCACTCAAAACCTTAGAAGAAAGAAGACTAACAAGCGATTTAATTCTTATTCAAAAAATAATTTTGAAACAAACTATAGTTAACTGCCCGTCAAAACCACGTTTTAAGAATACAGCTACTAATAAATACAAAATTTACACTAATATTAGTCGATCTAATCTCAGACACCATTTTTATTTTGAAAAAGTTGCTTGGATTTATTCTAAATTGCCCGACAAATGCAGAAACTGTAGAACAATTAAGTTGTTTAAACGATCTCTGGAAGTCATTAATCTTACACCGTTTCTGCTACCTGAATTTTAAGTAAATATGTTTTTTCTCATTGTTCTATTCTTACTTGTTCTTACCTATTCTTACTTATTTTTGAACTGTTTTTATACTTGTTTTTATTATGTTACTTACTTTAATTTTGACATTTTGACATACTCTTAAATATTAAATTTGCTCAAACCTTTTATTTTCCAGTTTTTTTATATTTTATATTATTCCTATTGCATTACCTGATTATTTGACATTTTTTTTTATTTATTGTAATCCTTATTTTTGTCGCGTCAAATGACGTAAATAAATAAATTCATTTAAAAACACTAGATCGCTGTTAAAAATAAAAAATTTGGGGTCGCTCCAAATCCCCCTCTCTCTCCCCCCCCCCTCCCCCAGAATTTCACCAATTTTTACAGGGGTACTTTTTTATGCTGAATACAAAAAAAGTGGTTTCACCCGTAGTAAATTTCATTTAGATCAATTTAAAGAAAAGTCATACTCCTCCCCCCAATAATATAAAAGCGCTGTAAATAAACAAAATGTACGCGCAAAATAAGCATAATAATGCAGAAAATCAAAAAAGAATAATCTTTGTGACTCTGAAAAAGCATTTTGGCAATTTTTACGAATTTTGAAGAAATTACTAATTCTTTGATGCAAAATGCCAAAGGGAAAAATTACAAAAAATTTAAATTTATAAATTTAGTCTCTTTCCCTCAGAATCTATTTTCTGGCAAATAGGTTACAATAAGGAAAGATATTTTCTTTTTTTTTATTTTGTTTTGTAATAGATTAAATAATAAATAATTTGCGAAAGTCCCTTGCACGTTCATTTCAAAACGATAATAGAGTGATTTTGAAACGAAAACGAAATTTTCAAATTTTAATTTTTTTTAAATTATAAATTTTCAAAATATACTTACAATAGATGTCAATTAACAAAATATCGATTTACTTAAAAATATTTCGATTTACAAAGGAAACACACTGTTCTACATTAAATTCTCGACAAATTATCAAATTATGGTGAAAATCGAAAGCAATGAAAAAATTTAATAAGCTTCCGAAAACAAGGAAAAAATATCCATACATATGTGTTTCGATTTCAATACAATGATAGAGCGATTTTGCAACTAAAATCTTATTTTTAAATTTGAATTTTTTAATGTAATCAATTTTGGAAAGGTTGATTTAAAAGTCATCAAAAATTAATAAATAATAATCATCAAAAACATAAATAAATTTAAAGTGACACTTATAAACTTTTTTAAAAGCAATGAATCGGCTGATAATCGCCTGCGTCAATCGTCTAGCCCTCCTTCGCCTACGAAAGAAATTGGCCAAGTGTGCAAATTTTAAGCTTTATGAGTCTGTCGTAGGCTCAAATTTTTAGTTTATTGAATATTTTTTAAGGCTTTATGGAAATTGCAAAATTGATAAGCGAAAAGGTCGTAAAAAAAATCGCTGCAAAGGCTTTAGCAGCTCGGCGCTTAGCCGTTCCCGATCGTTTTCCGACATCTGAACATTGGGTCGCAAAATCACCATCATCCCCGCCAGCAACGCAAATGGAGCCAAGAAGACCAGAATCACCTAATGAGTCGTCAGTTTAAATGCCCCTGCCATTTCAGTTTGCGTCGATTTGCGCTCAAACAGATGATGAAGATGTTGTCCGACTGAACTGCGAAGCGAATAATATGCAAACTTTCAACATCAAACAATCGTTTGTTAATAATTTAAAAAGTTTTGTCAATTTCATTTGGCATTCTGTTAAATTTAAAATACAGGGTGGCCCAATTTCGTGCTTTGATTTGTTTTTCCTATAATTTTTTTATTTCTCAACCAAATTTCATGTTTTTTTATCAATTCCCAAGACATTAGGCATTTGTTTAAGTTTAAATACGATAACAAATTTTATTAAACAACGAGCAAAAAACAAATGCAAAAAAAACCCTAAATTCCAAAATTGAAAGTTGAACCGTTGAACAAACTGAAAATTTATTATAGGAAATAATGAGGGCAATCCTGCTAAAACGCAAAACTTTTAAACGAATATTTACACATTAATATTTTGTACTATAAAATGATAAAAATACCAACAAAACTCGAAAAAGTAGTTAAATAAAATTCGAAAAAAAAATTTCTCAGCTGCGCCCCCTAAAATGTTTACAGTTTTTCAAATTAAATTGTAAACCAAAAAAGAACAATCCGATCCTATCTGGACAAAATAAATACCAATAAAATAAAGCAATCAAACAAAAAAATGAAGGAAGACCACGTTTCAACTGACACCTATTCAAACAAAAAAAACCAAAGATTAAAGCGAAGAAATGCTGGCTTTTTTACTTTATTCAATTCATTATCAACCAACCCGTATTGTTTATTTTTTGCAATAATTTATTTTTTTTCAAAAAAAGCCTTTTTTTCGCTTTTAAAGAAAGTGGGCAAAATAAATTTTTTTGCAGTCCAAAAACCATGACATCAAAGTTTTTTTTCTTCTGAACAGTTTTTCACACGTCACATTTGTGCGGTTGGTGTTGTTGAAGAATTTTTTATAAATAAAATTTTATTTAATCTCTTTACCAAATTTGGTGCTGTAATGGACATTCTATTTATTCAAACCAACGGTGTTCCAATCGGTTAAAAGCAGGCGGGGTGACTACAATACTCCTTATCAATATTGGCGTTTTTCAGAAAGTAAATGTCGAGAGAAGCATAAAATGGTAAAAAAAAATTCGGCTTATAAATAATTACCAAAAAAAAGCGGAAAATCTACCTATAACTATTGGGCTGTTTCTGTCCGTACGTATGTACGTCACAAAAAACAATCGATATTTTAACAAAGAAGAACAGAGAGGAAAAATTACGGTAGGAGGCATTTTTTATGCACATAAGGAGCCTCAGGGACTCGAATCGATATTTGTATTGTATTAGTATCATGGTGTGTATGAATTGTGTAATACAAATAATATTAAATATATTATAATTTATATACTGTAATTATACATAAATATGCTGCGCCACTGTTCACCACTGGAGCATTATACTACTCACAAAACTGATGTTATCCTTTTCTTAAGACTGACTCTTTTACATTATTGTTTACTTCTTTTTATAGTAAATTGTTTTCCACTTTTTAAATTCTTATTTTGTGGTATTCTCAAACGCAATGTTTACGAGAAGTTTCACTACATACCCCAACCTTTGTAAAGATGGTCTCCATCTTTAGATTTACAAAGATCTGTGGTACGAGGAAATAACAATTACATCAACTCCTTCCACTATAACCCCTCTTTTGTGCAACTGATTCAATTTTTATAATCCCCTTAACGTCACTTTAACTACTAAAACGCAGACAAAAAGACGAAAAAAAAGCACACGGACAAAAAAATGTGTCAACGAAAATACGCGGAAAAAAGGAAAAAAACACGAATAAAAAGTCGCACGTACATATTCAAAAAATAATTTAACGGTAAAATTGTTTTTATAATTTTAAAGCATAATACAGTATATTTTATAATCGTTTTTATTCGATTATTTTGTTTCATTTTTGATTTATTTTCAAAAAAATAAATTATAAAATTTAAAAAAAAACAGCAGATATTGATGTTAATCCTTAGACAAAGCAACAATAAAAAAACATTTAAAGAGTACGTCGAATAAAATGCAAATGATTGACTTGTAAGTGCTTTAGTGGCAAAAGCAAAGAAAATATATAAACCCATTGTTGCAAAAAAAGACGAACTAAACCTAACCCAATAATAATCATTTAGAAACTACAACCAGTTTTTATTTTGAGTTATAGTTTTATTTTCAAGTAAATAGAAGTAAGTTCGCTTTGGAATTGAATTAAAAACGAAAAAGAATATAGATTGATTCAAAAATTCAGTACCCCAAAATGTAAATAAGACGATTTTGCAGGCGACAAACAGTCTGTAATAAATTAAATCGACTGCTGCAGTTGACTTTACCGCAAGTTAGTAATTATCACACCCAAGCACTTTAAACATAAAAAATAAATATTCAAGAAGCCTGAACCCCATTTTTAGCCTTAAAAAAATCTTTAAAGCAATTGATGGGATCGCTTTAATGAATATTGGCTGTATTGATGACGAAGCCACACCAATGAGCATAACACGTCGTAAGGGTGGTCGCCGCGATCGTCATTTGTAAACTGTGGTCCATTCATGGTTATTTTTATTTATTTGAGTATTTTAAAGATTTAATCATAAATTATTTGATCAAAAAAAAGCTCCAATTTTTTTATTACCGACATCATTTATTTTTCTTTAAAGCTGAATTGCCAAAAATGCTAGAGAAATAAAAAAACCAAGACGAATATCAACGCCACAGAAAAATATGGTCAAAACATTTGGCAACAAACAAAAGGCACAACCTCAATTTAGAAAACAAAGGATGGAAAGATCCTGGTAATAAATTAAAATTTACAAATTTCAACCTAAAAAAATTTAAAATACAAATGACTACAACAACTTGAGAACAATCCGAACAAACTGACTGAACAACAAACCAATCCAACAAAATGAAAAAAAAACTCAGCTCTCCTTTAGCTTGACATCCCTCTTAAATCTTGAGATAAGTGACAACCACGAAGCTGTTAACCGTTCCCAAATCAAAATGATTATGAATCGCAAAAAGTTTCGCTTTTTGTTGGTTGGCTCATCGATGCCAGTTTTCCTCAAGACCGGTTTCATTCTAAGCAATATAAAAACTTTAGTAAATAGTAAAATACAATCTTAGATATACTAACTGCAATGACGCTTAGGACAAGCTACAAAAACGATACAATTATAAAACTTACAATTTCGTTGTCATTGTGACCACGTTTCCGTAAAATATGGCAATCGACGTACATACGAGACATATCACATTGAATGGCATACTAAAATCCGGAACCGGCAACAGGACCAACAATGGCTCGCCATACAACCGCAAGTACTTTTGAAATGAACCAGCCCTACATAAACTCAGCGCGCAATTAGCATGCACAAGAAAGAAACAAAATTTCCCACTTACCCATCGCTAAACTTATCGTCTGTAAAAACCATGAGAATTGCCCCCGGCACAAATAACCCGTTGTTGGCGTCTGCTGGAAAACTCGTAATCCTAAACATTTCAAAATAACATAAACAATCAATTTGTAAAACATCAAAAGGAACTTACTTTAAGAAAGCAGCTTCATAGTCAAAACTTATTTTACAAACCGCTTGAGTTGGAATATTAAAAACCAGCTCAATGTACAATGGCATTTGATAATCTTTAGCTAAAGAAAAAAATTTCTGCTTCGGAACAATTTCAAATACGTCAGTCTAAACATTATTTCAATATTAAAATTAAAGAGTTCACATAATTTCTTTGGCAAAAATGCATTCTGAAACTTAATATTTAGCTAGTCCACACTAAATACAATTAAGAAAATGAATAAATAACCCACTCACTCAGAACCTTTATTTACTTACTATCTCACATTAAAGGCAGAAAAATAACGTGTCAAAATGACGGGGTTAATGAACACATGAATGACTCCCCCACAGCCCAGCAGATGTGCAGACAAAAAAGCGTGAACAAAATGAGCAAATTTCAAAATAAAAAAATAGTACAGCGAAATAAAATTTTTCATAATTCTTAAAAATAATACCGTACATTTTATGTTGTGTACTGTAATAATTTACTTTTGTTCCGCGTCTCTTTGTCTTTAGAGCGTTTCAATAATTCTCAATTATCCCTATTTTTTCACCACTTTAAAAAAGTTATATGTATTATTTATGAAGACTTTTCCTCCAGTGAAATATGCACAGAAAAAACTGAACTGAAAGCTGTTAAATTACTTATAATTCACAATCAGATATCCCCCACATGACAAAAACACCATACAGTAGTATTGAAAAATGATCAAAGCATAAAGAATTACATGTATAACGTGGAAAATATAATAACAGTAAGACATATAAGCTTTTGTTATACACGGATCTAAGACAAAAGAATACTTTTTTGAAATTTGTCATTAACATACCACTTATTGATAAAACTAAATTAATAGGCACCTGCTGAGCTTCTTAACCATTCCTTCGCAATTGATACAATGTTACAAAATTTAATAAAAAATTAAATATTAATAAAAAAGTGCAGGGTGGTAAAAAAAAGCTTTAAAAACCTCCAAAAAAACTACAAACCGATGATTGCCGAGTGCACATAATTCTCAGCGTATGCAGGTAAATGCGCAATTGCCAAGGAATCATGTGGGAAAAAACGACGCTTACATCCCTTGGCTGATAATTCGTAATTTTTGAAGTAATTATGCCAAACGCCTGGTTTGTGCTCTTGAAAAAAGTTTGAATGCTTAAAAAGGATCAGCTATTATGAAGCCGAAAAGAATTTATGTAACATTACCCCACAAATGGATTCGGTGTATTTTCCAGTACTGTGGACTGTTTCTTCAAAATTGGCACCGTCAACTTGAATTCCTCAACTTCGTCCCAAAGCGAATAGTCAAAAACTATATACTCTCTTCCATTAAAATGCCTACTCTCTTTCGCTTTGTCAATCGCCCAGTGATGAACCTTAAAGCTTTTCATGTATCAAACCAAAACAGGAAGATTTCAAACAGGCATATCAATTTTTAATTCTTTTGGCCAAGAGCCGAACAATAAAGCGCAAAAAAATAAAGTGCTTACGTTTTCCAAAAAAATTGTACTGCTGTTTAAAACTTTGCATTTTGTCGACAACTTTTGGCCAAACAAGGACTGCAGCGACCAGTCTAAAAATCAAATTGCTTCAATAAACACTTGAAAACCGACTAAATAAGTGTCACATCACTATAAAAAAGTCTAACGTCCAAGATCCCAAGTTTAATATTTTTAAGCGTAATTCTGTCAATTCTATCACTATTGAATAACTTAATGGCTGGCAACTGCATTTGAAAAAAAACTTTGTCAATAATAATTGAAACTCATGGTTAAAATTTTTTTCTGAAATACTGACAAAAATAGGTAAAATAAAGAAATACAACGAAATAATTTCTCCATAATTTTTAAGCAAAATACAGTACATTTTATGTTGTTCACTGTATTCATGTCAAAAAAATAAAAAAAATTATTCCGATGTATTAAGTTGCAGTTTTGAATTATTTTCCGCGCCTTTATGTCCGTTTAATAGGTTTCATATAAAGTAATTCTACTGTAACCGATAAATATAAAACAAACTTGCATTTTTTTTCATATTTTCGCTCGGAATGCACCGTATTGGCCAACAAATTTAAACTCCAAGACGCAAAACTTTCCTAACATTAACAAATATTACCAAATATGTTTAACATTAAAAAAAATTATTTACCGTTGATTTTCGATTTATTAAAAGTACAATAGAATGGAAATCAGAAGAAAGCAAATTTCGCGGCTCCAGCAAAGAAACAAGACCATGCTAAACACACAATAATAATGATTCATAAAATTTAAAATCAAATAAAGCTTACTTGCTTGCAAGGTAATAATTTTTTCCAAGGCTTCAAGTTTTCCGAACAAACCGACTCTGAGCTCAATATACCAAAACGCCAGCTTTTGCCGGAAGCGTCATTAATAAAGAATTTGGGAATTGTTGTTAGCTCAGGGTTCATATTTAACATCGACATGCAAAAAATGCCGTTTAGCTGGTGGAGAAAATTCGACCAACGCACATCAATGCTATATGCAAACAAAAAATTGGGGCAGCAAAAACAAAAAAATACCTTTTGTTATGTTTTAGATCAAATTTTACAAGTAGCGCAGTGCCGCTTGGTACACCAGTAGAAAGACGTGTTCCCCAAATACTTGAGCGCCAAAAACCTTGCGTTAGAGACAACTCCAAATGCTCAATAGCGTGTTCATCAAATAATTTCTGGAAAAGCCATGGTATGTAAAATAATTGGGCATCTTCACCTTAACAAATATTACAAAAATTAACATTGAAACCACAACTTTTCAATATCTATACCGTACGTGCATAGGCCTGAATTATCCGATAAAAAAACACAATCAAAATAACTACAAAAAAAGTCTACAAAATGCAATAAAAATAAAGTACAGCATTTACCATTTAAAACCTTTCCATAAATAGAGAAGTTGAATGAAGTCAAGATATCCCGGTCATTCAACGAAGAAATAGTCAATTTCTCGTTCACTTCTTTGCCAAATTCATCCACATTTAATTGTAATGTTGTCGGTATAATGAGAGCAAAAAATAAAAGAAATAGCATAGTCGGCAAATAATACCAGCCAGCGTAACAGTAACCAGAGTACCAGTAGTATAATGCAGGGTTAGTAAAGTACCTATTCTTTTACACATATAAGTACATAAAAATAATTTTAAAAAACTTAAATTATTCAATGGCGCCAATTCAAAAATCAAATATAATAAATTTCAAAATTATGAAGTCTCAATTGCAATGCAGTAATCTTACTACTAAAATCAAACGGTTAAATAAATTTATTAATCATTTTAAGCCTTAAATATAAAATTTAATTATTCTACAAAAAAAAATTCTCATTTATTTTACATAGCCTAACGTTATAAACAATATAGCAATCGAATCACTCCAAATTAAATAATGTCTCCGAGTTTACATCAGTAGGAAGTAAGCACTGCAAAAATATCACTTATTACTCAAAAAATTCTAAATAATGAACCTCAAGCAAATAAGTTAAGCGATCATAACTTGGCATTTCATCAAAACTTAGTGTGCGTAAATAATCGGCAAAATAGCTGATTTCTTTAGGTAAATTTCTACAAATTGTTATTATAAATCAAAACAAAAAAAGGAAATTAATTTAATTTCGTACCTACACATATCTTGAATGTTCATTTCCAATTTTATTCGTTGAACTTCAAACGGGTCTAAAATTAGACGCCAAGGCAAAGAGCCTTCCCCCAATTCTATGAGCGAGTATAACAAGCTCCATAAATCATCAACAGGACCCTAAAAACATGAATTGATCACAAAAAATATCACCAAATCTTTATTAAACATTATTCTCGTAAACTACTTGCTTGATCATGCCTATTGTGTACTGTCAAGGAAGCGTAACGAGTGGTTCCCCGAAATCCAGCGTACTGCCTCTCATGACGAAAATTCCCATTTGAATCCCGGAATTGACGAGTCATGCCAAAGTCTACAATATAAAGTGTACGACGGTTGATTCCTTCAGCCCCAATGCAAATATTTGATGGCTTTAAATCGCTAAATTTTAAATTTTAATTAAAATAATGAAGAAAATTTTAAAAAATACCGATGAAGAAACCCAATGTTATGAATGGCCTTAATTGCATCAAGACATTGCTGTCCAATCCTCAAAGTTGTACCTACAGTAAAACGCCGAAATGGCTGACACCTTCGCAAATCTGTTAAATTGTTTCCTAACAACTCCATCACAATGTACATAAAATCGCCATTTGTTCCGCTGGCTAACTAAAACAATTACATTGTATAATACTTCTAAACAATAATAACATAGGCGCTTACCAATGTAGGAGAATGCTTAGTATGACTTAGCAAAAAAAGCACTTTCTGTTCTAAAATCATTCGGGCTGGATCGCGTCGCCGGTGGCTAGCTTTTACCGCAACAAAAAACTTGAACTCCTTCAACTTTTAATGACAACAATGAAAAAAATGCAAGTTGAAAAGAATTAAAATATTACAACGTCTTGAGCCCGAAAGATTTGTCCAAACCCACCAGCGCCAATCAGTCGCAGGATCAAAAACTTCTCATTGATCAAAGCACCATTTTGAAAGTAAGGACAAAAACTTCGGCCACCATGCCGATTCACTGGTTTCTAAAATAATTTTAAAGGCAGAGCACAAGTAAATCTTTGGCAATAATATCCCATTTTTATTACCGTGCTAAAAAATACTATGCTTAGGCTTAAACACTAATGTAAATGAAAAAATTAACCTTAGGTACAACGGCCATTTTATCCGCAAAATCATCAAGATAAACAAAATTTTCAGCTAATTTGGTCGATGCTAATAATGCGTTTGCACCAAATACGGTACGTAGTCCGAGTTCAACTTTTGTTTGACCGGATGCTGATTAGCTGAAATTATTTTTGTTTGGCGAAGTGTCAAATTTTAAATTATATTTATGAACTACCCAATTGAAAGTCGAAACTTTTCATATATAACAAGTGAATTTAAACCTTTTTGTAATTATATTTAAATATTTTATTTTCTTCTATAATAAAGTAACAAAATTTTGGAATTTTCGTACATTTTTAGTACAATCTTGCTTATAATAACTTATCACCAGTAAAACTCCTCATAACCAAACTCAAATTTAAAATTATATTTCAATGGAATTATATTCTCAATTGCTATTATTTTTAAAGAGGGATTTTGTCTAATTTAAATTCCGCAATTTTTGAGCTTGCTACCCGTCTTAATTTTTTGATAAATCGGTAGCAATTGACTACACCGCTTATCACACGGCATTTTGCCTTTAACTATCCTATAAATACAACGCATTTTAGGAAAACTCCGTTTCAATGCCGAAGCTAGTAAGTTACTACTGAAAAAAGCAAGGAAAACAAATGTAAAAATTTAGAAAATTAATTGGAACGACTCGTCTGTGATTGAATTAATTAAGGAATTTCATCAAGGAAAGTATGCCACGCAAAAAGAATTTACAAACTAACGAGCAACAAAAAAACCAAAAAAACACCCAGTCTCGTATTGTTTAGTGATGGTAATACATTTTTTCCGCTCAGATAATACATATGCAAAAGAAGAAATAGAAACAATCAATTTGGATAAAAGTTGGATAAAAGTTGCCGACGACAAATTAAAATTGGTTTTGATGCACTATACCAAATTTGGAAAAAAGTAAGCAAAAAATTATGAAATTTCAGTAGTAAATAAATTAATCTTTTTTTTTTCAGAGTTTTGCAAAAGCTTGTAAAGAACACTTATGGAAATTTCCGTCTTGGCAACACTGCTATAAACAGTATTCAAAACCTCGATTTATTAGAAAAACAAGATATTTAAGAGATGTTTAAAAATAAGACTAGAAATTTGTGATTTTTTTTGGCATTTGTTGTTGTTTACAGGTGTTGTTAAATTTAAAACATATTTATTGTTGTTGATTCAGTTGCTGTTAACTTTATAAACATTGTTTTAGGTCTATTTGTTGTTAGCTTTTTTAATTTTGTTTTTAATTTTTGACTGTTGTTGTTTAAATTGTTATTAACATTGTAAATATTGTTGTTGTTCAACTTGTTGTTTATTTTTGACTGTTGTTGTTTGAATTGTTGTTAAATTTATTAATAATTTATTGTTAGTAGTTCAGTTTTTTTTTATGTTTTTTGGTCTCATTGCACAGCGCATGGCGTGGGAAAACAAATGCACTCGAAAATTTCCCCTTTATTTCCCCCCTTTCTTTCGTCCCTTTTGGAGAAGAACTTGCTTTCATTTCCCCAAAAAGGAAGAACTTTCTTAAATTTCCCCAAAAGGGAAACGCACTCCGTGTCAGGACTACAAATTTTTCAAAATACTTTACGAAATACTTTTTTAAGAATTTTTTTTCTGATTTTTTTTGTGTAAGTATAATAAATATTCAATTTATACTTTATTGATTAAGAATGTAACATTCATACTGCATTGACGATAGTAGCAGTATATCTTCTCAATCGAAAAAAAAGTTTTGACAAGGATGAAGTAAGTAAAATATAAAAATAAGTTATAAGCGAACTGTTTACAGCATGGACTCTTTATGTATTTTACATTTTTAGTTAAAAGACATTGGTTTTGATATTGGTCTTGATTTTGGGGAAGATAACTACATTAATTCCAAATTTTGTGACTTTTGCGTGCACAAGGACAGCAAGTCATATGCAAGGTTTTTTTTATTTTATTACTATTTTCTTCGTATTTTCTTGCTATTATTAATTATTTTTTTATTCAATTATCCCATTTAATCATATAACCCATTTTTTACTTTAAAAATCTTCTTCAAGAGCACGACCAAATTAATAATACCGAGACGGAATTGGTGTCAAATATCAAAAAACAACTCACAATTTTCATGCGTAAGGATGTGTGTATTTGACTGCCGATCATTTGCCACAGTTTCAGGAGAAGGACATAGAGAAAAAAACGTTGGTGATTGCGCGTAGGTTTTATTATTCGATTATCAGATTATTTTTTTTTTATTGAGCCAATTATGACATGATGAAATTTACTGTATTATTTTCGTCATTACAGCTTACTACTAAAACTTCCACAAATCGTTTAATGGCAACAGTATTAAAAGCATTATTTTTTTGAAAAAATTGTGGATTAAACTTTCAAAATTTAAAAAATATATAAATGAATTAGTAATTATATAAAAATTTTTACTTATAGAGTTGAGCTGTATAAGAATGATATCGACTTTGACATTGACAGTGTTTTGACGACTTCCTCTTGGGTGGCTAGATCTGTTGACCGAGTTTTAGAATATGAAACCTTAATATCATTGCCGAATATTGTTAGTAAAATGAACAAAAATGGTTTTTGTCTTACCACAGATATGTCGAGTAATAAGGTTTGTTTTAGGGCAGATGTTAAATATCTATATCTATATTAATTACTTTTTAAATCAATTACTTGGTTGCGACTGTTCATTTTTTAAACGAATGGATCTTGCAAAATATGGTTTTATTTTTTAAACCAATTGACGTCGGAGTTGAGAAAACTGGCGAGTTTCTCCGAAATTTGGTTTTGGAAAATTAAAATTTTTTTATTTTTTACGAGTTTAAGCTTCTTCTTTTTTATAGAAGTTGCCCATTTTATCAATGATATCAAAAGAAATGATGCCTATTAGGCCTTCTAACTCGCCTAGTGAGCGGGCATTTAGTATAATAAATGTAGTTCTCACAGATCAACGCAGCTCTATAAAACCGTAAAAACTATCTTCAACGATCAGGTTGCGATCTCTTCTTTAAAGCCAAATGCCTTAAGGTACATGAAATTTTGCAAGCAAGCGACCAATAAATTTGTTTATTTATATTATACTTTTATGACTTAATTGTTTGCTTCTGTTTGTGCAGACGTTTATAATAAGATAACTTTTTTGATAAAGTAATGGTACAATTTAAAGTGTACACAACACAGCTTTTTGATAAAAAAAACATTTTTCAAAAAAAATCGTCGGTCATATATATGATTTACGTTTTTATTCATCTAAAATTTAAGGCATAAAACGATCATACGGAAATTGTAGCCAATGAAACGTATAAAATTATTTGCTTTATAGTATTAAAGTATTTAAATTTTGATCAATCGATTACCAAGCTTTAAAACTTCATAAATTCTGTGTTTGTTAAAGTATTCTTTTTATTTATAAGCAGATTTTTATTTCTAATAATATATTCCAAGCGGACAGCCACATAAAATTGCTACAAAGGCAAATTTTCAGTACGTCTGCTCATAAAAATTACAAAAAAATACTCTATAGAGTATTTTTATTTTTTTTGAAGTACTTTAAAAAAATTTAAAATATTTAAAAAAAATTTGGTTTTACCGTGAAGTACGTTTCCCTTTTGAGGGAATCATTTTCTCAAAAGGGAAGAAGAAAAAGGGAAACTCGCAGTGCATTTATTTCCCCACGTCATGCTCCGGTCTATAAATAATTATTTTAAAAAATGTTCTGCTTTAAAAGAAATTCACTTCTAAAATATCCCTGCATATTGTAGAAAAAAAAATAACTTTAAAAAATGACTTTTACACAGGAATGAAATTTTGTCTATTTTAACGAAAAAAAAAGGATTGCAAAAGGCAAAGGCCAAATTTACTTTGGCAAAAAAGACAGAAAAAGGACAAGAAAATTTTTCAATTGATATTTACTGAAAATGCTTATCACTTATTGTACAATAAACTGTTGGGCATATGACTCCTGCAGTAGTTTCTATCCTGTTCTTCTCTAAAAAAAACCAACAAATTTTGTGACATACGAACAGAAACAGCCAAATAGTTATAGGAGGAAGACTGCTAGACCACAAAATCAATTTAGTATATATGTATATATTTTAGGCATTTGGCCAATGTTTTATTGTACATTTTTAAAAAATAGGTATACTTTCTACCCATAACTATTGGGCTGTTTCTGTTCGTATGTCACAAAAATTTGTTGGTTTTTTAAAAAATGTATGTCACAAAAATTTTTTTACTTAACTATTGTTTGTTGTTCAATTTGTTATTGTTATAAATAAAAAATAAAAGTAGGTAGCCTTCAATGAAATATCTATATACCTATAATTTATATATCGCGATACGATATCGTTATATACACATGTATACACATATATGTAACCATAAACTAAATAATTATAAATGTTTTAAAACAAAATTAAAAAATAAATTTCAAAAAAATTAACAGTTCGCCAAGAATAAAATTAGCCAATCAGCGACTGGTCAAATAAAAGTTGAACTCAGACCCTACGCCCAAAATACAATGCTACTGCAAGCCAATTTCAAAATGATGATAAAGCGGTTCTACAACGAAAACAAAATTTGAAAAATTTTTCAAGTTAAAATTTTTTTATGGTACATTTGTATCTAAAGCTGGTTAAAAATGGATAATCTAAAGTGATTTTGAATTTTCAAAAAATATCGAAAAAATTTATCTTTGCCTATCATCGAAATTATCACTGGTCGAAATTGGCGTGCTGTGTGGCCTTAGATGCTAAATAAATAATTTTAAATGTTTTAAAACAAAATTAAAAAAAGCCGCGTGGCCTTAGATGAAATATGAGGCAGTTTATAGAAATTTGACATTAAACGCTTTTATTGAACCTGTTTGCAAATATTTCTTTGGCTACATCAATACTTTACAAAACAAGGGAAAAAGCTTTCCGAGTTTATATGCACATGTGTTGTAAATTTGATCTATAACTGGTCAGTTTGTGGTCTGGCTTGCCTTAAAACTGGCGCCATGGTTATTGTACACTTCCATAATCAACAATCGATGAAGTTTTGGAACTATTGTTTTTTTCAACCCCTTTGTTTATAAACAATGAAACTTAATAATTTATTGTTGTAAAAAACTGTTTAATTGATTACTTGACGAAAATTGTTTCCTGATTTTTAGGTGAATTGAAATCATTTTTATACGACTTTTCGTCAAAATGTCTCTTCAAAAATTGTCCCTTGACAAGGTGAATGTCAGCGGAAAACGCGTCCTGATTCGTGTAGACTTTAACGTGCCCTTGAAAAACGACAAAGTGACTAACAATCAACGCATTGCTGCTGCCATCCCCACTATTAAGGTACTTTTTTCGGATCTTTTATTGCGTTAAAATACGTCCATCAAAGTTTTGAGCAATTGATTATTTCACGTTTAAACGTTTTCTTTAGCACGTATTGGAAAATGGAGCCAAGTCTGTTGTGCTGATGAGTCACTTGGGTCGTCCCGACGGACAGCCTAACCCAAAATATTCTTTGAAGCCGGTTGTTGGTGAATTGGAAAGTCTTCTTAACTTGTAAGTTTTTTTTGCCTATTTGCTTTTCTTACCTACCGCCTTTTTATAGAAAAGTTCAATTTTTAAACGACTGCGTAGGCCCTGAAGTTGAGGCGGCTACTAACAACCCAGCCACTGGAAGCGTTTTATTGCTTGAAAACCTTCGTTATCACGTTGAGGAAGAAGGCAAGGGTGTTGATGCTAATGGACAAAAGGTTTGCTATTTTCTGAAGCTAATATCAAATTCAAAGACTTAACCGCGTCTTTATGATTGCAGACAAAGGCATCAAAGGAAGATGTCGATGCTTTCCGAGCTTCATTATCCAAGCACGGAGACGTATACGTAAATGACGCTTTTGGAACGGCTCATCGTGCCCACAGGTAGAAAAATCTCGCCGTTTGGCAAATTTTTAAATACCAATTTAGCTCAATGGTTGGTTGTGCGTTGACGCCAAAAGCTTCTGGCTTCCTTCTCAAAAAGGAATTGGAATATTTTGCTAAAGCTTTGGAGTCGCCGGTCCCTCCATTTTTGGCGATTCTTGGCGGCGCCAAAGTCAAGGACAAGATTCAGCTCATTAAGAATCTCCTCGACAAAGTCAATGAGATGATCATCTGCGGAGGTTTTTCTTTAATCTATTTGCAAAATTCACCTAAAACAAAGTTTGCTTATAATTTTTTCTATAGAAATTGTTGTATTTCGCTAATTTTTCACTTATTTTTAAGGAATGGCGTTTACTTTTCTTAAAGTGGTGGATAGTGTCAGCATTGGCAAATCTTTGTTTGATGAAGAGGCAAATCATTTTTACTTAGATCCCACCTACAATAGTCAATATAATTTGTTTAGGGCGCAAAAATCGTAAAAGAATTGATCGTCTTGGCCAAGGAAAAAAACGTTAAGATCCACTTGCCAGTTGACTTTGTCATCGCCGAAGAAATTAAGGACAACGCGGCGACTTCGGTGGTCGACGCTAAGACCGGAATTCCTGACGAAAAAATGGTAAATGTTTTATTTTCATTGTATAATTTCTTGGCTTTAATTCTGCGAAACTCTTTAAGGCGTTGGACATAGGGCCGGAAAGCGTAAAGATTTTCTCGAACATTATTACCAACGCCAAGACGATTGTGTGGAACGGGCCGGCAGGCGTCTTCGAAGTTGACGTTTTTGCCAACGGCACCAGGGGCCTCTTAAATGCGGTGATTGAGGCAACGAAGACTGGTTCGACAACCATTATTGGTTTGCAAATTTTTTTTTTAATATTAAGTATAACGCTATTACTTGTTTAGGTGGCGGCGACACAGCGACGGCGTGCGCCAAGTGGAACGCCGAAGACAAGGTCAGCCACGTAAGCACTGGAGGTGGCGCCAGTCTAGAGCTTCTCGAAGGCAAGGTATTGCCGGGAGTCGACGCCCTCGACAATTATCATTAAAGACGATAAAAATATTTTAGTGTTAGTTGATATTGAATGCTAAAATCCGGTGGAGATTTAGTCATTTTTTTTATTTAAATTAAATTCTAGTTTAGTCTTTGATTTTTAAGCTTTCAATTTGATTGAAGACACTTTTCATGTGTATTTAATTATTTCTAGGTTAATAAATATTTGTTTTTTACAAACTCTTTTGATTGTTGGGCAGATTGAGTTTGTCTCGAAGAAGCCGTATTCTCGACTTAATTAAATCCCATTCAAAGTAGCATCCGATTATCAAACGCTCTCGTTCCGCCGCCGACTTGTATGCTGACCGTGCATGGAGTAGTCGTGTGTTTGCCCAAAGTACGGTCTCCCCTAGAACGGCAAAAAAATTTGACAAAACATTATCTTTTCGAGTTAAAGCTAAACTCCGTAACCGTTTCTCTGTACCTTAGTCCGTCACTCCCTCTTTCTTTCGATAGCGAGGAAACAACTCTGTAGTTATAAATATCACAGGCTTCACAAATCAATTAAAAATGAAAAAAAAACTGCCTACCATTTTCCAACGGGAAAACCAATTGGTTCTCTGGGCGGTAACAAATTTCGGTAAATTTCTTCAGTCCATCGTACACTTGCTGGACTTTATGCACATCGCAATCTATAAACCAACTACGCATCGCATTACCGAATCGGACATTTTTCACCTTTTTAAAGGTGTCTATACTAAAAATTTTTTGAAATTTACAAAAAAAAATAAATTTTAACCTAAAAGGTCAAACCCAATCACTTTGTGCCGAGCCACCATATCGAAGTCGAATCGATGTGCACGGCCGTTTTTGTTATGGACGTCATAGCCCTCCTCAATGTATTCAATAAACACTTCAATCAACAATTTGTACAAATCCGGACTTTCTTTTTGCAACTGTAAACACACTACCGTAAGTAACGGACAATAAGGCTCAGACTAAAAATAACTCAGACGCAAAATCTAAAAATAAAAATTAATAAAACGAAATAATTTTTTTTCGAATTTTAAATGATATTACAGTACATTTTAAGTTATTTACTGTATTCATGTCAGAAAATTCGAATAAAAATTATTTCAAATATTAAATTTTCGTTCTGAATTCTGCGTCCTTTTTTGTCCGCGTCATTTTGTCCTAGAATCACCGTCATCTACCGTATTTCCCTTTACTACAAGAAAAAGTTTACCAATTCCGCCACTTTAAACCCGTCTACAAACATGCTCAGACCTCCTTCGTCCGCGCGTTGGACCATGTGCAGGAGTTGAAGCTAATATGCAAAAAAAATAAATCTAATAAAACATTTTTTTACGTATAGCTAAACCTCGGGCTGGTGTGTTAGCGATGGAAAGTCCGTGTGATAAGGCAGCTCGTCGCCGCTAGCGTACGCCAAATTGCTGGCGTTGGCCTTCTTCAGTACGGCAAACGTTTTTCTAAAATTGACCGATTTGTGTTAAAACACTTTAGGACAAAAAAAAACTGCAGACAAAAACATAAAAAATTAAAAATACTATAACGTTTTTTTGTACGTGCGTCATTTTGACCGGTGACTTTTTGTATGGGCGTCATTTTTTACGTGGGTCTTTTTTTGTCCGCACACTTTAAACCAACAGCACAAAATGAATTTCTTACCCGAAATGCGTGGGATGAATAAGACCGATACGATCCTCAATCGCTTCAAGTACTTGAGCGCTTTGATCGCCGCCGAGACCGTTCGTCAAAAGCGCAATACCGTCTTCGCACACTGAGTTTAAAAAGTCGTGGAGGATCTAACAAAATGAAAAAAAAATCATTAGCCGGAAGCTTCCAAAAAAAACGCCTTTTTGTCCTAGGTATAACAAATATCCCTTATCGGTTATTTAAACAAATAACCGACTGCAGGGCATTAAAAAATTCAAATGAAAAGCAAAAAACAATTGACCAAACCTTATCATCCTTCAGGAAATCATCATATTTAAACTTCTTCAGCTTAAACTCATTGCCAGTCCACGGCTTGGTGTTGCGAAGATGAAATTGCCGACGATGAGCCTTCACGTCGGCGTTGGCCAAATTGCGGGTTTGCAGCCACTGACAAGAATACCTAAAACCAAAACAAAAGTTAATATTTCAAAAGTCCTAAACTTGCCTACCGGCTGGTTAAATTTTCTGGCCATTGAATCACAATCGAGTTGCTGCTATAATCCAGTTCAACACTCTCCGGACAAACTTTTACGTCAAAGTCGCGCATAAATGGTATGCGAGCTTTAATCGAGTCTGAGATGCTGTAGGTTTTCGTGTCGAGCGAACAGTCGCGCAGCAGTACATAAGGATAAAGCCCCGTTGTGCATAAATATATTTGATATTCAAACTTTGAAAAAAAATGCAAAAAAAAACTGATCGTAATTTTTAATAATCAAATACAAAGACATCTTTTAAAAATACAGTAATCAACAAAAAGCTAAGTTTTCTTGAAGGAGTACGGTACCAATTTTAGAGACTTGCTATAAAAAAATTACCATCGCAAAATTTGACGGAGACCATCCGGTTAGATGGGTTTGATGAAACAGTGTAGATCTTACGATAATTTCTTGCTACAGTACGAAATAACCGCATTATTAAAATATTCTAAAAAACTAATTTCGATTTCGGCGCTAAAGAAGAAAACATAAATTAAAAAATTAGCCTTTAACTATATTAACAATCCAATAATTAACATACGTAAACAAATTATATTTCAAAAAACACCCGGCTGATATTTTATAAATGCTAAGCGAACATTTCACCCAGAGGACTTTTCTTCAGACAGACTTTACGTTAGGCGTCATTGTCCCAAGCTAAATATACTTTTCTTATTTGCATATTTATTCATACTTTTGCTAAGGATTACGGTATTTAAGCGCACAACAATATACCGGGCAAACAAAAAGACTTCAAATATTTACAACGTTAAAATTTTGGTTAAAATATTGTCCGCCATTTCGTCCGGCGTCTTTAGTCCTAAACCCTAGTACTATTTTATACACTGTATGTATGCCTGATCTAGAAAACAAAAGCTGCACAATAATTGCTATTTAAACGGTTGATCGGCTAAACAAGTAATTCTTCTTAAATAAAACAGCACCAATTTGGGGGCATACAAAACCGTTGCCAGCACACAGATATACTTCTCAACGTATCCATTCGGTCTAACCAACAAAAACGAATATTCATTTCACTGCATATTTTACAATAAGGTTTCAGCCGTCAATATTTTATATCTATTCTTTCAATCAGTACTGAAAAAGAAATTGAATGTTTTTCTGCACCAACGTTCCTTTCAAAAAAATAACGTAACTCGGGTGGAAACTTAGAAACAGATTTTGAAAACTTATCAAATAATTAAATCAAAGAAAAAAGTTTTTTTAAATGTTTGTTTGCACAAGTTAATCTGATAATTGCAATTTCATGACTGCTGTAATTTGAGGTCTGTGAAAAAAAAAATGAAATGCGCCGTACAAAGACAAGAAAAGTTTTTTGGTGATACATTCCATAATACCTAAAAAATGAGGAGAATGCAAAAACAAAAAAGCAAAATGAAAAAATCCCGTTGTAATAATTTAAACTTTTTGATTGACAATTTGTAGAATAGTCATCTTGTCCGGCAACTTTTTGTTGTTTTGTCTGAAAGACACACTTGTAAAGCCCAAAAAACTAACTGAACAATGCTTTTATTTGGTTACTGAGTACCAAAATACTTAATTGCATATATGCAAAGTTATTGTTCACGGTTTCTAAATTGTAAGACATAAGTCATAACCATTAGACAGATATTATTAGCCCAAACTACCAAATGGCTTGATCAATTTATTCCTTGACAAGGAATAAGTCTGTGGGGTAAATTCTCAAATTTACAGTCATACAATCCGGTCACAACACCTTAGAAATTCAACAGTTTCAATTTTTATTGCAAACCCCCATTGCTTTATATTTTGGCTGTAAAAAATCCATTTAAGATTTTTTTTTTTTGGAACAAAAATTTACACTAAATGCACACATGTTGTGCAAATCCAAACAGAAAAGAATTGACATGTAACGCAGAAAAACGATTCTAAATTAGAGAATCAGAGCAAAATAAACTCACAAAAAAATTATTTAATTTCAAATTCATATGAATTATAACATTAATTCTTAACTAGAAATCTGAAAGTAATATATTTGAACAAAAGCAGGAAATAAATTTAGACAAACAATCCATGTAAAGTCTCAATTTTTCTAATTTTATTAAAATTTTGAGTAGAAAGTAGAAAAATGTTACAAAATTAGAAATTTATTTTAAGCAACTTCGTCACATTTACAAATATTCAATCATCGTCGTCGTCATCAGAGTGCACAAAAATTTCGTTTTCTTCTAAAAATGTCGCCGCCTTTTGCGCAATCTTGCCGCCCACATACATTGACGCAAATGCGGCCAATAAAATCTGAAAAAAAATAATAGCAAAATATCAAATAAAATTTCAAAAAATCGCGATAATACTAATGTAGCTTAAAAATTAATCGCTAAGCCTACTCGTGGCCAATAATACTGCACTTTAAAAAATATTACTTTTAAAACACCACCATCCATCATGTAAGGCTGTGCCTCAATCAATTCACGTCTGCTTGAGTTGTGGGCGTATAGCGTATTACAGCCACTTTCCACTTAAAACATGATATAGTCAGTACAATTTAATTATCATCACAAAATATTACCAAAAACACTGGATGAACTAAAAAAATTGAGTGCATTAATTGGGATTTTTGACTGCGAGACCGGCTTCAGAAATCTTTGAAAACTTTTACAATGTACAAGAAGCGCCCTCATTTTGCTTTCAAGTTTACAAATGTACCCCTTAAACCAAAAAATTAATAAACGCTCAAGCAACTTATGCATCTACTACCGTTGAGTCGATTAATTTAATTTTTTATCATAGTTCATTATTTTCACTTGTTACACAGAGCAAAATAAGGTAAATTGATACAAGCAAACAGTTCCAAAACAAAAAGTTGACAAATTAAAAAAGTTTTTATTTTTCTCAGAATGAAAAACAATAATTATTACTAAAAATCAAAAGTTTTTGGCCCAAAAAACAAAAGCATAGATTTAAGTGAACTCATTTTACAGCGCCCTCAAATCTGTATACTGCATTCGTAAACGAGTAAAAATTATTGGATAGAAATTTCCCGTCAGCATTGCTAATCAAAAAACATTAAACGGTAATCTAAAACTAATCTATAGCCAAAACAAAAAGCCTTAATGCGGCACAATCTAATACCAAGTTGTATTGTCATTATATTCAATTAAGCCTGAACTGCAATACCTATATCCTTGTCTAAGTCATAAAAAAAATTATTTTTATTACACTATATACGTTTAATCAAACAATCTACGCTAGGAAATAAAACGATCGGTCACTGTTGATCAGCCTTTCCCTTTGTCAAAAAAACCTTCAATAAGCAAGTACATAAACAAAAAAAATTTAAACAAAAACAATTCACGCACCTTTTCATTTAAAAAAAATCAAAGCAAAAATTATAATAAATTATATTCATTCAAAATTATTGTAAAATATTGAACGTCAATCCAAAAAGAAAGCTTTATACTTCAAACCTTGCACCAAAAATAACAATGTGCTAACTTATGCAATTCAACTACAATTGCTACTACCGTAACCAAGCAGTACTTGTTATACTGCACTCACAAACAACCATCAATCGCATTTTTATCTCTCGGAATGCTCTATAGAAGTTATTGAAATGCCAAATAATATAAGAATAACAAATAATCTATTGCCAACAGCAACAAAAGCCTAAGCCAGTAAAACAACTATGCTTATCTGGTTAAAAATTATTTTATTCGTTATTCTTAAAATTATTGAAATTTTAATGACCTGTGCATTGCTGAAAATTGCCCAGAAATTACTAAAAAAAATGCATTATTTCTGCTACAAACTAAAAAGAGCTGACCTCCCGTTTGTATTACTTTCTCTACATTTTGAATAAAAAAATAATCAAATTACAACTCGTGTCCTAAAACTGAAAGATCGGAAAATGAATCGAAAACGTCGGCTTTCTCCTTGTCCTCACAATTCCCACGCCGCATATTGCCACGATCACAGACATTGGGATCATCAAAGATGTTTAATAAGCCAACACGATTAAGTAAATCGGTTTTCTCGGTGTTCGCCGATTCAACAATCGAAAAGAAACCCGATGAGCATAAAAAATATAAAAAAAATTATATTCAATATAAATTAATGTAACCTACCATTTAACGCCAACGTTGCCGAAACGCAGTGCAGAAGACGACGCACAGCAACCGCCTCTGTGCTGTAATTGCGCCATCGCACCTCAACAAAACTGGTATATTTTTTTAGAAGCGACTTTGGCATTCGTAACAGACCCCAACTTTCCACTTCTGCATTGAATAAACATCTTCGCTAAACAAAACAAATAATTTTTTTAGCACAGCAAGTCTTATAAGTTCAAGTCATATATTGCTCATAAATTCAAAACGTAGGACTTCTTTAAAAAACTATTAAAAAAAACCTTTATTTTAGGTTAAAACTTTCACGCATTCATAATTCAACATAAAATTTTATAGAAAGAAAATAATTAAATGAATTAAAAAATTAAAAAAAAATTATCGGTTCCAGTGCTAACCGAGTTCGATCCAAAAAAAAGAAATATTAATGTCGTTAAAATTATTACACTCATTATCAATTCCAATACCCATAAAAAACACTGACCTTCTCCTTTTCCTCTTCACTTGTCGTCTTGTCCGCTATAATAATGGCCAAGTATTTTGAACAAAACTGCGGAATAAATTGCGAGCGAAAATCCTCAACAGCACCTTCGAAATTAAAAATGCCCAAAGCAATGGCAAAAACTTGGCTTTGGTTGTTACCAACGCCGCCCTCAAATTCGGACGCGCCACCTTTGCACGAAAAATTGTTGAATTCTTCGGCAATAAAATGGTGGGCAGGCTGGCCGTATTTGAGCAGGGGCAAAAAGAATCTATCAAAAAACATCTCCTCCACGTGGTCCTTTCCGACTAATAAATTGATGCGTTCGCGTTCCTCCGTTGTTGAAAAATATTCATACAAAATATGCTAAAACATTTAGTTATTACAAACTAAGCAAACACAACGAAAACAAAAACTAAAATTGCCTTATTTAGATCTTGGTCATTAGAAATCGGCCGAATCGTATAACAAGTAAGACTGAGTGGAATAGCGTATTTAATTGTAAAAAAATCCGCCAAGTGCGGTGTTGTGACAACGAGTTTCTGAAGGTCAGGTAATAAACCGCCACCCAAAGCCCACGGCTCTAAATCGTCTCCGGTGCAATTGTCCCACCAACTACCTGCTTCTGAAAACAAAACATACATAACTTAGCCCAGTAAAAAAAACAGTAAAAACAACAACCTGTCGGTGCGATTATCAAATTCCCTTCCCTCATCCAAGCCAAAATAGCACCGAGAGCCGAAAGAATGCCCTGTGCCTCCCAAACGTACGGAAATACCTCTTGTACCAAAGTCTGTAACAATCAGAGTAGTTAAAACAGTAAAAATAACTCATGAAGAAATCGTCATAAAATGAACCTCTAACGATGACCATTATAATAACAAATTTGGGACAGACGCAAAACCAATGTATGGGTTAGGTTAGGGCAACTATAGATGTCCGGAAGGAAATAACCAACTTTTTTAAAAATCTTAACTTATAATAAGTATTACATTATGACTATAGATCGTAACCACCTAAAATATTGATTAATTTTAGCGCTTTTGATCTATGTACAATTACTCCAATGCCCCCTGAGATTAATGAAGTCTTCCAACCTTATTGGGCGATTCAATAATAAGGCGATAAAAACAGTTTATTTGATGGATTTGTGCTTTGAACGCGTCGTACCGTCTCAACCATTCGTCACTCTCTTTTTTATCCGCCTTGTAATACTCAAGACGAATGATGTGAGCATTTTCATGCAACCACTGGAATTCTTGCAAAAATTGCACACCACGCTGACCATGCTCAAAAGGCAAATAAAATATATCAACAAAAGTCTTTAACGATTCAATTGTCCTAAAATGCAAAAAAAATGACGCAATATTGAGACTGAAAGCGTGTAATAAAATTACGATGTGAGCAGGTCGTTCAATAAGGGAGTGTTTCCGTATTTATCTATTAACAAACCACTGTCTTCGGTCATAATTTCCATCGCCGTGGTCAACTGATTCTCTTCCTTGAATCAAAAAACTGTATCTTAATCTTAAATAAAACCAAACCAACTTTCGAAATGGTGCTAAGCGTTTCCATCGGCTCATTGTAGTCCGTACTCAGAGAATTTACAGTCTGTGGGATTGCACTCTCATGCTAAAATAAATAATAAAAAAATAAAAAATAAAAAATACTAAAGTTTGCCGCTTCTGTCACGCCAATAATTGCTTCAGAAATTGGAAAAGCTTGAACAGTGACTGTTGTTGCATTGCCAATTGGCGATGTATAAACAGGTTGGGGAAGTTCTAGCGTTGGAAGCATTTCATTTCCTGCAAATTGTCTAATATAATTAAATATAAGCAAACAAATGACACGTACCTTCGCAAGTCCTAATACTCGGAGGAGGAACCGACACCGTTGTACAACCAGCCGCTGGGTCAATAATAGTTGCAATTGCTTGGGTCTCCATTTGACTTATTCTAAAATTACATAACATAAAAAAAATCAAAAACTTATAATAAAACATACGGTGGAACAGCTGGACCGGGTCCTTGTGTATAACACACTAACCAACTTTCTAAAGCTTTCTTTAAAGAAGTAAGTGGATGATATAAACGTACAGGTTTTCCTTCTTCAACAATCTGAATGGCTACGTCTTGGGCGTTCGATTCTAAAGTGGCGTTTTGGTCTAAAACATAAATAACCAAAGTATATCTTACAACCAAATAGACCATTTTACCTTCCTCAACTTTTGGCGCGTCGTTTTCGCTGCGGTTCCACTCAGCTAATGTAAAAAAGGGAATAAAATTAGCTTCATATTTTGTGTTCGGATTGAGCAAAAGTCCTGATATCTCATTTTTTAATGCCACTGAGCGGCCAACAAACGGCCCCAAAAATACGCGCTTTGGGTCATAGTCATTAGCATGTAAATTGTCCCAAATCAATGGTTTACGTCGCAATATTTTAGCTACTCGTTGAATATGATCAATTGTTAAATATCTCGAGACAACTCGAGGACCTTAAAAGGCCAAGTATCAGTCATACAACAATAAACATTCAAGTCTTAGTCCATAATTAGAATAAAAACTCACCTGTCCACAAAATTTTAATGTCAGAGTAAAGTTTTTTGCCCAAAGTTGTTAAGTATTCCGATGAGTCCAAATTGGGAACTGCCCTTGATTCACAGTATTCTAAAAAAAATAAAATTAGCAATCGGAATCATAAAATTAAAAATTTATACCTGTTGGACAGAACATAAAAATAGGAGACCCCAGCGATTCATAAACATTGTTCGATACAGTAACCTGAGCCTCCGCAAACGACGGGAACTTTTTCCTATCCTGTTCGTTCATTGAGGGCTCAATATCATCAAAAAGCAAAGCAAATGCGTCACAACCTAAGCACCGAACCTAATAAATTTCATTATGATTTAAATCACACTGATGTCGATAGCTATAAAATAAACCTGTTCAAGCTTTTCGTAGATAGCCTTTATTTCTTTTGGATTTGAGTAAACAATGTCAATGCCTGGGGATAAAGCATACACAAAATTCACATTACTTTCCTTCGCAGCCCTAATTAATGATTCTAACAAATCTTAAAAAAAAACAGATAATGTAATAAAAAAAAGAAAAAATGGAAAATCAGACCAGTCTCTTCAGCGGTATAAAGAATACGCCATTCAGCACGATGTTTTAAATCATCCTTCGGAGCATACAAATATGTGTTCATTCCAAGTTTGCGCAAATTCTTAAATAAATGGCGTCTCTGATCGGTAGTCCAAGGACGACCATAAAAACCTGCAAAATGCAAATTTTATGTAAGAGGTTATTTTGTTTAATATAAACCTTCCACAACTCCACAAATAATTTCTTGGTCTTGCGAGTCCATTGCGGAACTGAAATAGTACGTATTAAATTTTTTAAATTAAAGCTAGGTACGTAGTTTTGTATACAAACTAGTTTAATTGCCAATAATTTGACTTTAAAAGGAAAAAAACCCATTCAGAACAAACACCGTTTTCTCTAAAAAAACACCGTTTTCACCATAAAAAATGCAATACAAATAAGCGAAAACGGTGTTCGTTTTGGATCTGTATTTTTATAAATCAACTCAAATTTTTGATCAAAATTAATTTTTTTAAGTATTTTGCTTGATTGATTTTCCATATCACAACAACAAAAAAACCTGGAATCTGATGCGTTCATTGCAAAAAAAGTAAAATGTGATCGTTGTTGACGGGTTTTATACAGCCAAAAAGACAAATTACAAGTAAAAAATTTGATATGTCATAAATCTCTTTCGTCAATTTTTTAATAATTTTTGAATTGCTAAAAATTGTGAAATTCAAGAAAAACAGCAAAAAATATGCAAGTGAAACAGCAGGAATATTGATATTGATTATTCACAATTACATCATTGCAGGACTTTAAACCGGCAAAAATGTGCAACTTTTTTTTCAATAAAAGAAAAAATACACGATTTTGCCGTGTATGTACAGTTTTGGGCAGAAAAGTCCAATTTGCACAAAATGTACAAAGTGAAAAAATTGCACACTTTGCCCAGAATGAGAAAATTTAAAAAAAATCAAGAATTTCGTGCCAAAACCCAACTTTTTTTGACTTGTTTTCAATTTTTTTAAATTTCCTTTTCTAATAGTTTTTTTCAAATACATAAATTTTTTGACTCAAACTTGAAAAAAGCTCCGAGGCACAAGCAAAAATACAGACAGAATATAACAAACATACACCACTATATACCATACAAATATCTTTTGGCGGGTCAGGATATTTTGTATTTTATGCGGTTTTAAAATGAGCATGAATTTCATGACTCGAACTTGAAAAAAAGTGCTCTGGCACAAGCAAAAACATAAATATTTAATTTTTTGATTGTTGTTACTCTATGATTACATTGTCTTAATTACCGAAACTTTAGTATTATAGTAATATCCCAAATTGGTAATAAATCAACTTTTTCAAGCATAATTTTTGATAGCAAACGGCCGCAACTGATGAACCCTTATCACAAAAAAAATTCCATTTAGTGAATTAGAAAGCAATTAATGCGGACCGACTCCCTTCATTATTTAATTGTGTCTCTCGTTTTGTTTTTACTGATAAAAAAGTCAACAAATATGCCATATTGATTTAAAGTCGTCGGCACTATGTCGGCAAAAATTGAAAAAAGTCAAAAAAAAATTTGCTTTCGGCACGAAATTCTTGAATTTTTCCGTGAAAAATTTGCATATTCTGGGCAAAGTGCATTTTTTTACTTTATTTGTACATTTTGGGTTTTTCCGTACTAAAAATTGCAAATTTATATGTATTCGTTTTTTCTTTTGCACATTTTTTGTCGGTTTGAAAAACACTGGTTGGACGCCAGGTTGAAAAATTAAAGTTGCCGGAGTCAAACTTCGAACCCCTTGTTTTTCAAAATGCACGTCAAGTTTGGAGTGCGACTACTTTTACGTTTTCTACATGTCCTGCGGTATATGTTATAAAATTTTTAGTGGGATTTTCAACGACGGCAAATTTTTGAAGGCAACTTAAAAAAAATGCAATTTTTTTATTTTTTTAATTTGCAACATTATTGTAGGAAATAATATGATAAAGTGCAGATAATTATGCTAAAAAATCATTACATGCAGAAAAACAAATCATGCACGCCAAATCGTGTACAATAAGCACAACAAAGTTGGTTGTAAATGTCTAATCCGAACATTCATTATGGCGGGTTTTCACTGGTTGAAATTGGAGTGCAAGTATGATATAATTAGCGATTTAAAAGCTCTGGTGTCAAAAATTGTGCAAATTCCAATGCTTTTAAAAGTATTTTGTCAAGTATATTTTCAAAACAATAAAATACTATTAATATCATTAAAAATAGCCTCTGAGAAAAAAAATAGTAAGATAAAAAGTTACTGATTTATTCATACATAATGGATACCGCTGATTAAAAATTATTAAAAAAACAAAATATTATTTAAATATACTTTATTGGAATTGCGAAAAATTATTATAACAAAATAACAGCTAATTAATAATATTTTGATAAAATTAATAATGCTTAACGAGATGCAGCCGTTGGTTAAGCATTTGAGCATTCCGCCTCTTTTACGACACGTCGTGCAGCACTATCTAGACCGTTCTCAACAAATATAGCATGCTTGCTTTGTTTCAAGAAATCTTTCGCCTTGGCAACGTTTGTGCCTTCCAAACGAACCACTAATGGAACCTATAATAATAAAACTATTTTGAAACCAAAAAAATGCAATCACCTGAAAATTTAATCGTTCAAGCGCCTGCACAAGTCCATGCGCAATCGTAACACAGTTGACAATGCCTCCGAAAATGTTAACAAAAATCGCTTTTACTTTGGGGTCCATTGTTAAAATTCGAAAAGCATTGTACACCTGGTCCTCTGTCACTGATCCTCCAACGTCTAAAAAGTTGGCGGGACGGCCACCAAACAATTTAATTATGTCCATTGTAGCCATTGCCAATCCGGCGCCATTCACTAAAAAGCGATAAACAATAGCAAAGTTAAAGATGTAACTATAACTGCTGTATTTAACCTAATACCAAAAAAAGAAAATAAATTAACAGTGAAATCAAGAGCAACATTGCTAAAATACTAAACAGAAATGCAAACCGTAATAATATTTACAAAATTAAACAAACGTACCCAAACACGCAATATTTCCGTCCAGACCAATATAGTTTAAATTAAATTTTTTTGCTTCCACTTCTCGAACGTCCTTAAAAATTTAAATAAAACCATCCAAAAAAGATATTATTTTATAATTCGTACGTGATCTTCTTCTACGTTGTCTAGCTGGAAGATGTGCTTCTGGCGAAAAGACGCGTTGTCATCAAAGTTCAACTTAGCGTCCACACAATAAACTTAAAAACAAATTCTATACACAATTGAAATTTGACTTAAACAATAAAAGCTTTAGCTTGCTACCTTTACTGTCGGCGGTCTCAGCCAATGGATTGATTTCGATTTGGGTAGCATCCACATTGACAAAGAGACGATATAAATTTTGAATTTGCTGGGCGACACCCCTAATTATGTGGGCTGGGAATTTCAAGAAATTGGCAATTTTTTCGCATTGTTCTATTGTCGCACCAGTCTCAATGGAAATGGGTTCCTATAACAGATTTAGACCTAACACAGTTGTCGGTTAATACATAACAAATTATGCTTACTTTTAATATCAAATGTGGCTTTGTTTCTGCCACTTCTTCAATGTCAATGCCGCCTTCTGGACTTGCGACAATAACTGGACCGTTAGAGCAACGATCCAATAAAATTGCTAGGTACGTTTCACGTTTAATAACAATCGACTCCGCCACCATAACCTAAAATAGATTTGTAACATTAGTAAACGCCTTGTATGCGAATAGTAAATTAAAATATACTTTTTTCACTAATACACCATTTGCGTCCGTTTGCTTAGTGACTAAGCGCTTATTGAGCATGTCGTTAATGGAATCGAGAACGTCCTCCTGCCTAAATGGCTAACTAGTAATCATAAAAAAAAATAAAACAGTACGAAGTAGAAATGTATATTCCTCGAAGGTTTCGCCGAGAGCCCGTTATTTGGCCCTTGCCCCGGCCGCCAGCCAAAATTTGAGCTTTTACAACATATTCTTTAAAATCTAAAACATAATCAACAAAATCCACGCATAACTATTATACCCATACTAGTATTTCTAATTTTTTTCTTAGCCTCAGTCACATTGCCGGCCACAAAAAAGTTTTGCACAACACAGCCGTTCTGCCGCAAAAGATCCTTGCTTTGGAATTCTTGCAAGTTTAAAAAACGCGTCTGATTCAGTCGCAAACATCTCTGACACAACGAGACGGACTTACGGAGAAACATTTAGCAGTTTCGATTTATGCCTCTAAAGTATCACTTGTAAAATTAACGTTCCTAACTAATTAAATTTTTGACAAATTTGCAAAACCCTAACGTGTCTTCGCCATTATTGTGAAAAAATTTTACAAATCCTCCAGAGGTTTTAAAATATTAAAGACATTTAAAATACTTGGTGCTTTTATTAACTCGAAATCATATAACGTAAACCCTAATTGAACCCCTCTTTCTCATTAAGGTTTGATAAATCTCCGTGAGCCGCACCTTTATTGTTACTATCCAAAATGATAAATTTTAGAATTACATTGCTCTAATCACAAACGCCAACGTATAAAAACTACCCTAACAGCATAACTTACGCAGAAAGCAATTAAAAATTTACAAGTTGATAAAGTGCAAAAATAAAACCGGGCAAAATTTACCCATCTATCATAATTGAATTTTACAACACTTACTCAAAATAACATAAAATTCTTTCATTCAACCACTACAAACAAAACAAAATGTGAACAATTATAAGGATTGAATAAGATTGACAACAAAAAAGAATAAATAACAATTAGGTTCGAACAAAATTTGAGCAATTTTCTTCTGAAAAAAAAGAACAACCGTTAAATCGGGTTCATTTAGACAACATACATTTTTAAATCGGTAAAGCTAAATATAAAATAATATTACTAGTTCTACAATAAAATCAATCTTTACACGAATAAAGATGCATTATTTTTTTTATTATATTTTAGAGTGACTCTATACAGGAAACAAAGGTTTTGAAAATATCTTTAAATCAAAATTTTATAAAAGAAGAAAGTAACCTAAATCATTTAGATAAACGAGTCTCGCTTCCAACAAAAAACAACGTATATAATCAAAAGTTACAATTAACTTAGAGGAAAACTTAAAATTGTGACCAAAACCAATTGCAAAACATATTTAAAAACCCTTTGCTATTACAAACCAAATGATAACCGGGTATTGAAAAATGTCAAAAATGCATTTAACGAACAATAAACTCACTTATTTTACACGTTTAAAAGAAAAAAATATATACTCATGCACATTTAATTTATCAAATCCCAAGCAGAATTACGGCTTTTACTTTCACAAGAAAAATAACAATATTATTACAAAAAAATTTCCCTGCAATCCAAAATTTGGCGAAAATAAGAAACTCCAAAAAGAAATGGGGTTTTAACTGTAATGACGGTTGATTAACGAACTATTGTGCATACGGCTAGCGTCATTTGTTGTCCACAGATAGGGGTCGTCGCCCGAGCCGGCTGATCGTCGAGAAAAATTGGCCGACGGGTGCATGCCGCGACGTTGTGGCGACGAAATACGTGGCGTGATCCCTTCAGTTACAGAAGCGTTGCCGGGAGTCGAATGAAACATTGGCCTGTCCGAAAAATTTTTTCCACGAAAACCTATAAAAAACAAAAAATTAAATAAGCTAAAATTTATAGTACAATAACTTACCAAACGGATGTATTTGCTGAATTGGCGAAGGTTTGGGCCCACCGGCTTTCTGTAATGGAGAACTACCAATCAAAGGGTACAAAAATCCGTAACGATATGCTAAATAATTAAATTGATAAAACTATTTGAAATAAGCACGCCTATATACCTGCTGATAATGTAAGAACTGAAACTAACAACACAAATGTGGACAAAACAAACGAATGATATCCTTCAAAGAATGCGGCAAATATCTCTCGAATCGCGTTAATGCTAGCGGGAACTTGAAAATTAGGCACTGAAATGTAATCATAATTGTCACTTCATATAACAGAAAATTAAATTAGGCAAAGAAATAACCTGACTCCAATGACTCAGAAACGTAGACAGTTGATTGCTGAGATCCGGCGCCAATTGGCAAAACTAAAGTTGGCTTTTCATGAGCGATTTCCGAGACAAGGCGCAAAGTGATCGGGAATCGCGCAATTTGATTGGTAGCCAAATTTTTTAAAACAAGTTCTGATCCGGCAGACTCAGTGAACAGCGAAACGTGGATATCACTAACATCGTCGTGTGAAAACGGGATACCTTCAATATCGAGAATAGCGACCTTCAGACCAATTTCAGAGCCAGTTGAGACCTAATAATTTCAAAAAAATCTTTAAATATACAAAAGTAAATAAAAAGACATACAAATGATGGACTTCCAATGTTAATGCCGCTAATATCAGTCACTTTAACGTCTACATCTAATTTGCTGCCTTCAATGCATAAATCGTATAGTGCCAATCGGGATTGCCCGCTGCTTTTTGGCACAACCTGTAGCAATAAATGTGTTTTGTTAAACAATAAAAAAAGTAAGCTGCAAACTTCAAGCTCAGCACTCGATTCTTTTCCAAGGCCATGCAATGTGGTTGAAATTTGGCGAGTTGATTCCTCGCTATCAACCCAAAAATGTCCCGATCCACCAGTAATTTTTACAATCCCTTTCACCGACTTATCATTCCAAAGAACAAGTGAGGCAGGATTTGCCCGAGCAAAATCTACTAACTTAAGTGACAATAAAGCATGAAATTCAGCATCTGGAAAAGCAATTTTTTGTTGAGGCATTGTTGAGCCGAGCTCATAAAAATGTGCAACGACCGCCTCAATATCAACAGAACCACTAATACCATTTGGAATCGCCACAGAGTACACTAAACAATAATTAGGTAAACAGGAAATTAGAAAAAAAAAGCAAAAAAGTACGCTTATTTCCGACATTAACATCAATAGGAGAAGCCTCAATTTTAATCATGTCTTTGTTGGCTTTGTATTCAATACTAAGAGAATTAATTGAATCAAAGGCGCGGTCTTCGGGCTCTATGTCTGAAACGCAATGACCATGCGCTTTTAGTTCTAATGTTACAGGAGCATTAAAATAGATAGAATGCTAAAAAACAAAATTTATTCAAATAACAAATTAATTATGGTAAGCGTACCGAAAAGGCCGGACAAACTGGTAAGTTACTTCTCGGTGAACGTTGAGCTGTTAAAATTAGAGATGACGGATTGGCACAGCATAAGCGCACTTTTGCGGAAGCAACAGCAGGAAGAGGATTTTCAAGCGTTTTTCGATTAGTAACAGTTAGTGTAACAAACTTAAAATTTAAATTAAACTACACTTTAAAATAATTAACCGAAAAACTACTTCATCATCTACTTTATTACGACAAAACACTTCAAATGAGTTTCCGTTGCCGGATGACAAATGGGCAACATCATTTTTTTCCGCAGACACTAAAATTCAAAAATGTAAAAACTAGAAGTAGCATAATGAAAACAACAAAACTTACAACTTGTGGCGTATTTGCTGTTATCGAGTACCCAAGGACGAGGACCGCCTTCAAATAAAACGTTTATCCCAGCACCAAGAGTCAACAAAAGTTCGGAATATACATTGATCTAAAATTTAAAAAACACATAAATTTAAAATAAATGCAGTTTTGCAAACCTTCAAAGGCGCAAACGCAGAAATGTCAATAGAAACGCTGTATTTATTAAATGTCAATAATAATTTTGTGTCTCCAGCCGACAGAGCGCGAAGGGTAAGAGTTGTACAACCTTCATCTCCCGGAACAACTGGCGGAACTCCTAAAATATTTATAATGTGTTACATTTACCTAAAAAAACTTTACATACCATCATCAACAACAAAGACATTAGGATCATTGACATAATAATTAAACTCGGCATGCCGGCAATCAGTAAATGGCATTAATCCATTTGTAGTTTGCCCCAAAAGCTTCAAATTCAAAGTCAACCAAGTGCCAATCTCCGCTTCAACTGAAGATTGCCCAAAATGTAATTCATAAGGCTCGGTAATGATTACCTAAATTAAGTCCCAAATAACTTGGTAAAATATGATCAAAATAAAAAAATAAAACTATAAATAAATTAAAATAAAATTTAATAATCATCAAAAATTTAAAAAAAAAATATGTAAAGGAAGAAGAATGTTGGCAGAAAAATTAATAAAAATTTCACAAATGGATGAAATATATAGCAAACCTGGAGATAATACAGTTCTATTTTAATAAAAGTTTCTAAAATTATTACTCACTTTTGAAGTTCCATGATTCAAGAGATTGAATGCATCTTTAGCTGTGATAATAACTTCTCCTAAATTTCCGCTCGTGACAAGACCTGTAGATTCTTCAATTTCGGCACTAGAAGGCTTGTCACTATACCAATAATAAGTTCCCGAGCCGCCGACAGCCTAAAATGTATGTTTTTATTTGAATGTAGAAATTCATGCCCGTTCGAATGGTATGCATCTTACCAAAAACAAAGTGCTCTGAGGGATTTAATTAATCATTTGAAAGTGGTAACTTTTTTGGTAAGGCTTTTCGAGGGTTATCAATTTTCAAGGCTTCAGAACTTTCTGTTTTGAAATTGTAATGTTGGAATAACTCATTTAATAATGTTGTTGTAATGTTGTTATAAAAATATAATGTTGTTCTGGATTGATTAATAAACCGTTATATCAATCAATGTGCGTCATACACTTAGCAAGTGCTCTAAAAAAGAAAATAAACCTGACCTTCAACTGGTACTGATATCGATGTTGCAAATGATACGGAAAAATAAGTGTTTTCGGCAGAATTGTAATTGGAGTTAAAATCTCAAGTTTTTGCTCGCCATTTACGATTGTTTTAACATTTCTTGGATTATTGTTCTAAAAAAATAGTTTTATTTATCATCTATACAATATAATAATCGTTTCACTTACCGCATCTAATAGTGAAGTAAAACTGGACTTTATGGTCAATTTCCCTGTCTTCTTTGTTCTGACACGAAAGTGTGTGCCATTTACCGATTTCTCTAATATGGCAAAATACGTTTCAGCAATGACTGTTTTAAACACCGCATTCTAAAAAAATGTTTTTTTTATTTAATACTAAATAAAAAAGGACATATTACATCTGAAATGTAAATTGAATTTCCAAGTTGATCTGTCAGCTTAACTGCTATTTCATACTCGGCATTTAATTGCAAATGCCAATTTTTGCCTTCATCGATGGTGAATTGAATTGTGTCAGGATCAACAACATAAATATGAGCTGAACGAGGTTTAATATCTGCTTTGGGTTTCATATCTAAATAAATTAACAATTGATTCGTTGTTATAGAAATAATGCAAAACTGCCTGAAGCTAAAACATTATTAAAAAACAAACATGTGTCAATAAGCAGAATTTCAGTAGAACCTATGCTTTTTGCAGTGACCAATGACTTTGTATAATCCAAGTCGCATATTGATGTATCGCCAAGCTGTAGCTGGTATTGGTTTGAAGGAAAATTAATAGCTAAAAATAATTTGCATAAAAAACGGAATTTAACAAATCATGATTAGCTTACGCTCAGTGCGGCCTTTTCGCAAAATCACTGCATCATATTTTACAATAGAATAGACTGGTAGGTAAAGGTCAGAGGATGGAATCAGCATAACGTTGGCCAAAACAAACAAGTCAATGGTGCTAGGCTCAATAGCCTCAAAATGACGTTTAGTATTTTATTTAATAATTATTTAAAATAAACTTACAGATACTGCTGGGTAAGACTCATGAAATTTAGCCGATAGCTGCGCCGAGCCAGTCGAAACGCCTTCAACAAGAACCACATAACCTACACAAAAAATTAGAAGATTATTCATAAAGAACATTACAGCTAACGTAGTCAAAGCAAAAATTTCTATTAAAATAAGTATAAAAATATATATTTAAAAACAGATCTAGAAAATATACTTCGCCTTCAAAAAAAAAGCAAACAAAAATATTATACCAAAATAATATAAATATGGTAAAATGGAAAAATAGATAACTAAAACATTATTTTTTTAAAGATTTTTTATAAGCTCGGAACCTCACTTAAAATGTGAATTAAACTGTTAGTTTACCCTTTTTCTGATTTTGTTCAAGCTTTTCAATGCTTGAAGGTGCCTCGTATTTCGACTGAGAAAATGGAACAATGTGCAATGGTCTACCCTCATTATAATTAAAAGACCAATTAAAGGGTATTGTACCAAGTGTTGAAAACCGATCTCCTAGAACATAAATAATGAATCTATACGTATGGCTGTGACATAGGAAACTAACCTTCTTTGTTAAACGCTTCAATGATTAATAATGCTGGAGCCGCGTCAACAAACAACACTTTCGTCGTTGTAGTAATTGCAATTGACTGAATATTATCTGCAGTAACATCACAACTCAAAAGCACACTAGAACCTGTATGTACAAAAAAAACAGATAAAAAAAGTAAAAAAAACCAAATCAACGAACTCAAATCTTCCGCAAAAATTACGGCGCTTTGTTGATAGGCATGACGAGAGCGGGATGTAATAATCGCTTTGTCTGAACAGCCAGAATGTTTTGGATGGAATACTTCAACAGACACAACGTCTGTGCTTGAAGATCGCCTAAAAACAAAAATAAAATAAGAAGGTATAATTTTGAGTATATCATTTCGGACTTATGTATATGTTTACAGAAGAAACACAAAATAATTCGAAAGTTAATAATACAACAAACCAAGTAAAGCATCCTCCATCCGGATGAGTAACTTCCAGCAAAAATTGCACTTGTATTTCAGGATGATATGGCAACAAAACTCTTGGCACGTTTAAACGAAATGAGTAAACGAAACTTTGAGGTATGAATAAGAATATGCTTAATGACCATAATGTGGTTGGTACAAACGCCATGGCTAATAAATCTAAATATTGTATAAGCAATTGAATACAAAAATGGAGTTTATAAAGTTCAATCTGTTTGCCATTTTCAGAAATGTTTCTGCAGGCGCTTTTAAATTATTTCACGCGGCTGCGAAATATTTATAAAGCAAATTTTGTGGCGCACCAAGCCCCTCTACACCGCCGCGCCCTACTAATAAGCTAATTACTACAGAAATAACTGCTGGAGCAGCTGGCTGAGATATTCTATATTTCAACGATAAGTGCGGAATGCTCACGCCGATATATGACCTGTACAAAGCCCAAACAATACCCAGAGGATTGTTAAACGAGATAGGTTCAGTCAATCAAGGAACACACAGGAATCAATAACAAATTTATATAAACGAACAAAAAATATAACAAAGGAAAAAAAAATTAAATGCGAGCATAACAATCAAAGCAAAAACGAGAGAACCCCTTTTTTCCATTACGCGAGAACCCTGAGCCTTTTTTAAACAAAGTTTCCTAGAATTTTCCAATTTTTAGGGATTCTCTCTGTAGGACCTGCAAAGGCTCAAACACAAAAAAAACAATAAAAAAGTCACACAAAATTGAGTTTTTAAAAATCGCTTGGCAACAAATTTTGCAATTAAAAAATTTTATTTCAAATATTTGTATAAAAAATTTAAAAAGATATCCATTTAGAACAATTTTTTTTCAAATTTAATTTTTTATCATTGCTCTGCATAGATTGTGAAACGCATTTTTTTCGTTACCAAAAATGCTAACGGTGTCATTTGAAAGCTCATAAATAGTAAAATATATAAATGCGCTGAATGTAAGTCCATGCAATTTACTATTTAAAATCATTCGTGCTTATAGAATTTAATTTTAATAGTCTATGAAAAAATAGACTTTTCCAAACACATAATTATTGACATGTTTTTTTATGATTCTGTTTGGTCAATTTATCAACAAATCAGTGTTTTAAAACGGGTTCACATTCGATCTCTTACAATCTAGCAGATAAAATTTTTGTTGAACTTTTGTTAAAAAAATTACAATTACATTGTAAACAGTATTATAAAAGAGCTTAATTTATATTTATAACGAATAGGAGTCATTATATTTTGCCCTATTCAGAGTCAAAAGAAATGTAAGTAAAATGAGGATGCATTACACAACACTGCAATGAACATAATTTTTATAGTGGGGCCAATCAATTTAGTTTTTGCACTTTTGGTTTTTCGGTTTTATATTGTAAAAGGCTTTTATTTTGACTTTGCGAGGAATTTCTTTTTGGTTTAGGATTTTTACGTTGTAATTACAAGACGACTTGTTTAATGAAACTATGTGAATGTGTTAGAAGCGAAAAATGGTGTAACTGAAAATGTCACAACAATAAGCCGTGCAAAAAACAAATTTTGATACTTACGAATTTATTTCTAGTGTAATTTTAGCTTTTATGTATTACAGTTGATTCCCAATTATGCCACTTTTTTGGTTTAAAAAACGTCTAATGATTAACTGATTAACTGAAATAATAATAACATTGTTATTATTATTATTATAAATTGTTTTAATAACATAATGTACAATCTGGTGGTATATTAGATATTTTTAAGAAAAATATGTAGCATGAAGCGGGCTATTTTTTCATTTTTTTGGCAATATAATAAACATTTGTTTATAAACTTTATAAAACTATTCCAAAATTTTACAAGGAAAACTTCGAATTAACAAAATGGGCTGAATAACGAAATCGTCTGCAACATATATAATATATATATATATTTGCATGTGACCATAGCTGTTAGCACAACATACCAAAAAATCATTTATTTTGCAATAACCTAAAATTTTAAAATTTCTACCGAATGGGAATTTTTAATAATAATAATTGTGATTGAAAAAAAAAATGTTTTTGTCAACGCGTTACTTCCACTTTAAAATGTTTATAAAGTATTAAGCTTATATTATTATTCACATCTACGTATATGCAATATTTGTTGTTGATGAGTTATTTTTTTACGTTATCGAATTTGGTACATATGTACTATATGCCATTTTGTTGTAAATAGTTTTGAAAAAAATACATTTAATATAGTGATGCAATGAAAGGGAAATTTCGTATTAAGAATCAATACTTTTCTTACTATCTGTGCTTTTTCGCCAAAGCGTCACCATTTTTTAAGGCTTTATACAAATACATAGTTTGTGTTCGGCTTTTGCATTTTTTTTTGCTTTTCACAAAGCGACAGTACGTAAACAAGCTTGCGTTTTTTCCTCAATTTTTTTACACTTGAAAAATGTTTCTGCTTTTTTTCTTTTCACTTTTTTCTTTCTCTTTTCGACCTGTTTCCTAAACATTTCTTTCTGTTACGTATGCGTTTTAATTTTTTTTCAAAACTTTATTGCGTATTTTTAACGCATACGCACACACATTTCTAAGTGCGTACACACGTGTATTTGTATGTGTACGTTTGTTTAAACGCTAGTCGCGTGCACATGTACGTTACATATTCAATATTTTCCAATGAAATAAATGTTACTCGTTAATGTAAAATGCACAGAAACATCCGCACTTTTTTTCCATGTTTTTTCTGGCTTTTTTCTCTAAATTTTTTTGGTACTTTTCTGTTATTTTTTTATTCTTATTCATCCCAATTATTGTTATTTACTATTCTTTGTTCCATCGATTTTGTTTTGTTTGAAATATGTTAGAAAATATTTAATTTTCGAATTATTTGATTGAATATTTTTGAATTAGGTTAAATTAAGTTTACACGCAGCTTAAACATGTTCTTACACAAATATACAATATATAAGTATGATCATTTTTAAAATTTATTAGTTAAATTATTGACTATTTTACAGATTTGATATAACTTCAAAATATTTTTCTTTTCAGTGCATTTGATTTTTTGTGTTTGTTTTTTATTGTTTCTTTTTTTCATATAAATATTTTTTTTATCGTTTTTTGTTATAATAAAACTTTTTTTATGGCTGAAATATTCGTACTTGCAATCACACGGAGTTGTATAAATAAAATCAGAATGTTCTAACCAACTTTCAGAACTCGTAGTTTTGAACTGGCAGAATACTACATTAAGGTTGGCATAAAATTATTTTCAATTGACAGCTGTTTATGTTAGATGCACATGTCTGACAAAGTTATTGTTGCAATTTTTATTTTTTACTGCACATTGATTTTTTCAACTTTTAAAATTACTAGGCCAAAGTGGCCTCGGCCCCTTCGGGCCGGCGTTTCCCTCTTGATACTTACGCTACCGTATTAAACAAATAAAAAAGAAAAATGCTTTTATATAACCGCATTTTTTAAACCCAGTTAATTTTGTGCCGCTGATCATCAGCGCTTGCTGCTGCAATAATCGCAGATGCTGCATGCAACTGAAAAGGTTTTCAAAGTATATTTTTTTATCAGACGCAATGTTTTTATGTGTCACTGATGTAACTACAGTAAGTGCTGATATTTTTTTATTTCATAACATTTCCTCGTGTTTATGCAAAATTGACGATTCTTTATCAAAAATTTCACTTTCCGCAAACATTTTAAAAATTTTCCCATGTTTTGTTTTACTTCATGCATTTGCGATTTTAAACTTACGGTTTAAATGCTTATATTGCGTAACTCGCATATAAACCTTTTGAACACATTATTTCCTGCTTCAGACATTGGTTGACTAAGTGAATCGTAATACTTTATCTCATTTTTATCGCAAATTCCTAAGAACCAATGACCGATGGGTGTATTTGGCAAAAAAATTGGTATTAATGCAATTTCAAAATCGTTGAGATTGCCTTCACACATATTGCTGTTTACTCCATTAGCAGAATTGTTGAAGTGCGTATTAACAACTAATATTTTTTGAACTGAAAATTGTTAAAAAATTGAGGGAGCAGTTCAACATATATACATCGTTCATTTTTAAATCCGGTATTTATATAAAATCATTTTAAAGCTTTTTGTTTTACTTCAAATCTTTTCTTAAATATTTGTAATTTTGTTATATTTTCGTTTACCGAGTCGGAACCCGTGTTTCTGTTTATAAAGTCAGATCTCGCTTTACTGTTTTTTTTGCAAATTAGATTTGCTAAAATGTTGAGTTTTGCTATGGAAATCCATAATCTCTACCTTTACTAACTGGTAACTTTTCCTTTTTGTCCTGAAACATGAAAAAGTTGCCAGAAACATACGCCAAAATAAGCGCGAATTTTTAAATTCAAATTTTCAAAGTATAATTTCATTTATCTACCGTATGTTTAAAGTTTAAAGTTGACAATGCATTTTATTGTCAAAAATTGCGCGAATTTAAATGTTTAGTGTTGCAATTATTAAATTGTGAATTTGAAATGTTACAACTAATGTAGTTATATAATGCTGTAAAACAACTACTGTAGTTAAGTAATGTTTCATTTATTGGTTCAAAATTGATTATCTCAATACTGTTCGGATAGATTTGTGTAGGGTTAGTTTAGACAAGATATGGGCAAATTGGATGGGTTTATGTGACGTTTTAAAAAAGTTTACAAATATAATAATTTCAAACTCAACATTTAGAATTTTTTTTAGTTTTTTTAGCAAAAAATGCATTGCCAACCTTCAACTTGGTAGATAAATGAAATTATACTTTGAAAATTTGAATTTTAAAATTTGCGCGCTTTTTGGCAAAAAAATCAACATTTCCAACATTTTACATACGGTAGCTTTTAATCGATTTAATTTTTAAATTGGCTTATGTTTCTGGCAACATGTTTTGGGAAAAAAAAGAAAAGTTGCCGATTGGTATAGGAAAGGTTTTTTGGTAAATTATCGATTGACGACAAAATTAATTGGCGACAATCGATTGGCGACAATTTTTTTTAAAGTTTGTTAAACAAATTATTCAAATGCAACATAAATAATTGTATTCAAATGCTATTCAATGTTCAATTTTATTCAATGCTCCGTAGCATTGAATTATTATTTTTTATTGCTGTGAAGCACTACAAAGCAATAATTATTATCACAGCAGATCCCTTTTTTAATTTTTCAAACACAGCAACGCAAATTTAATGATAAATATTCAATTTTATTCAATGCTACACAGCAATAATTGTTATCACAGCAGATACTTTTTTTTTGATTTTTTATACACAGCAACACACATTAAATCACACCTATTCAAATTTATTCAATGCTACACAGCAATAATTGTTATCACGGTAAATATTTTGTTTCTTGATACAATAATATGTTTTGGTCAACTATTAAAAAAAAATGACTTTGTTACCAATCGATTGTCGCCAATTGATTTTGTCGCCAAGTGTTGGGTGTTCGAGATTTTTTTTATTTTTTTAAATTTTTTTTATCATTATGACAATCCTTTTAATTAAAAAACTTTATTAAAATAAACGGTTTATATTAAAACCTGTATAAAACACTTTTTTAATGGACTTTAGAACCTTTCAATTAAAATCTGTGTAAACCACATGTTTTAATTAAAATTAGAAAATTTTTTAATAAAAAGGGTATATCAGATAAAACCTTTTATTGCAGACTTAATCACCTTTGTTCGTGTATGACACAATTTCAATTTTGGAGCTTTATTAAGGGTCGTTTTTTGATTGACGTTTAGGATTTGTATAATTAAAACTTTATTTAGATTTGGCCATAAGTTCAACATTTGAACGTTAACATTTAAAGTGTACGGATCGTTGAGGGACATGAATGTAAGAGGGTTATAAAGATTTTACTTTTGCCTTTTCGTGGCAAGACAACTAAAAATTCAATTATGCGTTTTGTGAATGTGGAAAGGATAATTTTTTATTTCAATCGATTAGCGAATGTGTTTATTTGGCTATTTTGCATAAATCTTCTGCACAGTTTTCTGTTTTTGTGGTAGAACCTGTTTTTTTGGTGGAACCAAATTATAGACTTTTTGGGGTTAGGATTCGAAAATTGTCGGGTAATTTTGACGGTTTTCAAAAATATTGGCATTTTTTTGTTGTTACTGTGTTTTTGATTTTCGTGAGTTCAAATCGACAGACAAAGTGTGCGATGGGTGAGAGGTTATAATCTGGCTTTACGCACTTTTTTGCTTTTGCAGGGAAGGAACATTTTTTTCCTTTAGTATAATTTTTGTTGTGCAATCGGGTAATTCCTGCTCACATTTTCGTGACGAAACTACTTAAAATGTTTAATGTGTGAAATTCGTAGTGAGAGCAGGAAAATTATCATAAATGTTAGAAAGATAGTTTCAAAAAAATTACGGTAATCAGCTACCTAATAAACGTCGCATTTGCGACGGCGCCTTTTCGTCTTCATACTATCTGCCGTAGAATTTGATCATTGGAATCCTCGTCCCATCGCTCCGCGGAGAGAGAGCAACACTAGTATCATTGTTTACATATTTGTTTCTAAATCTTTGTTTGGTTTAATTCATCATGTACATTCTATGCTAACACATACACAAATGTAAAATTGCGCTTTTTACATTTCTTTATTAGTGCACACATTTGCAAACCTACATACATACATATACACACATACAATTTTTCGAATAACGTTTTTTTATTCTTTTTTTTGCAAGATAGTTATTTGTAAATTATATTAAATCAAAGGAAAAAGACGAGCGCTGAAAGGTAAGCAAAAGTAGCGTAGCACAAGAAAAAAATCTTTGTGTTAAAACTTATGACGTCATAAATTCTTTTTAGTCGTAGTTAAATTTTTGTGTTAAACTAGGAATTTTGTTGTTTGTTGTTGTTGTGTTTTCTTTTTTTTTTGCTATCACTGCTTTTGTTCTTTCCAATGATATTCGGGACAATCGTGGCATAGCAGCAGCAACAACAGCAGTGTTATCAAAACGAAAGCATCAACTTTTTTTATACAATATAAAAAATTTTTATACTAATAAAATTATGCAAAAAAACTTTCTCTAGCCTTCACATGTTTCTTTAGCTTCTTCGACTTTGGATTTTTACCTACCTTTTATTCAGTTTTAAGCCTTCTTTTCCTATTTTCAAAGTCTTTCTCCAATGCTTTGAATTTATGAGTTTTATATTATATTTTTAATTTGCGAGCAAGTTTAGAATAAAAAAAAGTCAACAGGCATACTTTAACCCTCTACGAATAGCTTGTATGTCTTTTTTCATCTAAAATTTTTTTAAACAAAGTGAGTTGAAGTTGTCTTTTTTTTTTTTATTCTTAACTTTATATGTAAGCTAAACTGAATTAGAGCTGTACATAAATCTCTTATAAAATATTTTAAGAAATGCTTTTTTTTCTTTCAAGTTTTTTGTTATGTAAATAGTGCGTTTATTTTTTGACATTTAAAAAAATCAATGATCATGGATGAAAAAAATTTCCAACAACTGACTTTTTTTTGCATTCAAAATAAATTTCATGGAAATTTTTTTTAATGTTTAAGCAACAGTGGTTGGTCAATAATAGTGCTTTCAGCTGAGACCAAAACAAAAGGTTAGAAATTACCTTTAGGCTTTTTATACGCCTAACAATCAGATTTCATGGTTTTCAATTTCGAGTCTTGCTTTATAAAACCTTTTTATAGGCTATTACAGCATATAGGTCGGTTATTATTAGTTAATAAATCCCGTCATTTTTTACCTGTTAGCTTATGTAACAGTTATGAGTTTTGATTTTAAAAAGGTTTCATTTTCACTTCAAGTTCGTATTGTCAAGAATTGGTTACTGTATTGAAAAGCATTATCTTATTTCGTAGCACTTTCCTAAAAAGCGTGGAAGTTATTTATAGAAATATGTTGTGCAAAATTTTAATTTAATTTTACAAACAATTTAGCTGAATAAATAAGTCCGATATGCTATTTTTTGTCTTGAGCTATGCTACATCTTTAGCCTTATTTTGCCCCATCAATGACCATTAATATGTTTGATGATTATTGAGGCATATTATTGATTTTGTTGTTTACTCAGCATTTTTTTCTTTCAGTTGCTTCTTTTTATGCTTCTTTTGACTTCTCTCAAGCCTTAAAGTAGTGGGTCAAATCCAGCGTAAGCCAGTTATTTGCAATATTATTGGAAAATTAATTTCACTTCAACGGAATTTATTGGTTTATGTCTTTTCAAAATATTTATCTTTATGATAACCCCTGGTTGATCATCTTGGGCAGAATCTGAAGCGATAGTTTAGTTTTACAATTATAAAAGTTGTTTCTTGATCTGTTATCTTTAGTTCGTGCCTTTCCTTCGTTTTTGTTAGGTCTGAGCATTGCATATGCTGCATAATTGAGATTTAAAACTTATTAAAGGACCCGTTAATTGCTGCACAAATCTGCCTGCATGCAAAAAACATCGAAGAACATTGGGAGTTAGGCAAAAACAACAAAAAAATTTTATTTGCCTAAAAACCAAAAAGAGGCAACCTTTCTTTTTCATTCTTTTTGAAGAGAAATTTTAAAAATTTTTTTTGTAAAAAATGAATTTTATGGAGGTGGAGGTTTCGATTCCTCTGTCAATTATGCTACTTTTTTCAAAACCCCCTTCATAATGATTGCAGACTAGTGTGATATAAAAAGGCAACATTTTTATTGATGTTCTGAATGGTCGGGATGGTCTCGAGCTTATGGCGGGCCAATGACTCTTGCGATCGTTATTTATAATTAATAGATTACCTTAGTTTTGTTGTTTAAAAACCTGTTTTCTGGCTATTGTAATCAAGATGAAATCGGTAAAAAAATAAACATAAATAGAAAAGGCAAAAATATATTTGGGAAGTTTTTATTTTACTGTATTCTATAGCTATAATTTCGATAAATTTTTTTCAATCATATTTTTGTCGAATCGACAATATTTTAAGGTATTTCGATGCCTCTTCCAGTGACTGTATATTATAATTACTGAAGTATAAGACAGCTGCCCTAAAAAGTGCAGTTTTGACAAGTATAGATAAATGTTCTTTGCAGGATTTTCAGTTTATTACTTAGACTATATGTTAAGCAAATTCGTTAGACATTTTTGAATAGGTTATTTTTTTCAGGTTGTTTTTGAATTAAAATTTGACAATTTTTTTACATATGCATAGGATGTTGATAAACTATCTTTTTTTTTTATCATTTATGACTTAAATCAATCACTGTTCCAGAAAATTCAAAAAAAAGTAAAACCAGCCGACTTTTACAAGCTTATATGTAATTATATACAACAATAATGCATGAAATAATTAATTCCCAAAATCAGTAGGTAAAAAATACAAAATCTAGAAATGCCTAAAGTAAAAACAAAAACAACAACAAAAGTCAAGAAAAAGAAATAAAAAAAATCATGAAGGAAAAACAGACTGTGTGCAGACAAAAAAATAGAAGGCAGCGGGTGCAGGCAAATAGTGCCGGTGGATTTGAGCAGCCATTCATAGGTCCTTTAAAAGCAGAAAAGTAGCTGACCGGGTACATATGTATGTATGTATTTTACATGTGTCATCTTAAAAGCGTTTCTTAATTTTTCTTCAGGTGACCAGGTACATATGTATGTATGCATTTTACATGTGTTATCTTAAAAGCGCTTCTTAATTTTTCTTCAGGTTTTTTTTTGCTTCTATTATTGCAGGTACTCCTAACTTATAACTACACTGTATCTTCCATGTAATCGAAATATGAATTAAAAAATGACAATAAAATTTTTTACCGCTCTTTTTTTATGATTTTAAGGTAGCGCCTTTTGTACTTTTCCTTTCTGCATTTAATCACCAATTTAGATGACTTTTTGATATTTTAACATAAATTAGCGAAATTTTATCGAGCACACGATGTAATGTTTTCCCGTTAAAAAAGCAATTTAATTAATGATTGTTGGGCTCAAACTAGGTTCACACTTCAAAATTTTGTGTAAATTGTCTGTCATATGACTACATTTTGGTTTTCGGTCTGCCTCTTCAAATCGATTTTTAATATTTATGTGCGCTGAGCTATTATTTGTTCCCACTTTCTTTTTTTGATTATATTTTGTATTTATGTACATATGTATGTGGAAACTATATTTTGATGTTGATCAGCTCGAATTGAATTTGTTCGTTTTAAAGATTTATTACTTTTTTCGCCACAATATTTGATATTATTATAAAACTTTTCCTTCAAAATATTTCTGTTTTAAGAGTAAAATAATTTCAAAATATATTTTTGTAGCGGCACTCCACCTAGTTTTCATAATACAATAATAACTTATTTGCAAATGAGTTCTTTAAAATACACATAATTTACCATAAACAGGACACAATACGATTAAATAAAGTGGCATATCATTTGCCCTCGTCGATCATATTTCTCTCCGGCTTCACGGATTCTGTTTATCGAATATTTTCAAACATTTTATCTGCTGATTTGCTTCGTTTTTGACCACTTTAGATCTTACATATATATACCAGCACCCCTCCCCAGTTTTGATACTATAATGTGTAAGTTGATGACTACTTATTCCCATCTGTTTTCGCTACGAATACATAAATTTTTATTGCGTTGTATGTTCAAAATTTTGATGCAATTTTGATTTTGAATGTTATCGCACTGAACACAAAAAGTTTTTTTTTTATGAAAATATACGCAAACTTTGCATTTTCGGGCGTAAAATTTTGAACGCAAAAAAGTGTAAACGTAGAATTACTGTTCCTGCATCGCATGCTGATCTGCTATAAACTTTTTTTAAAGTTAATACATTTTTCGACTCCCCATTAAGCTTAGTTGTTCTTTAAATTTTGCTTTTGATTTTTTTTCTTTAATTTGCTTTAAATCGTTTTGAATATTTAACCTTGCCCTTTTGACCAGCCCGTTCTTCAATTTTCAGCTGTATGTTTTTGTTTGCACTTATCGTAAATAATGCTGTAATAATGAATTATTGAAATTATTTTATTTAATCAAAAACGAATATTTTTGCTTGATTGATTTAAATAAAATGATAAATGTGCCTACCGTAATATCGTTCAACAACCAAATTATTACCTGTTTTAAATAATTTTTGACATTACTTAAATTGGTTATTATAAGAATAACATTCGGAAATTTACAAAAAAATAAATAAAAAATAAATGGGGATCGAGTTGATGGGCGCGAGTTGGTCATGGGCGCGAGTTGGTCATTTACCGACTGCTGAACGTTAGTAATTTACCGCCTTGACTTTGTGTGTCTGCTAGATTTAGAGTTTTTAGAAATGTTAAATAATGGCTTAAAGCAGCCCTGCCTTTTTTAAAATCTGATTATACGGTTAAATCACCAAAATAAGTATTTTTTACAATAAGGAAAAATTTTGCTTTGTTTATGTTTTGCAGTTGTCAATTATTAAATACCATTTTCTGCTTTATTAGGATATGTTTGTCATAATTTTTTGTATTTTTCAACGTTAATCCTAAGAAGAACAGAAGTTCCTTTGTTATGAATAATTTGCGCGTTAAACTTTTATGAAAAGAATATATTCGGCGTATCTACATATTTTATTATCTTAAACTTTTTTTTTTCAGCTTCAATGTCGTCGGACAACGGGAGCGGTGAAGAAGCGCAGTTGGCGCAATGTCAAGCCTATGTGCGCAACCACAACATTCAGCAGGTCGTCAAGGATGCTATCGTTAATTTGTGCATTCATAAGCCAGAGAATCCTGTTCTCTTTTTAAGAGATCATTTCCACAAATTGTACGATCAGCAGCGTACATTACAGGTTGGGATTTTTTTTTCTGTGTTTGTTTGTTCATGTTTGTACAAAAAATTTAATAAAGAAAGCTTTTGTGTTAGTAAAATTAACTTTTAAATCTATATTTCAAAATTTTAAAACAATTTTGCGTTTGATACATCATTTTCGGTTTTTTGTGAACGCATTATTTGGCATCGTAAAATGGTGAAATTTGTAGTCATGATTCAGTCTTAATAGCTTAATTACCGTTTTATTTTCGATGCATATTTTTTATTCACAACTTAAACTTAGATAATGTTTGCTAAAATATCTTCAGTATTTTGTTTTCTTAAGTTACAAACTTTGTTCAGCTAAGCTTGTTATCTCGTTTTAGTTATTTGCGTTCCTTTTATAGTTCTTATTTTTGCTATCTTTCTTTAATAGTGAGAGTGGAAAAATCTCTCCATCAAAATTAACGGAGGAAAAATTTAAAATTTCCCTTAAAAAATTTTGACTTTTTGGCGTTTTGTGCTTTTTTTTTTTGTAAATTTTTAACGAAATTTCAAAAAAAAACTGTTAAAAAATAAATCATTGTAAAACACAACCCTAATTTGTTTTCAACTTATAAAGGAAGATAGCAAAAATAAGGACCATACCAATAAAGTCTCTGCTAAATCCATTTTTCATAGCTTTTACACCATAAATCCTTTTAAAATATTAGTATCATAAGCAATACTGATAATAAATATACCAGGAAAAAAACCAATTGAAAATGTTAAAAAAAAACTTTTTTATTGCACTATTTTGAGTTTTTCTTTTATTGGCATATATTCGTTTGTCCAGTGCGTTACAGGAGGACAGAAGGGGCGATATAAAGAAATCTTATAAAAAATATTTCTTGGAGAAAATTTACCAGTGTGAAAAGCTTGTTCGATTTTGTAAAAGAAATAAAACCGAAATAATAGCAGACCTTTGATACTTCTTTTTTCTTTCATTTAGGCTGAGAAATGTCACTTTTCTTTATTTTGTTTTCGTCATTGTCTTTGTTTGCCTCTCTATTTTATTCTCTATATTTGATATGATGGAAATGTGATAATGCTGAATTTTCAAATGTAAAGCATGTTCTACTTGTACACATGAAGCGTGCTTGCAACAACACCAAGCATTCGCTATATGGGCACACACATTTTTTCGTGAAAAGTCATTTTTATGTGTACATATATTTATGTTGGATTGTTTTGTTAAAACGGCGACGACGACGAAGAAAACACCAACTGTCCTTGTGTATTTATTTTCAGTGTAATGCCAAAATATGGAAATATTCTCGCGGTTTTTGTTCGTGTCACAACTTTTTTTCTTCCTGCAAAGAACAAAAATAAATTCAGAAGCGGTATTCTTTTCCGGTTGCTCCAGTGTTTTTTGTTGTGAAAATTCTATTTTTTTGTTGTTGCTCTTGTCCTATCCAATTGTTTCGAATATGCCTTTTATACCTCTTAAGAATAACCACATTTTTTTTGTTTTACATCAGACACTCTGTTTTTTAAATTTATTAAGCCGTGTTTTTTTCTTTTGGATGACTTTGACGTTGGAATAAATGTTTTTTTTTCTGTAGCTCACTCAGGGATTTACTATGTAGTATTAGTTCTTGTAAAATGCACTTGTATCCATTAAACATTTCATTAATTTTTTGCAACTTTTTTTTTGTTTAAGCTTATCAGGCAAGAAAGCAAGGGATATGCATGTATACATTTTTGTTATGCCAATTTTGATTATACACCTTTTGTTTCTACTAATATTAAGAGTTTATTAATAGAAATATTTGATGCAGTTTATTGTAGACTAGCGTTTACTTTAGGAGGATAAAATAAATTTTGATAAAGTTTGTTAAAAAATTTTTCCCCATCCAATCTTGTGTAATTTGCCTTGTCGGCCGTATCGACCTCTCGTTGCTTCTTCGACGCGAACTCTTAAAAAAAACATTTTTGTTTTGTTAAAGTCACTTGTAAACATTGTTTTACACTTATTTTGTGCTTTTATAAACTATTGTATTCATTCGTTTTGTACTTGTTTTCAAGTTAGGAATACCTAAGTTTCATTTGAAAAAGTTTAGTTCTGCTTCCGTTGATATAAACATTGGGTGATTGCATAGTATTCCACTCGTTAAATTGACACATTTTTTCTGTTTATTGTCAGTTGAGAATTTTTGAAACGACGTAGAAAATGAAAATTTTTCAAAGTCAAAACAGCGGCGGATAATTATGAAAATTGCTCAATTTTTTTGTCGAAATGTAAATATTGACAGCATGCAATATTGATATACGTGTTTAGCAAATCCAATTAAGATTTGCGCTTCTTAATTTTTTTTTGTATCAAAATAACATACAGAACATATAGTCCTATAAAAGTATGGTGTGGAAATGTTTATGCACTAATGCGGCTTTATAAGCGACAACCTGATTTGTATATCAAAAACAAAAATTAACTTTCCTTATTTAAACTTGTTTATACCCCACGTCCTGTTTTTTTTGTTCAAGAGTTAATTTTTTTTATTTTATCACAAAATTACTTTTGTCCTTCAACTTGTTTGATCCATAAACCCATAAACAAAATTGAGTTGTTTTTTGTTCACCTTGAAACTTTGTTATTGTGCAAAATGTTAAGAAAATTTCCCACTTTTTAGTTGTTTGGTTGGCAATAACAAATGCACAAAACAGACCAAGAGTATTTGAACAGTTTTATATAATCTTTACTTTTTGGATCTAAAACCTAAGGTCGACAATACATTTAACGGAGATAAAGAAAAGCTGATTGAATTCTCCATTTTGTAGTGAAAATTGTCAGCAAATTTTTCAGCTTTTTTTTAGTGGAAATTTTCATGTTTCAAAACTTTTGATCTACATTATTTTGTACGTACACATACTCATAACTCAAAATTGCAGTGATGGCGGACTGTGGGATTAATTTTTTACTAATAAAACATTATTTTTGCATAATTAAAGTTTTGTTCTGTTTATTCTCTTAGTTTTATTGATTTTTTTACAAATTTTTAATCCACACAATATTGTTTAAAAAAGAAATTGATTTTTTATAGATAAAAAATTTTTAAACAAAAATTTACTTTTTATTATTGCTTAAGAAACAAACCTACAAATTTTGTAGGAAATCGAGCACTTTCTCGCCGTACAATAGTTCTATTAGTGTTTGTAATAATAATATACAAATAAATTTTTTGAAATCAGCTGTCAATTGCATAACTAGTTTAGAAATAAATTTAAGAAATAAATTTAAATAATTGACGTTACGTTTTAAAATTTTAATTCATTTTTTAAAAAAAATTTAAAATTGAATAATTTTACATCATGTTTGTGTACGTGTATCTAATTATTATTAACAATGCTTGTCGAAAATCAAGATTTGGAATCTATATTGATTGCATGGTTTATTTATGTTATTTATTTTTTAAATATAACAAAAAAATTTCTTATCACTGACATTTATTTTTCAGTTTTTCACATACCTTTATTATCACACGATTAATTTTACCAATTTTACATGCTTAAAATTGGAACAGCCTTAAGGAGGAAGGCATGATAACATTATAATTAAGTCCGTGTAATTTTCAACCAATATTTATACCGTCCGCATATTGTATTGTTCTTTTTTTGTTTTGATATGGGTCAACATTTGAGTTTGAAACGACGCAATCGAAATATTCCAAATACAAAAACCAAAAATGATATTGCAAAAAGTGCTGATGAAATTAAAGCGAAACCGTCGGTGTTGAAGGATAGTACAAATCGCAGTGGTCAGAATACGGTAAAATTTTACTTCTTGGTTCATATTTATTTTGTTGTACTGCATTTCAGTCAAAAATATTAAAATTGTCTCGACAATGTAAACTAGATATTTTAAAATCGTAATGTAAACTTATGATATTCGAGTGTTTTTTCTAAATCATTTTATTGTACATTTTGGGAAACTCAGTGCAGTATTTTTTTTGCAAAGAAATTTCTACTATTAGTCATTACCGTCGAGTAATATCTATAATCTACTTGACAAACTAGATTATATTAAGACTAGTCCATGTATGATCCGTCTTCTTTCAGCTATTTTCACTTCATAAAGAATTTCAAACTAATGATTTAAGTTATTATTATAATCATAATATTAAAACATTTAATTAATCTATGAAAAAATAAAGATTACATTTAATGCCGCAAAAGATTTTTGACAAATACGAGCTCGAAAAAACTCTAAATAATAAAAAAATTTTTTTGCTTAACTTTAATTGAAAAGTTCTATTTATCCAATAAAATATCTATAATATTTCTGCTTTCCGTATTAACAAAGTTCTTAATGAATTTCTTTTCCATTTTTTCCGTTCCTCATTAATTTCCTCATAAAAAGACTTTTCAAAAGTTGCGTTTACTTCTTAAATTTAATTTAATGTCGTCAAAATATTTTTTGTCGGTTTTGAGCACTCTTACAAAATTCTTATTTTTTACCATTCAATAATTCCTGTTTCTGATGCCGATTGTGTCTTAATTTAGTAATTAATCATTTATAGTTCTAAGTCTGTCTCAAGATTTGTTGATTTTCAATACTGTTTAAATCGTTTAGAAAACATATTGCAAAGGGTTTCTTCATTTTTTAATTAAATTTTAAAATGGAAAACTCCGCGACAATGTCAGAGCACAATCCTAAAAGCAGTTTATTTATCATGTACTTTTTTAACTATTTAAAAATTTTTAAATTTTATACAAAAAAAAGTTCAAACACGTATCTGATGTTGTTTCAAATAAAACATCAAGACTCCAAGGCAACATCTTATATTGTTCTCTTTTAAATTCATCAAAAATTTTATGAGAATATTTTTTTGAGCGTCAAAAATTTTTTTTTTTTGTTAAACATTTGAAAACATTATGCTCAATTTTTTTCAAAATATTGTTTTAATTACCAAAATTTTCTGTTTTTTATACATATAAAATTATTTTGTAATCCAAATTGTCAAGTCCCACATTATTGACAAAATAAAATAGTGTTGACGGCAGAAATATTCTTAGATGTATGTGCAAACTTTGAATGCGACAATATATTGTGCGTAAAATATTCTCTTTTTATTGACAATCAAAAATGACAAATTTGTAATTTGAATTGAATATATACATTTGTTAAATAAATTACGTGCAAAGATAGTGAAGTAATAGTAGGAACACAATGAAATGTCCTTTTTTGCGTTTTCAATGTGCACAACAAAGCAGCAAAATTTTGACATTTTGCGTTTGCGGGACGATTTTGCGATTTCTTCATTGTGAACTAGTGTTCACAATGAAGAAATACGGTGGAGAATCAGTCTGGCTAGCCCAATATGTTTATTTGTTTAATAGTTTAGTAATGAGATTTATTGTACGTGTTTCCACCTTACCGATTTTAACTGCTCATCTGTTTTTTTTAAAGACAACGATCAAGCATAATAATTACTTTTCCACCATTTTTTGCAGATCTACTTTATGTCGAATATTTCTTTTTTTTTCAAGTAAACAAACTACGAACACAATGGCGAATCACCAACCTACAAAACATTAAGATTTGTTAAAACTTTTTGACTTCAAATAATTAAACTGTTAGCATGAGTTATTTTCGTAATAAATATTAATAAGATGAAAAACGAAAATTCTTTATTTTTGTTTCGTTATAAAATAACGAATACGAATTTTAAGTTAGCAGCGGAAAAAATAGCAATAAGAAACTCAAAGTGGAACAATCAGCCTTTCCTTTCTTTCTTTATACGTTTTTTTCACATCCTTATATTTCAATTATGTTTTTTTTCTGTTTGGTTTCTTTACGCTCCCTCGCTCACATTGCTCCCCATTTTTTGACTCTAACTAGACGTTAATCATAATAAATTTATTTGGGGGAAAATGAATTTTTGTGTATGTGTCTTATATTACTTTCTTATTGAGTCTTATATTTATGCAAGGATGTGCTTATTTTTTTATTTAAACATCGCGTATCCACACACACTCACACGTACAAACAAGAAAGACAAAATGTTTTGCCTGGAAAAAACAAACAATCTCATAAAAATGGATTTTATTTATTTTCCACTTTCCTAAAAACTAACTTTTTTTTTCGACAAAAAAATTATTTTTTTCCTTTTTCCAATTTATATTTTTGTATTTATGGATTTCTAGTTAGCAGTATTGATTTTTATGCTAATTTTTTGATACTGCCCACTAAACTACGGTAATAAAGCAAAGCTATGGTAAGTATATACGGACTTAATATTGGCCGCATCGTTTTTGTATAATTAAATTCAATGCTTTAAAATGAAAATTTTATGAATAAAATGTAATGTAAACTTATTATTTAACACAAAAGCTTTCTACGGGTTTTTATAATTATTGAAATTGTCAATAATTTTTTTTACCACAGAACCAGAGTTCAAAGTTAAAAACTAAATAAAATCTTCAAACTCCTAACGGGCGCTATTGTTAGGCAACTAATTGTTGTCTTTCAGGAATTAGGCCAAAACGCTACAACTAACGGCGCCGAAGATGATGACACACTGGACGAGCCTCCACGACTTCCTCAGGGCAACCGCCGTCGTTTGGGTGTGTCGGCCGAGGTTATTTTCCTTTATATTTCAATTAATAAATAATTGTTTCTTTTATTGTGTTTAGGTCCCTGATGAGAATGAAGCAGCAAATTACAAACGCGTCATAATCCCTAAAGATGAAGATACAAAGAAGGCGTTACGTTCTGCCATGTGTAAAAATTTGCTGTTTGCACATTTGGATGCGGATGAGCAAAAAGCAATTTTCGACGCCATGTTCCCTGTTGAGAAGCGAAAAGGTGAAACAATCATTGAGCAGGTAAAACTTTCCTCGTAATTTTTTTGTTTAGTTTAAATTAAGTTATGTTTTAATCAATGGTTTAACGCAATTTCATGTATGCGTTGGTTTGTTTTCAACTATTATATTTGACCATTGATATTCATTAATGCTTGGCTTTCATTTTTGTTTTTTACAATTAGTAATTAACGAATACCGCGAAGCCCTAATTGGGTCATATTTAAGTGGTGCTTTATAGTGAAATAATTATCATAAAATTATTCTCAATGTAGTCCAAAATCAACGAGCGCTATTGCTAGACCATGTTTTTGTTTATGTTGGTCAAGGCAAGTTTTGGCTCTTTGCTGCAAAAGCATAAAAAACAGCAATTTGTAAGACTAATTTATAGTTTTTTGTGTATGTTTTAACACAAAACGAAAATAAATTATTCTGTAGTCCTTACACAATTTGCTAAATTGCATTCTATGTCTGACTTTATGGTTTAGGGTGAGGAAGGCGACAATTTCTACGTTATTGATAATGGGGAAGTAGATGTATTTGTCAACGGTGAATTTGTTCTCTCGATCAAGGAAAGCGGTTCGTTCGGTGAACTGGCCCTTATTTACGGCACGCCGCGCGCAGCGACAGTTGTCGCCAAGACCGACAATGTCAAATTGTGGGCAATTGATCGGCTGTCTTATCGTGCCATTCTTATGGGCTCAACAATGCGCAAACGCAAAATGTATGATGAGTTCCTCAGCAAAGTTCAAATTTTAGGTAAGCATTTTGTTTTTCTTTTTTGCTCAATTGCAATACTGTATGTTTATTTTCTGTATGTTGAAAATTACGATCATTGTCCAACTTAAATATTTTTTTAGCTGATCTTGATAAATGGGAACGCGCAAATTTGGCTGACGCTCTTGAACGCTGCAATTTTGAGGCCGGTACACACGTTGTTGAACAAGGTTTGTTTAATATAAACGCAATTTGGTGATTTATTGTTTCTATCATTCTATTTTTTTAGGACAACCTGGCGATGAATTCTTTATTATTGTTGAAGGCGAAGCAGAAGTTCTTCAAAGGCGAAGCGACGAAACACCGTTTGAAGTTGTTGGCCGCCTTGGTCCTTCAGACTACTTTGGTATTGAAATTTTTTAATTTTGCTTTTTTGTATTTTTGATTTTGTATGATTTAACTTTATTTGTTTTTTTTTATGTTCAGATTCTGTTTTTTTTCTTGGTTGAAATATTGTTAATTAATAAATTCATGAAATAATTTTTAGGCGAAATCGCTCTTCTCCTCGACCGGCCACGCGCAGCTACAGTTGTTGCTAAAACGAATCTAAAATGCGTCAAGCTAGACCGCTCACGATTCGAGCGCGTTATGGGCCCGGTCCGTGAAATTCTCAAGCGTGATGTTTCTAACTACAACTCATACGTGAAATTAATGACCTAAAATCGTTTATTTTGTTTGCTTCTTGCGCTGAAAAAAAAAGTTGCGCTGGTTGATTTAATGAGCTAATCGACCTTTTTTAGATTTAATTTTAATTTTCTCAAATGTTTTCTCATAATTTTAATTATTATTTTTTGTCATGTTTAGCAAAAATAATGTAAATGTATAGCAGTGTGTGTGTTGTGTATTTTTGTGACTCTGTGTGTGTTCTTTTTAGTCTAAAATGAATGTTATCTAATTTCTCATTAACAATACAATTATTATTGGATGTCTTGCGGCGAACATGTTGAATGAACTGAATATAATGTCTTGCCCTAAACACGTTGAATGAACTGACTATTACGATGTAAATAATTTTTTTCAGGCTTACCCGGCCTACGAGGAATGTTTTTCGGATTAACTTAACGCCTTTTCAATTTTTTTGTTTTTTATTAAATTGAAATGTCGACACTCGCTGTATCTACAGAAGTTTTTAATTTTTGAAAAATCTTAGTCCTGACACGAAGTTTGGCATTTTGCATAATTTAAGAATTCAAAAATTTTATAATGTTAACTTTTAACGATTCGCTAAATATGTGCGCTTTCGCAGACCAACAATTAGTTGTTTGCCAGATTTCATCTCTTTAAAATTGGTTTCCGCCCAACAATCCACGCTTAAGCTTTTTTTGTCATTTCAATGACATAAAAACAATTTTGTTATTAATAATTATTGTGTTGGCTGTTGTTCTTCATTTCAATGAATTTTTGCTTTGGTTTGGAATGAAACCTTTTCGGATTGTTTGTGGCCGGTAATTGAAATTTTATGTCCCTTATATTTGTCGATTCTAATAAGTAAAATGTCATATATAGTCAGAATTAAATTCTTCCATATTTGTTTTGAAAGTTGTAATTGTAAGTTTGTTTATTTGTCATGTTTGACTTATAACACCTTTATTTTTTTTTCACTAAAATCTGTCATCAGTTTTAATTGCAAATTACAATCTTTTTTCGAATTATTTTTTTTTGTGTATTTATTTTTCTTCCCAATTTTTTTTTGTCGTGCTTGAAAATTTTTCGAGTGTCAAGTTTTTGATAAATTGTCTTGAACACTGAATTTCAGCTCTGAAAAAAAAGTTGAGATATTAGACAATGAAGTTTGGATTAGAGGATGTCAAATTATTTTGGTTTTGGTGAACGTATTAAATTTTGTATTTTATAACGTCTATTTTCACAAATTATATAGATCCTAAAAAGCTGAGATATTGAGCTTGCGCTTTAAGTGTTAAATTAACTGTATTTCTATCTGCGACTTTAAATAAGTCATATTGTTTTATGTGGAGAATACATTTTTTTTAGTGAAAATTTTACGGCGAACAAGCCAGTGTTTCGACTCCTCATTGAGCTTTGATTTATTGAGATTTTGAAAAAAAATTCTTTAAATATTATACGAAGTTTTGATAATTATCCAAATTTTTAATTTGTGATGAGTACGACTGTTAGAGATAAGTAATTTTTAATTATTATTTTTTTGTTTCTTGCCCAAAAAAATAATTCTCTTGTGTACTTTTATTTTTTAAAACTTAAAGAATTTTGTGCTGCAGTATGTGGAAAACTTTTTAAATTATTGTTTTCGGAAATGCAAAACTATGTAACAAATTTCGCGAAGTGTTTTAAAAATATTTTTGATAATTGTAATTGTTTTTAATAATAATTACCTTTTCGTTCTCATTTTATATTTTTTAAAGTTTATTTTTTTTTGTTGTAAAAAATTTGAAATATTATTCATTTTTTAAAATTGAATTCAATAAAGCTTTATACAACTTTTATGCAATTTAAAATTTAAATTTTGATTATTTTTGATCAAATTTACTAAACTTTTTTTAACCGAACAACTGTATTAGAGTTGGCTTTTGTTTTGTGTCAAATGTTTTATGCACCTCTTTTTGTGCTTGGAGTTTCAAAAAAATTATAGCTTAATTTTTCCAACTTAAAGCACTTGCTCCTTCTATTCGATTCTACTACACATGCTGGGCTTTAAAGCTTTAGCTGCAAAATGTAGGCAAATCTTGCACATTGGTCAAGCTTGTGCTAAAGTCAAAATTTGTCGCGCTTTAGACGGCATTTTCTTTATATTTCTTTTTATTGTAAATTTAAATTGTTTTGCGTCTCGGCTCGATTATTTCTTTGTTTACCTGTTTGAATTTAAATTTATCATACTATCGTTGTTTTTTTGTCTTGCTTTTTTTGGGACGGTTTTGTCAGCGCTCTGCTCTCTCTCGCTCTTTGGCTGAGACTGTTTTTGACATAACTTCGTCATTGTTTTTGTCGGGTTAACCCACCTTGTTTTGGCTTAAAGCCCTGTTTGTTTTAAAATAAATTATTTTATTAATTTATTTGTTTTTATAAATCAACCGTGCGTATTGCCGCCGGTCACATGTGTGCGATTGTCTTCCGCTCGTGCACTGCGTCTTATTGCTGCTCCTTTTTGCGACGCCTGGTTTTGACGCGCCTCTTTTGTTTTCTCAACTGTTTAACGACAACCGTTCCAGGTTTTTTTATTCCTTATTCTGTTGGTGAATTTTTAATTTTTTTTAAAAAAATGAGCGTAGCTAACGCCCGAAAAAAAGGAAGACTTGAAGGGTCGAATAATTCTTCGCCTAAGGAATTGGGCAAAATTAAAACGCTCTTATCTAATTTGTCTCTGGGTTTTGATTTTTTAGTGAAAAGAGTTAATTATATTGAATCTGCTTCGAGTAAACCTCAAGGTCCAATCCCAACCGTTTCACCCTCCCATTTTAACCAATTTTGAATTTGAGCAAACCAGGGAGCCTATTCCTTTCCAAGCTCCTCAGCCTCCTATGACCCAACTTTTGGCCTTGCAAAAAACCAACTTGTTTTTTAAAATCTCCAATAGCCTCTCCTCGTTGACTGGTCGCAAATCCTTACAGACGATGAAGGACTACTTTTAAAAATTTTAGACGTTAACTATGGGTTTTGCGGAGCCCGAAAAAATTCAAATTTTGTCTTCCGAATTTCAAGGCGAAGCTTTTTCCTTTTTTTGAAAATCTTTCCGAGGTTGAGCGTAGCTCTTACTTTACGAAATTGTCGAAAAGACTATTCTAAATAGCTAAAAAAAAATCTCGTGTAACCAGTCGAAACCTCCTTTTTTCTGGTTTAAAAAAGCGACCAAATAAAACAGTTCTTGATTTCAGCCATCGGGTTTACAAAATTTCTAAAGAAAGTTTTCTAGCTTCCACCCTTAAAGAGACTATAGAGGACGTTGCTAAAACTCAATTCATTCGGGAACTGGATAACCCTCAAATTCGTAATACTATGATTCTTAGACCTGAGCAATTATGTTATGAGAAGCTTCTTGAAGAGACCGTAATCCTCTATGAAAATTCTTTGTTTGCATTCCTTCGTTCTTTGCTAACACGCAGAACTCTCGCGGACTGTCAAGCGAAATTGTCCTTTTATCTTCAAAAAATTTTGAACCTTGTATCGATCCTAGTTCTCTTCATGGACTAAGATGTCAAAAACTCTGTGCTGCGTTTTTCGTTTTCTCAAAAACTCCTCAAGAAAACTGCTCTTTAGTTTTTCAATCTCCAAAATAGATTTAACCTCTTCCGTCCTGACTAGCGAAGACTTTTATCGAAAGTTTTCTCGAAGAAAGTTATTTATTTTGAGCCAAAATTGTGATCCTACTTCTCAGGATGAAATTGCAAACTTAAGCTTGTTTAAAGAAAATGATCTTTGGATTTCCAAAGGCCGTATTGAGCATAGTTCCTACGAAGATTCGGCAAAAAATCCATAACAAAGAGCAGTTTACCTCAAAATTGCAGAAGATTTGTCAGTCTCTTCTTTTTGCTGGCGTTTTACGACCGTACTAAACTTTCAAACTGCACAATTTGCATTCGTGCTGGGACCCAAAACAGTTTTAAAAATAATAAAAGAAAATAGTGGAAATTATCACATATTTCTCTTTATTGTAAATTTAAATTGTTTTGCGTCTCGGCTCGATTATTTCTTTGTTTACCTGTTTGAATTTAAATTTATCATACTATCGTTGTTTTTTTGTCTTGCTTTTTTTGGGACGGTTTTGTCAGCGCTCTGCTCTCTCTCGCTCTTTGGCTGAGACTGTTATTGACTTAACTTTGTCATTATTTTTGTCGGGTAACCCACCTTGTTTTGGCTTATAGCCCTGTTTGTTTTAAAATAAATTATTTTATTAATTTATTTGTTTTTATAAATCAACCGTGCGTATTGCCCCGGCCACAAAATTATTAATGTAAAAATCGCTCAAACAAAAATCGTCTAAGGCGTTACCAATTAAATGCTTAAGTATTTTTTTGCATGTGAAGTTGGCATTGCAATTATTCGAAATACTTTATGGTTTGTGTCTTATATGAAGAAATGCATCCTGCACAAAAGCATTTAAGTTAATGATATATTTTCGTTATCTCACAAAAAAACCATTTAAAATGCATTTTTAATAAATGTAGAACCGAAATTTCTTTTAACTTGTTATTTTGTGTTTAAGTATAAGCATTATTTTGTTGCATGTTTTTGAGTTAAAAATGTTTAATCGAAAAACAAAGTATGATGATTTCTTCCAATATTCAAAGGTTTGGTTTCGATTTTGTATATATTGTATAATAAAGTATGAAAAGCCTACATGTTTTGTGCTCTAATAAAAGAAAATTAAAACTTAAAGCTAAATTTTATTTTTTTAAATATTTTAATGCTTGAAATGTGTTTCTTTTTTATTTATAGAATAGTGATTTCGTCACCGACCGCGAATTTTACACATGGAACTATAATGGCAAAAGTGTGGAATCTGATGATCATTTTTCTGTGCAGGTATATGAAAACTTTTATATCATGTTGTCCTATAATTTTTTGACAATTTTGTTCAAGATCTTCGTATAACTTTCTGAAATGTTTCAGAAACATATTGTTAAGGGGTTATAGGAAGTTAAAGTTATGGGAAGATCTAAATGGGTTCCTTAGTAACGCATTAAACAATACTTTCAACATTTTAAATTGTTGTTGTAATGGCGGAAAAAAACCGTGCAGTTGGGGGGGTTGTAATGGGCGAAAGATTTTCTTATCTTACCGCCGTGGATTGGTTTGGAAAGTTTAAAAATGGTGTCTTCGACGCACACGAGCATCGTGATGGCCCTGCGGAATTAAATGAATTCCGTCTACTAGAGCTCGTGTTGGAGGATCCGAGACAGCCTACGTAAATTTGAAGTTCTGCTCAGTAACATCGCACGCCATTTGCACCGACTTGGAAAGGTGTCAAAACTTGGAGTTTGAATACTGCACAAATTATCGCCCATTCAAGTTAAGGAGCGTGTTAACAAGTCTATGCAGCTTCTGACTTTCAAACGCAACTGGCTGAAAAATGTGCTTGATGACCCCAAAAAGGTGATGATTTCGGTTTAATGGATTAATAAAGGCGTCGTTTATTGGCAGCTTTTGCCTACAGGTTGGACATTCACTGCTGAGTGTCCCGTGCGCATTTGGATTGGGTTGCAGAGAAAACACGCAGAAAGCAATACAAATTTTTCTTTTTTAACACACGTTGCTAAGCAGACCTGCCAGAAAATTCGGGAGCTGGTCTGGACAATTCTGCTTTATCCACCGTACTCCCAGACCTCTCTTCAACAAATTACCATCTATTCCTGGCTCTGAGAGACCACCTACGGGACAGGCACTTTGGCGACGAAACACACTTGAAAAATGAGCTTGTCGACTTTTTTGCGTCTTGCTTTCCTGAATTCTATTTCCAAGGAATATACAAATTATCAAATAAATGGCAGTCGGTTGTAGATAATAATGGCGCGTATTTGGTTCAATTTGTTTTTTCTATTCGAAAAATAAAATAATACGTTTAGAAAAAAATTATCAGAAAATTATGGGACGACCTAATAGTTATAGAATATATATATAATGAACGTTTGATTATTTTTACTTTGTAGTGTAACTTGATTACTGGAGGAGGTGGGCCGTCTGAAGTTGATCCGAAAACCCTGACTTTTTCAAAACGACTAAGATGGCGACTTAACAAATTTTGCGCAGACACAACGGCACACGGCATTTATATGATTAGCGACTCGACAAATGTCTTTACTCGAATCATCTGGATAACGCTATTTGTTTTATGCATGATTGTACTGTACCAAAACGCTCGCTCCATTGTGACTAAATACAATCGCAGTGAAAAAATTGTCGACATTGAGCTAAAATTTGGTATAAACTTTAACATTTGACTTTTTTAAACAAATAAATAAATGAATACAATGAAAATGAGTTTTTAATTTGAAGTAATTATTTTTAAAAAATAATTGAAAAAAATATATTTGCAGCCAGCAGGATTCTAACCTGCGCGGGCAAAGCCCATCAGATTTTGAGTATGACTCCTTAACGACTCGGACATAGCTGCACTAAAACAGAAGCAAATTAATTTTTTTTATTTATTATTATTTTTCATGTTATATAGATAGCGCTCCGTTTCCGTCTGTTACTGTTTGCAATCTAAATCCATATAAAGCTTCTGTTGCTGCCAATGTGGAATCGATTCGTCGCACTGTATGTTTTTGAATTAAACAATTAAGCATAAATAACTTGTGGTCACGAATCGTCTACGCAATTTTTTTTTAAAGATTTAAAAGTTCAACTAAATGGAGTCATAAAATCCTAAAACTGCTTATAACAGATTTAATCTTCAAGCTTTTATTTTACAATTCTTTTAGCTATCTGCATTTGACGGCGCCATGAACCGTGCAGGAATCAACCAAGATGATAAGCTTAGGGAAGCGCGCTCTATTAAAAAGCGCCAAGAATCTGAAGGACGTTTTTCTAGGAAGGGGCATTTTTTTGAACCGGTAAAATTCAAATAGCCCTTTCAACAAACCCCATTAAAGTATAAATTTAAAGGGGCTTTCTAAATGTGTTTGTTCGACGCCTTCGGCAACTACTTTGTCAAGCCTGGGTGAGTTGCCACCGATTGCCGAATGTGACGGTGATAGCTACAAAACAGAGCAGCTAACAAATGTTACGTCTAATTGCATTTGTGCATTTGATCGTAGTACAAAAGACGCTTGGCCGTGTTATCCTGAGGAAACATGGGAAAAAACGGTTTGTGCAACGTGCGATGAAAATTCTTTTTGCAAAAGATGTATGTCCAATTCTTCTACTCTTTATGTACTTGTGCCATTACAATTATTTAGCGGAGGATGACTTGGACGGAAATGTATGTTTATGCGCCCCAAGTGAAGAGCTCTGCGTGGCTTATAACGACAGCATTGCTATTGTTGAAATTTGGAAGCATATGGCTGGTATTGACGAAGCTGTTTTTCTGAAAGCCATGGGTTTTGAAGTAAGATTTTATTTATTTTTTTGTCTTCCATGATTACGATATTTTTTTATTTCCATCTAGCCAAAAATCAAAGTTGCTTCGTTGTAGGGCATGACGGACGAAGTCGCTATTGTAACAAAAGCCAAAGAAAATATAATGTTTGCAATGGCGGCACTTCCAATGCCTGTTCGAATGCAGCTTTCTCACTCAAAACGTGAATTAATACATAAATGTTCTTTTGGAGGAAAGGCTTGTGACATTGAAAAGTATGAATTTAATTCTAATTTTTTGTAAAAAAAATTTAATGGTTTATTATTTTTGACCCTTATACGCTTATTGCCTTAATTACACTAAAATTCGAAACCATTGTCAAAAACATATTTAATAAAATTCTTGCTAAGAATTAGCTTAAAAAAGTTAAACAAATATTTTGAAAAGTTAAAAAATTTTTTGTTCAAGAACAAAATCTTGTACAATAGAAATTTTTTATTCAAAATTTGTTTTTACTTTTTTTTCGAATTTTAGCATTTTTGATTGAAACACCATTTTAAGTGGAGTTTGTAGAAGAAGAAAGAAGAATATGGAAAGCGTTTTTAACAACCAATTCTTAATTTCAGCGACTTTTTAATTCATATTGATCCCATTTTTGGATCGTGCTTTACCTTCAATCATAACCGCACAATGAATTTGACAAGCATTAAAGCAGGTGAATAATTTTTTTTTCTATACATAAATTATTGCTATGCTTCTTTGATTTTAGGGCCGATGTACGGCCTTCGAATGATTGTTTATGTTAATTCCTCCGATTATATGCCAACGACTGAAGCAACTGGGGTTCGTCTGACGATACACGATAAAGAGGATTTTCCGTTTCCGGACACGTTTGGATACTCGGCGCCGACTGGTTTTGTCTCTTCTTTTGGATTGAAATTAGTACGTTTAAGTTTTCTGCTAAAGTATGAGCTTTATATATTTGTTATCGTGCAATAACCTTCGTAGAAACAACTGTGGATACATCATTTAATGCAAAAAAAGCTTTTTGGATATTTGATCTCAGTGAAAAAGTAATATGTGTTTAGCAAAAAATGTCTCGTCTACCTGCGCCTTACGGAGATTGCTTGCCAGATGGAAAAGATAAAAGCTACATTTATCAGAATTACGAGTACTCAGTTGAGGTAAGCTCATTCAACTGACCTTATAAGTTTATTAAATTTTTTATTTTTTTACATCCATTTTCAATGTCAATTTTTTTACAAGTCTGAAAATGGCAATAGCCTTGACGATTTGTGTTAATGAATCATCACCAGTTATATCATGTGTATTTTTTTTTTGTAAATTTAATTTGTGTGATCTGTTTAGGGCTGTTATCGTTCATGCTTTCAACAACGTGTGTTGCGTGCTTGTGGCTGCGGTGACCCACGTTTTCCACTTCCGAAGGGCTATACACATTGTGATGTAGCAGATCCAGACGCAAGTATTCCTTTTTATTGGCTATTCTATTTAGGACTATAATTTATATGATTTAAAGGGAAATGCTTGGAGTCAAATGAGGCCGGCGGTGTTAAGACGACTGAAGAATTGGATGCCAACGGCACTTTTCGGGTACATGACACAATTATCGACGTTGTCGATGCTAGTTTGTATCAAGATGGAAAATGCAAATGTCATCAGCCGTGTAGACAGTCGACGTATTCGGTAACGTATTCACCAGCCCGATGGCCTAGTGAATCTCTGCAAATACAGCTGGGATCTTGCAATAGCACACCTACGGAGTGCACAAGGCATTATCAGTATGTTTTGTTATGTTTTATCCTTTAATTTAGAACAATGCTTTTTTATTGATAAAGATTTTTCAAACAAAATTTTTTAGTGATAACGGCGCTTTAATTGAGGTTTTCTACGAACAATTAAATTTTGAAATGCTTACGGAATCCGAAGCCTATGGCGTAAGTTTTATTTTATGTTTTATATTTTAAGCGGATAATTATAACAAATTTGAATATTTTCAGTTTGTAAATTTGTTGGCCGATGTCGGAGGCCAGCTGGGGTTGTGGTGTGGCATTTCATTTTTGTCGATTTGTGAAATCGTTTACCTGTTTTTTGATTTGGTTGTGCTAACTGTTCGCCACTACTTTCATCGATATTTGAGGAAGCAAAATGCTAAAAATGACAGTAATAATAATAGGCCGAGTTTTGCCTAAACATTTTTTATCTTTTTCTTTTAAGGTGTTACTTTTAGCAAAATATTTGTTATACTACTTAACTTTCTCATTCATTATTTTGTTGTCTTCATTATGATGATATTTCAATTCCTTAAGTCTTATTGAATTTTTTTTTCAAACTCTAAACACCATATTTGATATATTTATTTATCAACCATTACGCTTTATCAAACAATGTTGTAAGAGGAATTTTAGTAATTAATGCAAATTAAAACAATGGCCAACGCATTGACAAGTTTGAAAAAAAAAACAATATTAGCCAAAAAGTAATTTATTTTTTAGTTTATAAAATTTGGTTTTTGATTAAACAAAACGTAACGATTGTATTTGCAAAATAAAAAAAAATTTCTTGTTAATCCCAAATGCTCGAATAAGGGAAAAGTTAGAAAGGAAAGAGAAGGGAGAAAGGAAAATGCTGAGGAAAAATGATTTAAAATTTTTGCTCAAGTTTTTACAAGATCTTGCAACCATCGAATCTAAAGGGGAAAAGTGAAGGAGAAGTTAACTCGTCAAATGTTCTTAATTTTTCTTTATTTTGACTCATCGTCGTCAACCACAAAAAATACTTTCTTCTTTTTTTGCTATTAAACAAAAAAAGTTTTGACACAAAAAATTACCCAAAATTTTGAATAATTTTTTAAACATTTTTATTGGTTGGAAAGTCATTTTTTCGCAGAAAACTTTTGTTTTATTCACACATAATAATTAATTAAATTAATTGTTCTGTGAAACTACCTTGGAAACGTTTTCTGTTGTATAAAAGTTATTTATTCTATTATGTTTGTGTTGACCGATGTTGGCATTGATCTAATGGCATTGCACTACCGTATCTGCGAAAGGAAATGGGTGGTGCTTTCAATTCTGTATTTGCTACATTTGAAAGGTGAGATTTTATTTGCTTAAGTTGGCCAACTTATTTTTAAGTACAGATGATTTTGCGTTGATATTGAGAATTATTTAAAAAATGTTTGACAATAAAAGGATAATTTAAAGCGTTAAGTCGAAAGTTGTATGCTGTGCAAATCCTATTTATTACCGTCGTTCAACCTTTCCGTTACATTTTAGGCGCACTCGGCGTTTCAATCAAATCTGATTTGAATTCTTTTCCATACATGAAGCGCTCCGCTTCAACTCAATGCTATTCTTGTACCACACTGAATGCAGATCGTGTGCTTAGCGACGTTCAGGACGTCAACTGGCGGCGGTGGTTGGAAAACGTGCGTTATGTCTCGCGGACTGAGGCTTGCAGCGATACATTTGACGTTTGTTTTTTTTCTTGCATATTATTCAATTTCTTATTTTTTAAAACATTAATGTTTTGTATTTACATTTAGCGTAGGTTTGTATTCGATAATGGCGTAAAAAGCCAGGAGTGCGTCGACGGGGTTTGCTTGAAAATGAGGTTTTGCGAAAAATATGGTTTGATTTTTACAGTATTGTTATAGCCTTTTCACATTGGCGAATCTTATATGTTTTACAGGAGGCGAACAGGTTTGGAGAACTTGTATTCCTAACTCTAGAAATCATATACGTTCCGATTGCACAAAGATCAGTAGTAGTCAAGGTGTTTTATTTTCAAATTATTTTTTTCCAGAATTTTGAACGCATTTTATTTAATTCTGAATTTTTTGTTGTTTTACATGGTTTTACAGCGATTCTTGTGTTCCTGTACACTTTTTTTTAAACTGCCATTTTCTGTGTTCTGATCTGATTTGGTTCTCGTAGCTAAACATGCTAGCTTTTTTACATTGTGTGTTCTCTTTTTATTTTCTCATTTGTTCTTTTATTTTCCTCAAATATCAAAATAGGTTCTCTGTCAACTTACTATAAATAGAAGTCATTCGCTTGTTGTATAATTCAGTTTGTTGTCTTTTGTTCGAACATCTTATGCACATATCAATAGTCCATCTATATCGGGAATTAACTAAGGAATTATATAAAATGGAAACAATTTTAGGCGTAATGGAAGTCTGCACTTGCGAAAATAATTTGTGCAATGGCGGCGACACAAGATTTACTAAATTCACTTTGGCACACTTTATTGCTTTATGTTTATTTTTCGGCCTTGTAGTCTTACTGTAAAATCATTTAAAAAGTAATCCAATATGTACCTTTTTTCTTAAAAAAAAACTTTTTTGGCTAAAATAAAATTTGGTGCGCGCATAGAGTTTTTTTCAGGAATCACCCTTTATGTTACAGAATGTGTGCATCTTTTAAATACAGTCAAATCTCTCTAAAAGATACCCTGTCTATAAGATACTTTTTAAAATTTTACCCCGGCTATAAGATACATCCTTAAATTTTTTACAAAAATTTTGCAATATTGAAAATTTTTTCGGACTTTGGCAAAATGTAAACCCGCTTTTAAAATACATTCTCTATAAGATACTCCCCCCTAGGTGTATCTTATAGAGAGGTTCGATTGTATATTTATTGTTTATAATTTTGTTTTCATACCTGCCAATTCACAAACGTTATTTTTTTATGCCTAAGTGGTTGTCAATAGGCTTTGGCTTAAGCTCTGCATTAAATTATACGACCAAACATAATCAGCAAAAAAACCTTTGCGAATCGGCAATTATTCAACTCATTTTGGTCAAAAATTTTACAACACAAATAAAAGCAACTAAAATTTTAATTGATCTTTATTTAACACATTGCCAACCTGTTGCCGCTGCCTTGAGCAATTGCCATTCTGAATTAAGTTTAAAAGTTCATGTTTAAATTTATTTTGAATTATTGAATTAGCTAACTTTTTTGAAGGCCAAATGCCAAACCATGATGACGATTAAAATTCCCATCATGAAAACGCCGGCTGGGATGATTATAAATGAATCAATAATTGAGTTTAGCGTGGAAGATACCTTCCGCACTTTAACATCGGACATCACCTAAATGAATGTTTATAGCCAAATTGCGAGATGTGCCGTCCATCTACAAACCTTGAAATGAATTTTCTCCGACAATTTCTCCCGACCCATACTATTTAGCTTATCCGCAATCCATTGTGATATAAATGTTTGGTTTTCACTTGTATTATTTTGTTGTCGAGCATCTGAATATACTGAGAAACGAAGGCGATACATATTTTTGTCTTCAGATTCATTGCTTTTCGGTCTGCTGAGTGATTTTAATTGTTTTAACTCTTGCAATTTGACACTGACATTTGGTGGAAAATTGAGAATATATTTGAGTGTTGTAGCATTAGCAAATATTTTTTCATACTCATTAACAGTGTTGTTTGTAGTTGTCCGAGTAGAAAAGTTTGTATTTTTAGAATTCTTGTTAATAATTGGATACTGTGCAAAATTTTCAAATTTTGGCTTTTTGTCATAATTTGCCGAAATCCCGAAAAAGTTATTTTTTGCAAATTTTGTATTGTCCTCGTTCGAACTTTCGCTATCACCAATTGCGTCTTGCAGTCTTTTTTTGTATACATATGGTTCGTCTATTTCATTTGATGATCTATTTGTCGACTGCTTAATAAAGCTCGACATGCATTGGGCAACTAAAGAATTTAGTGTCGTTTCTAATTCAGTTTGCAAGCTTTGTTCATTTTTTAGCATAATGATTGAGTCTGGACTAGATTGTAGATATACTTCAAAAAATTTATTATCTATTCGATCAAGAAGTTTGTCAACTGAATGGTCGGCAATATTGCCTAATAAATCTCTTCTTAATACCTTTCGGTGTTTGTGCTTTTTCGAATTTTCGAATTTAACGAATTTATCATAGTCCTGGTACTCGGGAATTTTCACTAAATTTTTTGACGTTATGGAATCGACTTCGGCATGCGTAGACTGATTGCCAACGATATTTGTTTCCAATTCGGTTTTGCCTTTAGCAAATTGTTGATAAATTGTCGATGCTAGATCTTCTACTGCTTGTTGACTAGAGGCTGTAGTTACAGTCTGTATATGGGAAATGGTTGCTAATATAGGAAAGTACGACGCGTAGGTTGTTTTATTATTTAATTCTTCTGTTGATGCAACTTTATTAGGTACTGTTCTTGATTGAATGACGCCTTGAGTCGGCGGCGTAGTAGTTTCACTTCCTTTAATTGTGGTGTTTAGATTATTGAACTGTCCAATTATAAATACATCGTATTCATCAATTTTTGTATCATTATCTGTTGTATTTGTTGTTAGAGTGACAGATGTTTGAGTGCTTGTTATTGTATGGCCCAGCAAAGCAGTATTTTCTACCAATTGCAATGGTTTTAGGGTAGACTTATTTTTGGTAAACTCCGTAGCTGATGCATTATTGCCATTTGAATTTGTTAAATTGAAAAAACTGTTAATATTATTCACATCAATTTCCTCCGAAATTTCGTCTAAAATTTTTTCCGTTTTATTTGTTGTTGGAAACAATTGATCCCATAAACTTGAACTGGCAGTTGTTGTAGTAAATTTTTCCCCTTTTGTTTGTCCATCAAAAACATTAGTTGTAAAACTCATTAAATTGTTGATTTCATTGCTTTCCGTGTTTTGAGTCGAAGCAATATCAGATGAAACGTCTCCCACGTTTTCAGTTTTGTTTTCTACTTTTGAGGCTGCATTGGTGCTCAATCCATTGTTCTCTACGAACGTCGTATTATAAATTTTAGTTTTTATTGAGTACAACGTTGTGTTTAACACGTTTTCCGCATATCCGCTGTTGGTATTCTGTGTCATGTTTTTGTAAGCAATATTTGAACTCAAATGGCTTTCTTTGACTTTAATTGTTTTGTTAATAAAACTTTTAATGTTTTCCGTTTTAACGGCGTTTGGCATTTCATTTAATGGAATTTCGTTGATTGAATTTGCAAACAGTTTTACCATATTGTCAGCATTGTTTTTATGTTTGTCTAGTTCGTTAATGTACGGGCCTAAACAATAATGAATATTTTATAAGATATTTATACTAGCATTTATACAATATATATTGATTACCCATTTTCTGCAGCTTTGGTGCGCTAAACAAAGCACTTGTCATTTCTAGCTGTTCTTCCGCTTTTCTTAGTAAAACACTATTAAAATTGTTGGGTTCGCCAGAATTCAATGACAGTCCCATTGTAATTGACTTTGTTTGCAAAAGAATTTTCGATCGGTCTTCCAATAATTTAATTTTTTGCGTTTTTGAAGCAAAGTTTACCTAAATTGTAGCCAAGTTTAAATTTTTACTCAACAGTCGGATCCACTGCATGTTAGTTTTCTTTACTAACCTGAGTTGAGTTTGTTTTGACGCGCAATTGTGAATTATTAGCTTGAATTTCAATTGATCCTTTGTTGTTTTCGGTATTAGAATTGAATGATATTTGTGCCGAATTTGCAATTAACACAATACGTTTAATAAAGTCGTCAGTATTGTTTGCCGTTGTGAACCTGTTTGTAAATTGTATTCTGTTCGTATTTTGGTCTGTACGATTGGCTTCAAGTCTATAAATGAACATCTTACTACATGACCTCTCAATCTAATTAAATTGTTAATTAAAACCTGAACAGTTGTTGAATTTTTATTGTTAATTTATTCTTTGATTCAAATGTAGGAATAGTTATTAACACTTTTTCCTCATGGCAGCTAATTTTCATTTCGCCGTCTTTACCAATGACGATTTCAAATGGTAATTCTGGCGAAAAAAAGTCGACTCGCACACCGCTAAGCTGTCGAATTACAACAGTTCGATAAGTTGAAGAAATATCAATCCGTGTAACGCCATTATGTAAAATTCCCACCTAAAACATTTTCCTTTTTTTTGCTTTGTCTTATCAAGCAGTCATTTTTCCATTAAAATTAAAGTACCTCTGAAGCTGAAAACCTAAATTTTAGTTGAACGGAGTCACAAATTGGCACTACAATGTACAAAGCACGTTCCTGCGTTGAGCCACTGTTGTTGGTTGCACTTGAAATAATTCGTGTTGACGGCAAAGTATTATGGCCAATGAAATCCGCAAGAAACCCAACGGTTTTGCTATTTGACACTTCAATCTTTGTCCCGTTGTGATAATCGGCTTGTTGTAGACTTAAAATTGAACTGACATTTTCCGATATGACACCGCTGAATTTGGTTGGGTTTGGTTCATAATTCTTTGCAATGTTAGAAGGCAATCTGTTTGGATGATCCCTTGTTAAATTAAACTAAAGCGACTCAATGTTTGCCTTAAAATTAATCTTGGTAAATAAATAAGTTAACAACCTGTAAACTGTTCGAAGTACTTGCCCAATCAAAATAATTGGAAAAACATTTCATGCCAAAGTATGTTTGACCGATTGAAGACAAAACAAAGTTTTGCAAGTAGTTTTCTTTTGTGCTTTCGTCAAACAGGATGTTGGAGGAATTCGACAATATGGATAGGTTTATATTATGAAAGTTGACTGTAAGTTGTGATTTGTAAGAATGAACCAGCAAATGTCCATCTTCAGTCAATGATAGTTGCGAATCCAGGGAGTACACCTGTTAAAGAACAAAGTTAGTGAGACAATCAACGGTTGATAGTTTTGTTTGGCTAATTGTGGATGAAGTTTAACTTATTAACATTACAATTTTTTTTGTCAAAGCTCTTGTTGTAAGCAATCTTATTCGAAATTAGTGTTCAACTATTTTGCCGTTAAATTAGATTTTATACCCTTTTTTGCTTTTAATATAAAAATTTCACCGAAATATTTTTGTAGAGTAGGGTTTGTTGACTTAACTTTTTGACCCGTTTTACAAAGTCATTGATGTTTGATGTTTTTAATTTGTCGGCCGTAAATTTGTTTTGGCTTTGATGCCTGCACATTGCGTAATTAATCACGTTTATAGCGATTATAATGAACACAAAAATCAAATGGAAGAATTTTCGAAACATAATGTTTGATTAGTTTTCAAGTACATCATTTCTAAAGTGTTAACCTCCGGTTCCCATTGAAAATTCTAAATGTTCAAATAAAGTTATTGTCGAAAGCGAACCGAAAACACACATGCGGCAATAGAGAACTGCAACATATACAATTATACATTAGTTAGTGTAATTGCCGCTCAACAATTAGGCATGTTAATAAGCTATGTTGCCATAAATCAATCACCCTGCAAAGAAATTATTGAAACATTAAAATTGTTCGATTTAAATCATCCGGGTACCCTTAAGAAAAACGAATACCAATAAATAGACGCATGTATTTCTTAGAAATGTTAATAATAGACGTTAAAAAAACCAAAAATACAACCATAAAGCCACACAAATATTGCTACAGCTTGGACTGCGGCTTATGTTTGTTAACAGTATTTGACGATATAAACTGTTAAAAATAGCAATAAAAAAAATTTTTGCCTTATTATTAAACAATTCCCATAATTAAACACAGGGAAAAGATTTAGTGGCTATATTCAAATTTTTAGTTAAAGAAATTTCAACGTTGACCAACTCCAAGATTTTTAAATTCTTGCAAAATTCGTCAAGAATTTCAAAAAATTGGCTAAAAATATCTCAACATCATTTCAAAAGTCTCACAAATTTCTCACAATTAGAAAAAGTTGATTTTAAAAAATCTTTAGTTGAGAAACTTTTAAAATTTTTTCTCGTATTATTGTTTTGTGAGAATTTTTGAAATTTTTTCATACATATAGCTTTGTTACAAAAATTTTCCCCGATTAAACAATTTGATACTACTCCAAAACAAGTTTAAATAATAAAAAAAATCAAAAGTTAGTACGAATTCATTTTTTTCAAAAATTTTTCGACGCTTTCATTGAATGTTCTTTTACAATTTATAAATTATTTAGTTTCTTTTGGCACATACAACCTGTCTTTCGTTTGTTTTTGCAATGCCTTCTTATCTTAAAAACAAAGTTCTATTTATTATTCCAATTGGCTAACAATATGGTTACCATTGTCCACTTAAAAAAACGTTTGAACCAAGCGTCCTATTTCTTATTACGAGAAAAGTAGTCATGGTAACTTAATTTTGTTTTTTAACGAGCACTTTGGAGAGAATGGAAACTAGTTTTTCTGTGCGTTTCCTTAAGCCATTTTGGGATTAAGATTTATATTTATAGGATTTTTATTTTATATACACAATTTGTCGAAAGAAAATATTGCTTTTAAAATTGACGTTCGCAGAAAAACAAAGAGTTATGACAGCCGAAATTCGTGGTGATTTCTGAGACAAAAAAAACACACGTAAATGAGGTGTCGCACAAAAATGTCTTAACTAGTAGCACTCGTAGATTAATACGGTCATTAACACATTACCAACCATAACTCAACTTTGATGGGTTTTATAAATTTTGCCAGAATTTTCGCAAGTTATCAATTATATGATACAATCGCTCAAAACTTAAGATATCATTAAAATAGACTTACTTCATAATTAAATAATTATAAACTTGAAAAAGCAAACAAATCTTGTGTCATATCGGAAAAGACCTTCAATTTGTACCGCGTAACGGTACTATTGGAAAGAAAAAATTTCATGTAACAAACTTAACTTGATCAAAAGCCAAACTACAAACTGCGCTGCGGCAAACTATTCTCGTCCAAATTTTTCTTCTATTTATTCAAAAATCACCTGCAACTCAAACGGATGACTACAACCAAAATAGGAACATTTGAAACTAGGAAATAGAATCATTAATGATTCAACTGATACCACTTTAACACATCTTATTATCAATTCATACCATTGTCAGATCAATTAACCGCCAACTCATACCTACTGTCGACCAATCCAACAAAACACATCATCTCGTCAACTCATTTCATTTCTAACTCAATTCACAGTCAACTCCTCCAGTTGTCAATTTGTTAAACCGTCAACCCGTTACAATGTTTACTCACCTCATCATCATCTATTCCACTTTTAACTCCTTCTGTCGTCAAGTCATCACAATAAAAACTTTTCTAACAATCAATTCATGGCACTGTAAACTCATCTTACGGTTATCTCATTCCACTGTTAACTCCTCTCGCCATAAACTTAGTTCACCGTCTACTCATTTAACTGTTAATTCATCACAGCAACTTTCAAGTTAATTTTTTGCAAATTTATCACACAAAGCAAAAATATTACCTAGTATTCTCTAGTTTTAGGACCGCATTATGCCTTTTGGATGAGTTAAAGCAGCACGGTTTTGAAATGACATTTTTGGACCTCCCAAAACCAAGACGGGTGGTCTCTGACAACTCAACTTAACCTGCACAAAAAACCAGGTATTCTTATTTGCAAAATTGAAATGAATCAATCTTCCTTTCCACACATTTTACAGACCAATAATTAAGAGTAATTTTTCTGCTTTTCTTTGCAAAAAAAAGAAACAACGCACACAAATTTTTCAAAAAGAGGAAGTTGACTAATAAACAATAATTTCCCGTTACTATTTATTATGTTGTTGTTGTTGTTTTTTTGAGGAGAGGCTGGGTAAAGATAGAAATTTCACACATAAAGAAACTATTCTCTATATTTCTCCATAACATACATAAAAAAAACTTTTTTGTGTATTCAATATTTTTAAATCAAACAAAAATTTTGCCTCCACTGCAGCAATTTTTTTTCTGGGGAAGGAGGGGGCGCGAACAAAAAAAAATAATTGAGTAGTGATATAGTAAATGTTGCAAGGAATACGCCTGTGAATCGGGAAATCGATTGCCTGCTGGTATGAGAGTTGCTTTATTTCGTTTTGTTTTTTTTGCATTTGTGCAAAACTTTTTTCCTTTTCCGTCGGAAAGAAGTTTTTGACTTTTGGGTGAACTTTTTTTTTTTTGAGTTTTGGGTAGGAGGAGTTTTTGGGAGAACAGCAATTGACTGACTGCCTCGATTTTATTTTGTTACGGCAATAGTGATTTTACGGGTAAAATTGGTGAGATGTTGATGTGGCCGTTTTTTTCACTGAGCATTTTGACTTGTTATTCTTTATTTTTTTACTTCTTAATTGTTACTGCTATGGGTATTCCAACCGGTTCCGGGCGACTGTCGACCCTCGACAATACAACATTGACGGAAAATTTCAAAGTCAGCAATTCGTCGGAGTCATTTTCGATTACGGCCAAGTTTGACACAGCCTCCGATATTCTAGCTAACACAACCAATAACAGCGCACATGGGACAGTGGTCGCTAGTCTAACCAATATTAGAGAAACCGGCATGTACGGTAATCATACGGACTTGTTGAGGAAGTCAAAATTTCTCGAGAAAAATTCAAGTAGATCAGATGCGGCCGAGGAGGAGGACATCCCAAAGTTAGACGCAGAATGGGAGTGCGGTACGGACGCGTTTTCTAAGTTTATTTCTGAAAGCACAATCGACAGGGACTGTCCAGCAATAAAAAGTAATTATTGATTGGTTTTTTTGTATGGAGTGAAAAAAGTGATCTTATTGCGTTCGAATTATTTGTTGTGTTATTTATTTTTTACCAGCTTATTTGTTTCACTTTTTTTTTGGTTTTTGGACCTTTATTTTTATTTTTTACGTTTTACTTTCTGTTTTTTTCTTTTCCTTCTGTCTCTTTCTCTGTCTCCTTTATTTTTTATTCTGATTTTTTTTCTGAATTTTTTCTTTGTCATAAATATTTGTCTTATGCTACCGTATTTTTTTTGCAAAAAGGTTAGCTACCGTTTTTTTGGGAAGGGCTACTTAACGTTTTTCTTGTGAAGGGTTACTTACCGTAATTTTTGTAATAGCCTACCATCTTTTCTCGAACAGAAGCACCTCCCGCCAGTTTGTTTTACAGACTATCAAGGTGTCAACATAAAAGGTGCTTCAAACATAGGGAGTATTTTTTTACAGGTCTTCTTATGGGGTGCAAGGATTTATTTTGTGAAATAGCTTTAGCAAATGGAGTGCTTTCCATAATAGAGGAAAGTATGGTGCATATATATCGTCACCTTTCTGCTTCAATGCATATTCACATATTGTTATATTTTTAGATGAAATTAATAAATGTTGTATTGATCATGACGCTTGCTACGACAACCAACTGGGTCAAAAAAAATGTGACGACCATTTTTGCGTATGCTTAGACGTATGTTTTGTTTGAAATTTTCACCTTTTTTTGTTTTGCCTACTTATTGAAAAATAAATATTTAACTTAACAGATTGTTATTCTTATAAAAATTTAAGATTGTAACTGCCAAGCACCCCGTATGCAACAAAGAAGATGGTCCCACATTTTGCTTGTTAGTGCGTGAATTCGGCGCCGAACCCTACCTTCAATCTTCTCCTGCCGCAAAGTTGGTTTTATTTTCGTTTTTTTTGCACAAGGAATTTCGAATTTTCTTAATATCCACTTATTTAATTTTTACAGAGCGAAATCGGCCAAGGAGCTGGCACTGCAAGAACAAAAACATTTCACTCCTATACGACCAAACTTGTCTTGAGAATCTCATTTTCAACTTGAAAGCGTTGTTATTATATTTATACTTGCCGAAAAATTTATAAATAATATTAATAATGACTAAAATTGTACAAAAAACATTTAGAAAGTATTGCATTTTTTAATTTTTACAAAGAATAAAAAATTTATAATAAAAAAAAAATTTTTTAAAGCGGAATTTGTTCCGAGTGGAAATTGCGCATTGAAGTTTTTAATTTGTCTAATCAAATTTTTCCTATTTTCTAGGTTTTTAGATGTTTTTTTGGCCTAAAATTAGTTGGTGCAGTTCGAGGCTTACTTTTATGATGTACAGGATGTTTTTTTTTTAATTTCCTTTTTTAAAACAATAAATTTTTTTCTACTGAACCAATCGACTTGAAAATAGGTATACATATTAATTGAACTCTAGGATTTTTTTAAGAAAAATCTCGTTCGTTCCACGTGAAGCATGCTTAATTTTCAAGACCCGTTAAAAAAATTTTTAATTTATACCCTAATCGATTTATCCTCATGAGAGCTTTTGATTGGTATACACTTTTGTATGCTTTTCTTTGCATTTTGCCAATTTTTAGCCAATTTTGACTCAAATTCAAATTTTTTTCTAGTTGATGGTAAAAATTACACATAAAAATCGCTTTAACCGATTTAAAAGATTTGCAATAGCTTTAAAACATTTAAATAGTTTCCACAACACCGATTGGCGACATGAATGAACTCAAAAATCGAATTAGGGTAGCTTTTCGTGTACTGCCGCAGGATATGATAAAAAGAGCAATTTCGTCTTAGGAAACTCGATTGCGTTACTGCGTTGAAGTCGGCGAAAGGAGCATTGAGTGCAAATATGATAATTTTGAGACCATTGTGGTTTAGGACCACTAAAATAATAAAAAAAATGTCGACATTTTGTTTATATTGGTTTATTTACCAAAGCAACATTTTTATTTTCATGCATGTTTTAAAGTTAGACGAGCGGAGGCTTTATGATTTGTTTTAATTAATTTTAAATTTTTGACATTATTTGTCTCGTTAACAAGTTATGATTTTACGTTAGAACATTTTAATGTTATCATAAACGCGGGAGCACTATTTTTTCTGTCAATAATTAGGTAAAAGATTAATTTTGATGTTCTGACCAACAAATTTGGTTACATATTATTCATAAGTATAGTTTTTATTGTTTTTTTGTTTTTATTGTTTTTTATTATTATTATGTACTTACTCTCTTTCTCCTTAACACGCGAACATATGTATTTGCTTTCTTTTGTTTGTCATCCACCTCCTTTTGTGCTCCACTTTTATTTTACCGCAATGAACAAAAAAAATGGAAAAGTTTTTTTACTCCTTATTTCATCTTCTCGGAAGAATTTTTTCCGGATTTTTTTTTATTTTTTACCGTTTTTTGGAGATAAAAACAATTAAAATTTTTTAAATTACACTTTTTGATTGGTTTCGCTCTTAATAAAGTTTTCTTAATGAATCGATTTTCTTTGCTAGCTTGTATTATTGTGTTGATTCAATTGAGTGCCGTTCAAGTTGCGGCAAAATGGTCATGCGGTACGGAAGGGCTATCGGAAGCCGTCTCAAAAAATATGGTTGAAATGCATTGTCCTACGCTTAAAAGTTTGTTTTAACATTTTAAACTTTCTTTTTTGTAATTTTATAATTAATTTCATTTATAGAAGTCATTAACGGTTGTTGTAAAGCCCACGACAAATGCTATGAGTCGCAAACAGACAGAAATTTGTGTGACAATATTTTTTGCAATTGCTTACAAGTAACTGACACATTTTTTCTTTGATTATAGATTAATATTTTAGGATGTGACTAACAATTCGCCATGCAAGGACCACGATGCTAAGCTTTTTTGTCAGATGGCGCGTGAATTTGGAGGTTTGGCATATGTGGTAGCCGGAAACAACCAGTATGTTTTTTGTTTTAGACTTTTTCTTGTTCTTTTATTTGCTGATTATTCACTTGTTTGTCCTGTCTACAAGATTATAAGGTTGTATTTGCATTTTGTTTTATAAATTATACTTCTTAATCACCGGCAAAATCTTGTTAGTGTAAAATAATATAGGTTGGTCATGTTTAAACACTAGTTTAGGCTAAAACTAAATCAAAATTTATATCGAGTTTTTAGTCTATGTTTAATGCTAAGTCTAACCTTGTGAGAACAAACTTAAACTGAAAAAAAAGACTTTCCTTTAGATAAATACCATTGCAAGATTAAAATTGTACCTAAACGTTAAAACGTTTCTGCCTTCGTAAACTGTCAAACAATTCTTTTTGGAGAAAAAATATTGGAAAGGTATTTAAGATCATTGTTTGGTAATGGCTCATTGACCCTCTCAATTATGAATGCTTTTTTTCTGTCTAACGTTAGACAAAAAAAAGTTGTCTTTCAAACCAGCGTTACTAAGCTTCTGCCCCACTGATTAAGATATTAAAAAATTGTTTTAAATATTCAATCAGGGACAAAGTCAGGTCGTTTTGTATTCAAAGGATCGTATTTGCTGGGTTTAGGTTTAAGCTGCACATCATAACTTATAAGTAGTTAGTATTATCATTTAAAAATACCGAAAATTCCGGGTTGTATACGTCAATTCACGGATGCCAAGTTTAAGCACCTCAAAGTTGCGGCTTAAAATTTACGCAGGTTGTCTGTCGCGAGTTGGCTTGCCTGCGTTTGGTTGCGCATCCATCATTTTCTTTTTTCCTCTGAAATGTCTATTTGTGGCCCACTCCAAAAATATCACTCTTTAGACCATATTGCTATACAATTTTACTTTTTCCAGGCGTGGATAACCTTACACACAACATTTGGTTTTGAATCTGCCATACAACAACTACAAATGTACAAAAATGTTGTCCAAATTCCATCCTGTTGTATTTTTTGTGGATTATGCTTGATAATAATTCTTTTATATTACAAAATTTCTTAACAATTTCTACCTTAAACATGTTTGCTGACAATTAAGATTTTTTTTAGTAAACGTCAATTTCCACAATTTTTTTTTTTTCAATGTCCAATCTCATAAAGTAATAAGTGACTGTATAAGTACATGCTAAAATAAGAAAGGGCGCTTAGTTTTTAAACTATAGCAAATTGGAATGTCAATTGAAATAATAAAACAATCTCTCTGTTTTGCGAATGAAGGGCATTTATTCACATACATACGAATAGGTTTTCTTTGTTACTTCAAAAAATAAACGCTCAAATCTGATTTTTAGGTTTGTTTTTCGTATAAAAATATAATAAAAAGGAAATAAGTTGGAAAAACGTTAACACAAATTTTTCATCAATGTCTATTCATCAGCACACAGAAGACATATTAAACATTAATGTTGGAGGCAAAAAAAAAATTTTTTGTGTTTGTATTATATTCGGAAAAGGAAATTGAGGAAGCGTATATGTATTTTGTGGCTTCTGTTAGGCAGACAAAATGATGCACAGACAAAAAGACAAATGGACAATAGGACGCCGGTCAAAAAAACAAAGTGCAAAAATAATAATTAAAAAAAAGCGGAATAAATTGTTTTTTTGTCCGCGTATTTTCATCCGTGCGTTTTTTTGTCTCAGAGAGTGACCAAAAAGCTATTTTCTCATAGAAAAATCACATATTTTAAGATTGTCTCGAGCAAGTTGAAAAACAAGACAAAAAAAAAGCCCGCCAAGCCGGACTATTTGGACAGGCAAATATGCGCTTTGGACTGCTGTCTGTTTTGTTGAAATTTAAATATTTTAGATGAATAGCCGAATGTCATGCTTTGAATTTTCTGGAGTTGAAGGACATATCTTATAAGACATATTCTTTGCAAATATTTGCATATTGATGAGCAAATTGTACGCACAGGAAACACTGCAAGACTTTAAGCCTTGGCAGTTCGAACAGGACGAGGTGAAACAAATTTTTGCGCCTAATACCCTATTCTCTTAATTAAATATTCTTCTTAACGACTCATTTAAAACAACAAAGTTCTTAATTTTTTTTTTGGACATTGCTCAGTGGAACCTCTTCAGTTGAACCTTAATTGAGTCAAGCTTCTATGTAATTTAATTCCTCTTGAATTTGACTCCTAAATCAATCACTCCTCCAATTGAGTTTTTATTTGTAATAAATAAATCTCTTTTATTCAAATTTTGCTTAATTGAACTAATTTCCAGTCAAACTCTCATTCAGTAGTGGCTTTCTTTAATTGAACATCTCTTGAATTCAATCCCTGCCTATTTGAACTATTCTCAAATGGAAAATTTATTTAATATAGCCCCTCTCTCATTTAGTTTTAGCCTAATTGCGGCCTTCTTTTTAGAAGGAACTCAAAAAGACTTGCAATGGCAAAAAGAATTTGAATAGATACAGCTCAAGGACGACAAACAGGGACGGTAAAAATTATTTGTACGATAAATGATAGCTCCCTTTTTTGTTCGACATCAACTAGGGGCAATGTATCGTCTTCTTCAGTAACTAGAATAAATGAATATAACATTTTTGAAATAAAATTATTTAATATTTTATAGGACTGCAAAAGGATGAAAGGAAGGATTTGCGTGCAAATCATACGGTGTGCTGAAAGTGTATTAATAATGTACTAAAAAAAATTTAAAATTGATTAGTAAAGGGGCCTTAACCATTACTAGTTTGGACCTAAACCCGTAACTTAATCAATAGTTAAGTTGTCCCAAAGCAAGCCTTTGTACAGTATCGTAATATTGATTATGCAGTCGTTGTGGAGTTGAAAAAAGGAAAATGTCAGGAGAAATTGTGTGTTTCTCATTATGTTTTGTTATGTTTTTGATTTGGTTGTTAATACAATTTTTTGTGAAAGGAAAACCAAACACCTATTATTTTTGATTGTATTTGGCTTTTTGCAAACAAATCTAGACTTACCCAGTGCAAAACTTCTGTATAAATAAATTTGAATTTTATGTGCTTTTCGCGTTAGGACAAAGTTTAACTTAAAAAGTAATAAAACAAATGGAGAATTTAACAGATTCCTTTGAAAATTACAATCCTCACAAATTCTATTTAACAATTCTATGAGTGTGTCTCAATTCAGAAAATGCGTTATTTTTGATTATTGTAATGACCGCCCATCTGTAAATTTTCAAAAAATCGTAAAGCGAATGGAATATTTGTTTGTAAAGACCACACTTCTCTCACCAAAAAATTGTATAGTAACATGTTTAAAATTGTCTCTAAAATTATTTCGTTTCTCCAAATGCTGTCTTGACGACGGGTATAGCTAGTGAAATTTGCATTCAATACTCACCATACTCACCACGAGCAAGTAAATTTTGCAAAAAAGTGAAATGCAAATATTATAAAAAGTGTTTTTTGATGTCAACAAAATTACCAAATTAAATGAAGCCAAGTTATTACGGCCGTGTGAAAGGAATACTAGAATATAACGCTCAATTACTCGGCTAATAAGTGGAGTTGCTAAGGCAATTTGCTCAATTCTATAAGTGTTCAACTTTACTATTTTTACGTTTTGTTGGGCCCTGAACATAAGAAATTTTTTGTGTTTATAATTAATTATAAAGTAGAGCAAATAAATGGTATTAGATCGGACCAATTTCAATTTAAATCCAAATGACTTTGACGAATCAATGGAAAGGCTTCGCACAGTGACTCCCGAATCGTCTGTGTCTTCATTTTTAATCGATTCATCTATTGAGTTTGTGCCACTAAGTGAGACTATTGCAGATATTGCGCTCCATGAAAAGGCTTCAGCCGGCTTGGCTACAACATCAACTATACTTTTAAGTGTTCTTGTCGTGGCAAATTTTGCCATGAATTTGATGTTATTGGCAACAATATTATCCAGGTCAGCGTAAAATTTTTGAGTTTCTGACAGATTATGATTTTTTAAATTGAAGTGTGCGGTTTGGTTTGCGCTTACACTTAAGATTTAAGTTAATACTTAGGATTAAGCTTTAATCAACTCTTAGGCTTATGTCATTGAATTAAAAAGCATAATCTTAGGCTTTGGCAAATGCTCAAACATAGCTCAACTTTAAGTTTAAACATATAATTATGCTAAAGCTAAACCGTAAACTTTGCCTCCAGCTTTACTATAGTTTTTTTTTGGGTAATTAATTATTAGTTTTGAAAAAAAATTGAAGTGTTGATATAAATGCATGATTATTTTTTCAGTTATAAATTGCGAAATTGCTTGCTTTACTTAATGTTTTGCACCGCCGCTGCTTTAAACGTGGTTGATGTCGTTTTAATTATGTTTATTTCGTTACTTTACGTCGCCAATGGGCATTGGTTTATGAGCGAAACTATGTGTCGTCTAAACGCTAGCGCCCAACAGGTGGATTCAAGCTCATTGGTCTTTCGAAAAACAATCTGACATTTTATATTTAGTTTGTGTTTATGATGTCACTGTTAGACATTATGCTGATGGCAATGGAACGTGCCCTTGGGCTCATTGGCCGGCATTTGGTCAAGCCAAAAAATTTTGCAATACTATCATTGGTTTTCATTGTTGCGTCGTGCTGTTTTTCAATTCCCTTGTTTATTAAAACTTTTCCAGTTCGAATATATCGTTCTCGGTTTTTGTGTGCCATCGGCAGGTTTGATTATGAAATTGAAATATAGATTTGTAAATTACCGTAGTACATGGGATAAGAATTAGTTTGTAAAGAATAAAGTCAAGAATAAAATGAATACTTCAGATATAGAATTTAAAAGCAAAACATTTAATAAATAATTTTATAAATAATTTAAAAAAAAAATTTGAAAAATTACTAAAAAAGTTTTGATGCTCAAATTCTGCTTTGGACAGACTAAATTTTGAAACAAATTACAAAATAAAATTTACTTTTATTAATTTAAATTTTTCAGTCAGGTCACTATTTCTTATACAGTCGTTCAAATTTTGGTATACGGCGGCTGCCTTTTTGTCTTGTTACTGTGTTTCGGGTCTCTTTTGCGCTATAGACTCAACGACCGCCACTTGCCGGTTAAACCGCAAGATTACGGCGCTTTTATAATGGAATCGAGAGCGCTTCAAGACCATTTAACACTGGGAAAGCTTGTATTGTTTATAGCAATTGCCTACGTTTTTATTCAAGGCCCATATATTGTGCTTTGCTTTTTTGTTCAGGTAACACTTTCGAAAAAGCTGAAAATATCGAATAAATTAATTAGTTTAGACGCGTAACAGCGCGGAATTGATTGCACGATACGGTGAGCTTGAAATGCCGCAGGACCTTGACATTTTGTTGACTTTACTGCGCTTTTTTTTTCCATTGATAACGCCATTTTTGGTAAGTTTTATACTTTGGGAGCCAAGCTATAAACTTTTGAGGTTTAATTTTAGATTTTTTGCACTTGCAACGACATTTACACAAAATTTTTAAACTTGTTGTTATGTCGACGTGATATCAAGCAATCCTTTAATGCGTGGAGAATGCATCCAGACCAAGTAAATAGCAGTAAGTGAACGTGTTTTTTTTTATTACATTGTTTAAATTTTAAATTTTTTACCTTGAACATAATTTTTAGAACTTAACAAATCCTGATATTACGATTTTGTTTCTTTTTTTGCGAATTTCATAATTTGCTTTGTTGTAATTACTTGATTTTTTTGCACTTAATCCAAATATTTGTGAATGTATATTATATAATACTTGCTATCCTGGTTATCTTTTCTACCCGTTTTTGGCCAATTGCCTTTGTCTTTTCCATTATGGGAAAAACATTTTTGTTGATTTTTTTTTTCTAAAATATTACTAAACTTAAAATTTTAAGTTAAAAAATTTAAGTTTATTATTTATTTATCTTAAAAAAACGTTTAGCAATGCATTATTCGGACGCAAACAATGTTTTGACGCTGGTAGCAACAACTGACGGCCTCCAACTTCGTGTTCCAACCAAAAATCTAGGCCAAACGAACATCCAAAGCGAACAAAAACAGAAAACACTGTTGACGGTGTCAAGCCAACAGCGCAATCGTGTAAACAAACCAATAGAGCACCAGATTATAGTCAGGAATTCGAATAAAATATCAGCGCCGCCTCACAAAGAAGCAGTCAATGACAGACACGACTGTAAGATGACGAGCATGCCAAACACCATTATGAAGGATATAAATTCAGGTATTATTTATATTTGAACCATTTCCGATATTGAGACTCTTTAATAATTTACTTTTTAAGGAATTTTGCGTTGCAATTAACATTTCTGCAATATTTTTATATAATTTTATTTTAATTTTGACAAAATGATAAGAAAAATATTGGATTAGAGATACTATTTCGCTTCATTAATTTGAGTAATGTTCTTCAATCATTCATTCGTTGATTCTGTTATTTGATAAACTCATTAAACAGTTGTTACTTCTATGAGGCCATTGCTTTAAAATTTGGGGTTTTTGGATAAGACTTTAGATACGCTGGATTATGAAGTCCTGATTTTGAGTTAAGTCTAACGATGTTTAATGTATGTTTTAATTTAAGTTTAAGCATATATGGGTTTTATGCGCTTTTCTTTGTTATTCCTTTTTACCCTGGCTCAATTTTGACGCTGTGAGCGCAATACTTTTGGCAAATCAGTTATTCTTTTCATTCTTTTTTTTTTCGCTTAATGCAAAAAATTCGACCTTTCCTGACTGTATACTGCATTTCTGTTAGAAATTCTCTACATATGCTAAATTTGAACATCTTTTTCTGATATGACTTTTTTACCTAAACATACAAACTAACAACAATTACTTAAATTATTTCATTTTTAAGCGCAAAAACTTAACAAAATCGATCAACATCTATCATATTGTGATAGCACGTTGGGAAAAAGGGAACTTAGTATGTCGGACGACTCCGGCATTTCATTTACTGTTAACGAAGAAACAAAATCAGTCGACACTAATATACGTACAAAAGATGCAAAAGCCGTTTCGGCCAAAAAATCAAAACTACCAATATATAATTTGTCTCCAAAACATAAATATTCTACTGTGTAGGCAACCAACTTAACAGAAGGAATAATTTTTGTATTTAAAAAAAGCTTCACCTAGCGCGCTGGACTTTTTTATGGACTAAATTTTTTTAAAGTCATCTATGAGCGTCGTTTATATTTATGGAATTAATCATCTCATTTGCCGGCCATCACCAGCATAATTCTTCAATTGTATGGACACATTTTGCTTGATTATTGTTAAAAAATCATCAAGAGATTTATTCTTTAATGGCATATAAATGGATTTACTCTATCGGTGATTGATAGCTTTAATTATTTTACTGTTATGCTCCATGCTTAATGTGTTGGCATACTAATATATTTTTTACAACATGTAGATATTATGTATACTTTATTCAACATTCATCGATGAACCGCAAAATACACTTTTTTGGTGAACTTACAAACATCATCAAGAGGCTATTAACTAATTTAACAATTGATAAACGCATATAACCTTTGATTATTGGGTAATTCAAATATATAAATGTGTCTTACAATGTGTACATTTGTATTAATGAATATTTTTGCATAAATGAATTTTTCTTCCTAGAGCGAAAAAATAGCAAAAAAATTTATTTTTACAAAAATTTGTAAAATGAAAGACAATTTTAAACCTTTGAAACATTTAAAAATCTAGAAAACGATCAAATACTATTTGTGTTTACTATTTTCACAAATAGCAATTAAAATCACTGGAATCTTTTAACATTTTTGATCAATCAAATCGCCGTATTAATAAATCAATAATTTTTGCTCCATTTTGTTTTTGTGTGAAACACAAAATTCCATTATTCGAACAGATGATGACCGTAGTCCTTTTTTTCGATCGCTTGGCGTAGCCGCTCGTTTTCACGCTTCAAAGTTTCTTCCGTGTTGTTTAGTCGATACATCGCGGGCGAATTGGCAAATCGTTGCGATTCCGCCAAATTTTGATTGGCTCGCCGAGACCTTTGTCCGTTGAATTCCTCAATGCTTGATTGATAGCTGCGGCGGCTATTCCTAAAAATTATTTTTTTCAATTTATATATTGGTTGCATTAATTCGTGTTGCCAGTATCTTGTAGCCTTCTACATTTTGAAGTTTAATCTCACCAATTAATTGTCATTAGAAGTTGACTAAAAAGCAGTCATGGGTAAGTCTCTCATTGTGATGCGATGTTTTTCTTTCTCTAACGTCAGACAATAAGAAAATAGTATTTATAATTGAGAGGATTAGTGAACCGTTACCAATCACGGCTTGAGAGTTTTGCTATGGTTATGTGGTTAAATAATTATACACTTCTACAATAACTCCAACCCTTCGAATGTAAAAATACTTGTAAAACATTTTTTTCTTCATTTATTTTTTAGCTGTTTTTTTCTTTTTGATTATGCATGGCTGACTGAACGAATTATGTTGACACCCAAAGCAAAACAAACCTGGAGTATGATTTTTGTTGTTGTGATTTTTCATTTTCAATCATTGAACTATCCGAACTCTTTTGCCTCCAGTCTTCAATTCGTTGATGTCTGTTCATGTCACGAGAATTCAGTGGTTTTCCCTTGCTTCCATTGTTTGGCATTTGACTCCGACTGCGTTGGGATCTTGGCGGATTTTTGGGTTCTAAATTTGATCTTGTTGAGAAATTGGATGATGAGCGCGAGCGGGTTGTTTCTCGTCCACTACTTGTAATGCTGCCGTCTTGAATTGTCATTGTTGCTTCAGTTTGTGGTAGTTTTATTGATTCATGTGTTTCGTCTTCAAGCTGGTACGAATTTTCGTTTGAGCCATACTCAATGGATTGCCGCTTTTCCTTTGTCATTTTCTGTGCGGCTGCACGCAATGTTGGTATTACAGTCAATTGGGTGCGGTCATTCCAATGGGCACGTTTTTCCCACCACTCAAGTTCGCCGGCGTCTTCACTGACAGTTTTATAACCGTTGGTTTTGCCTACAGGCTCCTTGATGGGGCTAGCTAAAATATTAAAATATTTTAACACTGGAAATTATATTAAAAAAAGAAGTTTGTTAATCGAATTAATGTCATACCCTGCGTTTGGCGTTCCTTCCTTGCTCTTTGTGCGCTCAACTGCTTTTCAAACATGTCAGTTGTAATCTTTTGAACTTTAGCAATGTGTTGGGCTTTTTGTTCGGCCAGTTGCGCTTTTTCACGCGTCTTTCGTTCTTCATCCTCGAGTTCTTGTCTTACGCGTTGAGCGTATATCTCAATTCTAAATAAAGCAATTCGTTTATTCAAGCTTAATATTAACATAATACGGCAATACAAATTGATTAAAATTTATTACTTTACACGTTCGCGTTCCTCCAACTCCCATTCCCGCTGTTTTTCTAACATCTTCCGACGGTTGTTGTCTTCAATTTGTTGTAACAATTCAAGTTTGTGTTGTTCTTTGGCAAATTTTTCTCTTTGATCCGGTGTGTTGGCGAATTGGGTGAGATTAATGGGCATTGATGTCTGATAGGAAGGCGAGTAAAAGTTGCTGTACGAATTCAAAAAACTCATTCGTCGTTCATTGTTGCAACAATCAAACTAAAATGGTAATTTAGAATAGCTCATACTTAATCAAAGCATTTATTTTTTTATGTCGAATTCCTTAGAGATTAATTTAGTCGCTCTGAATTTTTAATGCAAGACATACTATATTCATTTGATTATTGAATGGCTTAATGGGCGATGAGTTTAAAGACCAGCCGGGTGAGCCACGCTTTCCATTTTTTGGTTGTGCGCTACCGCGCGCCCAAGGCAATTTATAATTGTCCTCTGCGCCTTGCATTTCGTTTGTCGAATTCTAAAAACATTTTTTCGTTAATATAAATAAACTTTGAGGCACAAAATTACAATAAGGATCTACCGAAAACCCACTTTCCCAAAAAAAAAAAACTGAAAAAACATCTTGGCTCAACCAATATCCACTTACGGTGTTCACAATAAAAACAAAAAATATGCTATACGGATAACTTTTTTTAAACAGCTAATTGGCTCTATTCAGCTATTGTTTTCGGCTTGCATTCATTTTTTTTTATGTTTTTGCATTGACATGTTGCCAAGCAATTGTGCAGAACAAAATGAGGAATGCAAATTTTGACCGCTGCTACTATTGTTACTTTTTTATATGCAAAAAAAAGATAAAACTTCATTTAATGAAGCAAGTTCATAATAAGTAATTTTGAATTCTGGTTTTGGCATTGTTCTAGGATTTTGCCGGAAACGGTTTTATTGAAAAAATTAGATTTTAAAAACGGTAAAGTGAAGTGCTGGTTCTAAATAAAGGAGTTGTGACGTTTTATGAAACACAACAAAGTAAAAATCATATTTTTTGTTTTTATTGTAGATTTTTTGCATTTTTATGTTATTTCTAAATAATTATCCAAAAACGATTTGTGAACTTTTTAATTTGAGACATTTTAAGTCGAAAAATAATTAAAGAGTTGTTGTTGAATTCTGCCTTAATGCATAAAGGTAATCTTAAATAGCAAGATTGTTATAAGCATTAATAAAGCTGAGCTACTCACATATTCTCCTATGCAAATTGCTAAAAATTAAACTAGACTGTTAAGATTCTGCCCTTCTTGGGTCCACTTTCTATATTCAGCTTCTTAATCTAATACAACCAAATTTTTGGAATATTTCTAAAACTTTATTCAGCTAAAATAGCTATGAATTTTTAAATCTTTTCTATATGCTTTAATCGATTATACCTATAGTTTTAATGTTAATAAGAGATGCTTCAGTTACTTTAAAATCTTTATAAACTCATTTCTACTGCCTAAAAAACATTTAAACGAACGATGCATACTTTACTGGCTAGCTCATAATTTGACTTGTGATGTGCGTTGTCTTGTCTTAATTGTGGCGGCTGTTGTATCCTTATTTCATTAGCGTTTATTTCTTTTAAAAGCATTTCATTTGGATGGGCGATCTGCTCTCTGCAATTCAAGCTTTCAATATTGTAAACAAACTGAAATATTAATTATTTTTTTGGAATTTTACACTGAATTTATGCCATAGTACTAGCTTGTATGCATTACACCATTTTTGCAAACGTTTGTACGCAATAATTAATTAAATACATAAATTTTTGATTAATTTTGGCCAACAAACTTGTAAGCTTTCTTCTGGGTTGTTTCGTCAAAGACTACAATGTTAAACTTATGTACTTATTACAGTTGATTAATGTCAAACCAAAATTAGTAAGCCTAATTATACTAACTTTTATAAGTAGTAGCACGGTTACTAATGGCGCAGATACCACATATTTTTGCGGCCAAATAACTGACAAAACTATTTTTTACTATTTTCACAATTTTTTATTGACAACATAACATTGTCAATCATGAATAATTTTTGGAAGACAATAGAAAAAAATGATAGGAAATAGTTGTTTCTCTAACCGTCTTAAAAACAGTTTAAGTCAGTTTAAGTCGCAGAAGAATGCATTTGTCTACAATTTGAGATATATGTAGCATTATTTGTACAGCTTACTATTGAAAGATCCAAAAAACTAATGTGCACCATTAAAAAATAAAAACCAACTGATTGTCAGCGATTAACGCCGTCGAAAACACCTCTAACTTCCTTTCGTCGTTTAACGACAAATTTAAAACTTTTTTTTCGTTGCCGGCCGCGCAACCGTTGTTGTTGTTGAGCAATTCTTGGTGTTGTCTTTGTTGTGTTGAAAAATGTAGTGGTTGGTAAAATCGTTGGCCGTTAATTCGAACACAGCGCACTCCAAACACAGTAGTGGCGTCTTCAACAATAGTTGCAGCGGACAAGTGGTTGTTTGAGCTTTCTAATGATTGTGGTTCACCAGCTTCATAACCCGCACCATTACCAAAGTGATTTGATGATTGTGTTGAATTATGGGCTAAATTTGGCAATCTTTTAGCATCAAATTCAGGCGGCATGGATTTGTAGGCAAGCGCTTCATCCATGTTTGATTGCCTGTTGGATATTCTGGAATTAGTTTTCATAACTAAATTGCGTTTTGATCTTGTTGTGTCCATTCTTGACGCGGTTTGCTTGCTTGTTAACGGGCGGCTATCAAACCGCTCATTGTTGTTTGACTTCAAATTATTTGGTGTTTGAATATGTCTTCGAATTTGCATTGGCGATAAATATGGCATTGAGTGGGCGATTGCATACATATTTTTTTGTTCTATTTGGCCTGAGTGATACCCGAAATTAGTTGGTTCTCTAGCACAAGGCAGATTGCTGCCATTAGATGCCTGAGTCGAAGGATTAAACGAATAGGTTCTGACCATTTTTTAAAAATGATCTCGTTCGAGTCAATCAAAATAACAATGAATAAGGCAAAAATTAAATATATTGTTGGTAACCTTCTAGGCAAGCAAAATATCTACAAATAACTTTTGCAGTTTTTGAACAATTTGTTTTGATAAAAATATTTTGAGAGAAACATTTAGCGGAGAAGACAGTTTGTCATGAACACATTGCCCAAACGCACACTTATAATAACATTCGAATATTTACAACTGTATTACCAATATATGCATACCATCTAGCATTTCGTTTTTCCTACAATTAAAAAAAAATTTTCCCTAAAATTTTATATCCAAATACCTTGTATATAACTAAATGCTTTAAAAATGTATAACAATCGAATGTGAGATTAACCATAATTTTGAATCGTTTACCTAACAAAACAAATAAAATATTAAAAAGGCAATGCTAAAATGAACTCATTAAATAGAAACTGTTTTATAATCCTGAACAGGCTCTAAGACATTTTATTTTTTGATAGATAACACGCAATTGTGTTTTTTTTTCACATTTTAATGAAACAATTATGCATAAAAACATAAACATTTATAAAAAAATATTATAATAATAAACAATAATTTGTCCATAAGCAGGTAGAGATTAAAGCCAACCAAAAAGCATTCAAATTATTTCTCGAATAAGCAATATTTCCGGCTTAACTCAAGTTAGCGCCATCAAATTAGCAATTGTTCGTGTGAATTATGTTCAATATATTAATTATATTCCCCATACTTAAAACATTCTTTTTATATGTTCCCTGGCATTTATTAGTTGTGCCATTTCAACTGCCTTAAGCATAGAATAGAATGGGTCTGACTGAATGCCCAAATATTGGATTTGCTCTTCTCTGAAGTTCTCACTCCAAAATACTAATATTGATTTAAGCTTCAACCAAATTTTTGGACAACTCATTTTTTGAGACAAGGTTCTTCATTTTCTATTGTTCATTCTTTCTTCTTTTTTTTATAAATAATATGTTCAGAACTTTTCAACCTTTTAAAATACATATGGGCGAAAGACGCACGAGTCTTTCTGTGTCAAATAACTATCTTTTACGGCTCCTATCTGTCTCTTAGAGCCCAATTTATTTAAAGCGATTGGCTTATTGTTTAAGGAGCGGCGAAGGGAAAACAAACTATGATTTTTCTGAAAATAGTGATAAACCTTCTATCAAACATAATTTACATTCTGAAATACCTTCTACATTCTGAAATAGTGATAAGCTTTCTATCAAACATAACTTACATGCAGAAACTATTCACGCCGGGAAAAAAGCGTAAACAACAAATACAAACCTGTACAACTACGTGTACAAGCTTTCTTCTTCAAATTGTATTAAAAAATACTTTAAACTTGCGTACTGTTTAATGAATGGGCTTTTTGCTAGAGACTTGTTGTCTTTCAATAGTCAAAGACAATTTTTCCCATATCAATGTATTGGCTAGGTATAAAGAAAACAATCTTGTTAACGCGTTAAAAAATGGAGAACTTTTAATTTCAAACTACGAGTTTCCATAACAATTACGCATTTTGGACGACAGTCGGCAATGTCTATTGATTTCAGCGGAAATCCTACTTTAAAAAAAGCAAACTTGCGCTCAAGCAATTTATTAAAAATTGCCATGTCACAATTGTTAGAAACGCAAAAGAATTTCAAAGAAACGTAAAAAAAGTAAATGCAAAAAAAGCACAAGGGATACAAAAAGGAAATTTATGAGCAATTTCTATTATGTTGACGTTTTCACTTAGTAAATGTCAAGCATGCGCAACATTGATAAATGAAAAATGGTAGACATGTTGGGTATGCTAACGATAATATGTGGTAGCTATAGATTAAAGACTTAGACCCAAAACAATTGAATCTGTATTTGAAGACATTAGGATTTTTTACCGGGCAACCTAGACTTGCGTACTGTTCAATGAGTGGGCTTTTTGCTAGGAGGTTTATCGGACTACTTTCTTGGAACCATTTACCGGGCGGTCTATTTTGCGGCAAAGACCATTGGACTTTGCAGTCGACTTTTTGCCCTCGGACTTTTCACAGAGTAAACTTTTTGCGTGGCTGACTAGCATCTAAAACTTAACTTAACCTAAAACCTAAGAGCAATCTAGTCTTCATAAAACTTTAGCTGATATAAGTATAAGCATCAGCGTTCGCCCAGCACAAAATTCGTCCTCAATTATTTGTATAGCAAAAAATTACCAACAACAACAAAAAAACATGCTTACTTGCACTTCCGACCAAAAAGTTGTGCGGTTAAAGCGCCGTACACTTTTTTTTCGTTAAATGGCCACGTTTTGGTCAAGCTTTTATTCTTCACCTAAAAACAACAATATTATATAAAAAAACAAGTTTTCATTGAAAAGAAATTTTCTAAACGTAAAAAAAATTTCCGGTGTCTGTACGCTTAATATTTCTTATTTTTACACTTTGTTTTTATTTATTTTACAGTTTGTCCTACTCAGAACAAAAAGCGAAGAGTTATTTTGTGGCGAGCCTACCTTATGTTTTAACTTAAGAAAATTTTGGAAAGGAAACCAATAGCTTTTTTCTCCAAGCAAAAACAACAATATTATATAAAAAAGCATCTAAAATTAATGGGGAGACATCATGAAAATCGCACGAAAATTTGATAACATTTATTTTAAAGGGGCTAATAATGAATGATCGAGAATTCAGCTACATTTTTCTTGATGGGATTTTTTTTGAAAGGGGGGGGGGGTTAATTTTTTTTGACTTTTGGCATTTGAATTTTTTTAAAATGGTCAATTTTTAATAAAATTAAAAAGACTTCCTTTTAAAATTTTCGATTTGGGGCACTGACCAAATGCTTAGACCTTTCTATTATATTCATATTGCTTAATCAACTATTATAAAAGATCTTTAACTTAACTTTAAATTTTTCTCTTTTGACTGGATTTCTTGATTTTACATCATCTCAATCATTTTAAAACCACTTCACAGAAGTAGCAATATGAGTTCTTTTTCAGATAGCCATTATAATCTTTCAAATTGCGTATCAAAATCAATTTAATCAATCAAACAATTATTAGATTATTACATCAAAAAATATAAATGAAAACACTTTACATTTACAATAAAAATTAAAATTAAATTAAAAAATGCCAAAAAATTTTCGGTTTAATTCTTTGAGTTAAACAACGTCGGCGGAAATGTGCACGTGGATGCGTCAACTGGCGCAACAATGTTTAAAAGTTTGGAGAAGCCATTGATGATTCCTTTTTGCTCCAGAATTTGTGTGACAACCGTTTCGTACCGCTAGAATTGAGTTTATTCAAATTGAAAATCCTGAGTATCGAAACGAAGGACCAAAAAAATTACGGTATTTGTAAATTTTTAAATCCAAAATTTTTTTTGCAATTAAGTGTAACTTTATTTTTGCTGCTATTTTGCGTATTGTTCTTTTATTCTAATTAAAAACCTATTTATACTATAATTATTCCTCAATACTCATAATTGGTTAAGCCAAAAAATTGATTTTCCCAAACAGACTAAATAAAGAAAATTTTAGAGCACCTGCTTATAGACAATTGGGTCACGTGCAAACACATAGACTGGATAGTTGCAATTCGTCGTCATTACCGTAAAATCGTATTCACCGTCTGTGTTAATTGGACCGTTGAAAATTACGTGGACTAAAATTTAGTTATTGATTTAGTAACCGTTAAAATCTTTCAAAAATAATAAAAAATGAGCTGACTAAACTAAAATGCTAAACTGCTTACTGTTTACGTCGTCTTGGTGGGCAGTTGTGCGGAAGATGAGCTCACCCGCTTGTTTAAGGATGGCATAGCCTGATGTAATCTTGGGTTTAGTGTATGGCATTCCGTCTGTTGTGTACTCGAAAACCTCAAAAATGGAACCGATTCCTCCATTGTTCACGTCCGATAATTTTTTATACGAAACAACACTGCAAGCGCTTTGTGTAAGTGGTGGACTGTACACGACCTGCAAATGCTATCACTTAGCATTTTAAGTGTAAAACGTCAAATTTTTCAGTTTCTGAATAGAAATGTATCGAATACCTGGTACCATTGTCCCATAAATGCGTCAATGTTGAACTCGGAGACGGGAGTTGGCTTTGGATTACAGAGTGGGCTTGAAGGCTGCGCAATTAAGTTTTGAATCATCTCGAGGTTTTCATTGATTGCCGCTTGCTGAGCTGAGTTTAGTGTGATTGGCTTGGAGCTGTTGAAGTCAAGGATTGGATTATCTGTGCTGTTCGACTGAAATTTTCAAAATTGAAATTAAATTCGTCGATTTAACCTTCACTTAAAGAAATCACCTGAATGGCTCCATTTGTAAGGGCTTTGTAAAGCACATTGCTGATCATATTCTTTCCGGGAATCGCGCTGTTTTCTCCGCCAAGAAGATTAGACATGGCTTTGCCGATCTCGTTTACATTTGCTGGTTTGCCCTCTTTGTTAAGCCCAAACAAATCGAGAACCGTGCCAATTAGACCGCCGGGGGCGTGTGGCTCGTCCGTCAGTGTTCCGTACTAAAATTGACCAGTAATCAATAGCTATAACTTGTGTTTTTGCAAATTACAAAAGCAGAACAAATTGAATTACCTCAGCAGCATCCGCAGCTGAAGAAGACAGTGCATTTGTTGAAACCGCTTCAGAAACAGATGCGGGATGACGACGGACGTTTGACTTGGCTGGACCAAGTCCGCCTTCTGGCACCTCGGGTCTGGAAGAGAATTTGGGCACTTGTGGCATATTGTCGAGGATGACGGGCTCTTGTCGTTTCAAGACTCCATCAGCGGAGCCCGATGGTCCGCCGCCGAATGTTGAGAATGAAAATTTGGGCAGTTTTGGATAATCGCTTGGAATTCCGCTAATTGACGATTTGGCTCTGGCTGCTTTCTCTTCAACGTTTTCGGACTAAAAATTTTTCTTTAATTTCTAAATTATTCGGAATGGGAAAAACGTACTGTGGGCTTGGTGTTTTGTTGGAACGACGTGATTGGCGTGTTGCCATTGTTCAACAAAAATCCTTGATTGAAGCCTGGTGGAAATTGAAAGTCTTGTCCACCGCTGCCTCCTCCGCTGTTTGCATTGCCAGACGGAGCCGGTGGGCCGGATAAAAATTGCTCTACCGCTCGGCCAACCATTTCAAGCCCGCTTGGCGTCGTTTTGGTATTTTGCGTTCCGGCGTTGTAATTGCGGGGCGGTGCGGCAACTTCGTATGTCTTTTCAGGAAAAAATCCACCAGGCCTTGGTCCCGTCAACATTTCAACCAGTTCTCTTGCTTGACCGTCCAACTCAAAGTATTTGACCAAATCTGGAGTAATCGTCGGCTTTGGCGCATAATTCTGTCCTTGCGAGCCGAACAAGTCCAATTGTCCGTCGACTTTAGGTAATAATGGGAGAATAATAAAAAATACCAGTAATAGCTGGCAACAACCCAAAAACCTTCTCCTTGCTTCAATCATATCCTAAAAATTTTAATTACTGCATTTATAGTTAAGTGACTTATCACAACTGTGGAATGTTTTACTGCAGTACATATAACTAATTAAAGTCAATTAGTGAAAAGTCTAAATTCACGGTTCACGTGCTGAACATTTCCATGGGAAACGGTCAGCCGACTAACGCAAGCCAAACACAAACGCGCAAAATCAATACCAATTTTAAGTAAAACAATTCAAGTAAACGCGCATAATAGAGAACAATTATAGAAGGGGAAATAAAAGCTGTTTGAATTGGTCATTCGAAAAGCAAAAAAAAAAGAATAAGCTCACAAAACAATCATCAATTTTCTCCATTTTTGCATTGTCTACATCCTCGCATCTCCCCTCCCTTCTCGGCGCTGCCCGCTTGCCCACATCACTCTTAACCATTTTTGTGCATGGAAGAGTGAACGCCAATGGCGATTGAATTTCTTCCTCTATTTTGTTTTATTTTAAGAGAAGAATAATAGAGGAGGGAGGGAGGGAGATTAACGATGAGCGCAATTTCAATTGTATTTTGTTGTTTTAAATTGTAAATTGTATTATCGGTAAATATTCATGTATCATATTCTATTCAATTTTTTTTGGAGAGGGTTGGCAAGACAAGGCGTTGAGTGATCTTGTTTTTGTCAAAACAATTTTCTTGAGTGGGTTATGGGTTTCTGGTTGTGAGCACAAAATTCTTGAAATAAATCCTTAAACCTTTGGAATTAGGTTGATAAAAATCCTAGTTCTTGGGGCTATATTAAACCTTTGCAAACTTTTCGGCTTAGTTTTAAAGCCATTTAAAGGGTTAATTAAGGCTTACCTTTGGGATATTTTTAAAGCCAATTCACTGCTTACAATCTTAATGCCTTGGGTTAACCCAACCAGTTAGTTCCATAAAATCTTACAACAATCTCTACAACAAAAGCGTTCAAATCAATTAACTGAAAAATACAAATTATAAAAAAAAATATCAAAGCAGTTTGTTAAAATCGCGGTTCAAATACCCCCACACCTAGATATTTATTCCAGAAAAAAATGTGAAAAAAGGAACCCAACTTCAAAACTTCGCAATGAGATCTTCCTCTCTTTTATTTTTATCCGCGGGTACCATCATCATTTATCTAAAACAGTTGTTCAAGATGACTTTTTTTTCCCCCGATCGTCTATCTTTATTCAATGCAATCCACCCCTCTATCTCTTTTTTAGTCAAGCGAAAAAATGGAAAGGTTTAGCGTCAAATTTGTAGATGATTCAAAGCATTCGCAAAAAAAAATCAAACGCGAAAAAATGGGGAGGGAGGGAAGAGAGCAGTGGGTAATGGAAGCAACAGAATAACCAATAATTGGGAAGAGATCAATTCGCAAGTTGGTAACCAAACGCAAGAGAAAAAAATAGAGGAGCAAACTTCAAAATTGGTTTAAAAAACTCGTGTGTGTTTGTGAAAAGGAAAAAAATTAAGTATTTTTATTTCGTCCGACACCGTAGATTAGTTGGGTCATCATCACCGGTGGGGAAAAAAATTTATTAATTGAAGTTAACATTCCAAAAGTTAGATTCAATTTCAATAAAATAAAAAAAATACAGGCTGTTGTGATTTTATAATACAGCTGTGACAAACAGTGGCATAATTGAAGCTCAAAACGAGCTCAATTTCCCGTCTTCTTGGGCTTCTTGGGTAAAAAAATTTAAAATCTAGACAATTAATCATTTAATCCAGCAGTTTTTAGAGACTTTGCGCGTCTAATTCACAAGTTTAAATGAAAGCGCTACAAGTAAAAAATCAGGGAAGTCAATCTAATCTCAAAACTTGGAAACGTCCTTTAGTTATATGAAAAAATTTTGGTTTCTCCTACTGGAAAGAGGGATTTTAAAAGAGGTAAAATTATAAGCGTTGAAGACTCCACTTTGTTTTTGGAAAAATTCTAAGGTCATGAGAGGAAACACATTATTTTATAAAACGAAAAATCGGGGAAACCCAACTCAAAAGAAACCAAGCAAAATTGCATTAAGCCACAGCAAAAAACATGATGTACAATCCGCTAGGCACATACTTGGGTATTATAAAAGGATTGTCGTAGGACTAAAAAAATGGGAAAAATTTGTCAGCATCTTAAAAAAAGGTGATAAAACCCATCGTTTATTTTTTGTGGTCCAGAAAAAACGAAAACACAAGTTCGTTTCAATTATTTTTGCTACAATCGCCTCTCGCTTCTGGAGCAAAAAAAACATATCGTAAGAAGGGGGTATATAAAAGATGGGCGAAAAAAAGGAGGATTGCGAAGCAGCCTTGACCCAGTGCGCTAGAATTGCGCATTCTAACCGTTAGCTATTTCCAAAAAAATTTATCAATTGTTTTCATCGGTTTAATTTAAAAAATAATCGAAAGAAAAAAGGCTATCTCTTAAACCGAGTTTTATTATCTTACCCAAATGAGAGAGAGAAAAAAATGTTTTTAATCCGAAAAAATTCGGAAACAAATCAAATTTCCTAAAAACGTCAAAAAAGTTTTTTTTAAATGTTAAATATTTTCATAAATTTTAAATCAATTAAGAATAAACTTGCAAGCTTTTTTTTGCTGGTAAAGTAAAAAGGCTAATATTGCCAGTAAAAAGGCTATATTGGGTGATAATTGTCCTATTTGGCTTTAAGACAAACTGACATCAGACAAAAATATGCAATTTTTAAAAATAATAATTAGTTTAACGGAATAAATTTTTAATTCACAATTTTCTGACTTTAATACTAAAAATCAGACGAAATCGTTTTAATTTTATAATATTTAAAAATTATGGAAAAATTTACTCTATTACGATAATTTTTGTTTTTTAAATATGCGGCTTTTTGTCCGTGCGTTTTTTTTCCGCACATTCTCTTATATAAATTTTTTTGCAAAAAGCAAACCAAAAAAAACAAGTGGACAAAAAGCATTCGGGCAAAAAAAGCAAACCGGTCAAAAGAATGAAATGTAACACTAAAACTACCGTAGAATAAACTGTAGTTTTAATTTACTCGATTTTCCTTTTGGCATAGTGCCCTAAAGTGCTTGTGAACTAGAGTGTCCCAATGAAGGACTATAATAAATATAATGACTTCGGTTTTTGTGTGTATTATGTGCAGTGTAATTACGTACAAGTTTTGTAAAAGTTTTAGCCCATTAGCCCATCGGATTACCTCCTGCTAAGTTGTTATAAAAAATATAATATTTGTAAATGCACTTTTCCCAATTTATTGGGATAAAATCGGACAAAAACTGCATTATACGAATTTCAGATTCTGAAAATACAAGCAAAAATACATATCTGACAAAAATTTCAGCTTGATTTATTTGTTGTCAAGATGAATGCAAATAAAACCATAACACAAACTGAAGAACAGTAGCAGAATTGAATACTTTGAGATACAATAACAATTCCATTTATACTTAGAAATGTCTGACTTCTATACATTAAGGATATTCTAAAGTTGCTTATTTTTTAGTAGATTTTGAAATTTATAATGCAATGTAAAAATTTTAGCTAATAAAAACCAAAAAACGCCTATTTTTTTTATAGCTTAAATTTTTTTTAAATTGTTTTTACAGGATAGGTGAATAATGTTTTTAAGAAACATACTTATAAACGATTTATTGTTTTTAGACTCTTTCAAATGATAAGTATGCCTTTATACACTGATTTAAAATAAAAAAAACAAAGAACTTTTGTTTAAATTTTAAATTGGCGCATTTTTAATTTTGCAGAATTTTGCATCATTTATAATTCCGTGCTAGCACGGAATTACGGCCGTGCTGAATGTTGTGTTGATTTCTGTGGCTTACGGCTTTATTTCATTGTGCAGATAAGTTGTGGAGATTGAGGCTATATTTGTAATCGCGGTTTGAACCTCTGTTCTCTGATTCATTGAAACTATTGACTACCTCCCTAGTTTGTTTGATTTTTTATTTGAGGAGCGCAATAATTAAATTTGATAATATTAAGTTTTTATTGTAAAAGGAGTGATTCTTTTTGGCAATTTTCAATTATTAGCTTTATATTTTAATATATCAAGCTTAGCTTCAAATTTCTATTCGCCTTTTAATTTACCAAAGAAAACTTAAACAATTTTGCGCTCAGGCTTTAACTTAAGCTTAACTTAAATGAGTTATTATAAACATTTCAATTTTTCTGGAGATAATTGCTCTTTTTTTAGTTTGTTTTTGGTAAATTTTTTACGTTAACATACTTTGCACGGATTAATAATTGTAATGCTATTTTTATTTATTGTTTGTGTTAAAAATATTTTTTCTCACAAAACAACTTACAGATTGCGTTTCGAGCGAATGAGTGAGGCCTTGCCACTACAACAACAACATCATTTTGATGAAAAAGGAGGAAATGCTCGGCGTCAACGACTGCTATCACTCTCTATACCGCGTAAGTAATTATTTGTTCAAACTAAAAGAAAAAAACATTTTTTCCGGAGCCTAATCTATTTTTTATTTTGCTGCTTTCGAGACTTTAACCTAATATTTATGGCAAACATGTTATTGACATTGCATTGTTTTGTTTTTTTGGTGAATAGTTTCATACATTTTGATAAAAAACCAATATACCTCTCAAACATTTAAGAATTTTTGTACTAGCCAAAGTTAAGCTGTTCAATGAATCAGTAATTTCTTTCTTGCAAACCCTACATTTCTCTCTCTCTCTCTGTTGTTGGAAAAAAACATACCCTTTATTAATTAAAGGGTTACTTGGCCATTGAACAGTTCTGGGTTGCTGTTCCGCCGAAACCTCATTTTTTTTTGCTCCAAAAAAAAATTTTTTAAGTTTTGTTTGTTATTCTTTTTTTGTAATTTCAAAATTTTTTTTAAATTACTTAAATTTTCCGTCTTATAATAATTTTGCGCTTTTTTTTATCAGCTGAACCAAAAATCGTAAAGTTAAGCATTTAATATTGTTGCAGTTATCAATTTATCGTAATTCTCTTCAAAAAAATCTTCTTTTTTAAATACAATTTGTTTGCCCCAATTAACCTGTTCTCCCCCCTGTTATTTCATTTTCTTTTCTACATAAACACCGCGTTGCGCTTCACGTGAATGTTGGTCAATTGTGAATGAACGCTTTAAGAGGTAAAACGAAGCTTTTGCACGCTTCGGCTCTCTCTTCCAAACTTGCCAAAACAACAACGAAAAGTATTTTAATTTTTTTGCTGTTCGGCGTGTCACCCCATCGGGGCGGGGGCTTTTTTTTCTTTTTTTTATGTTGAGGGAAATGTGAAAGTGAATTCCTTATCAGCTCCGCTTTTTTTCTTCCGCACATATAACTTGATTATTATTTGTTAAATTGGGTATTTTATATTTGGCCTTTCTCTTTTGCCGTTCCGTTTTTTCTTTGGAAGGCCAGATAATTTTGCCTTTATTTTGCTTCGAAAAGCTTATTTATTGGTCTTTATTTGACAAATTGACTGGTGCCAGAATGATTTTGGTTGAAAACGCTGAGTTTTGGCTAGCAAAGTTGGGCTGCCGCAAACGCGGCTTCTCTGTTACTTTTTTTGAATTTCGTAAGTATTCTTTTACAATTATTTTTTTCTAATTTTTTGTGTGTTTGCCGCAAGCTGCGGCCAAATGACTAATGAAGCCTACGGTTTTTAGCACTCTAAAATTTTACAGATTGCGTGGTCAACGAGCTAAATTCTTTTTTTCTAATTTTGCTGTCCGAGTGTAAAAATTCAGTAAATTATCGTATGATACTTCAACGGTTTGAATTGTGCTGACAACTATATTTCTGAATTTGCTGTTGTTTTTATAGTTAATGTAGCATCGAACTTACTATGAGGTCTAACATTTATTTTTTTGTGGATTTCATTGGATTATTTGGTTTTGATCGGCTTAAAATTTGTTTAATTATATTATTTTTTTTGTAATTAACCATTTTTTGGTGAATCTATTTCTTTAGAAGCTGATTTGAATTTGAACCTTCATTGTTGTTTTGCTTGGCAGCATCTGATGTTCAAAATGTACAGTCAAACCTCTGTAAAAGATACTTTTTAAAAATTTACCCCGGCTATAAGACACATCCTTAACATTTTGCAATATTGCAAAAACTTTTGAAGTTTGGCAAAATGTAAACCCGCTTATAAGATACATTTTCTATAAGATACTCCCCCTTCAAGTATTTTATAGAGAGGTTCGACTGTATTTGTTGGAACATTTTTCTATTGGCTAGCAATGTTTTTAATTTCTGAATATCTGAGTTATTGTCCTATTTTTTTCGTAGAATAATAAGTGGGTCGGTAAACTAAGTCCCGCCTATGTAGTAAAGGTGTTTGATTTTTTTTTTCATGTTTAAAGGCACTGACTAAAACTGATTATACATATTGTTCAATGTCTAAACGATAAAAACCAATGGTTTTACGACTAGTGGTGGGTTAAGGCTTTCTAACCTTTTTGCTTTTTATAAATTATTTTTCTATATTTTACGTCAGACAGAAAGAAAATTGCATTGACAATTGTGAGTGTTACTGAGCCTTTAACTTTCTACTATGGTTTTTTGTGTTGTGGGCTGTAATTTTTTTGCCAGGGAATGCATTCATTGTAAGGGAGAGTCTAATCTTTGATGAAAATGAAATTTCGCAATTCTTTTTGTGTTTCTGTCATTAAATTTCCTAATGCCGATTTATTGTATTTCTATGTCAAGTTGGACTTACCCGAGGTTAATTGTCAAGAGATTGCATTTGCCTTGAATTGTTGCTAGTTGTGTATTTTTAGTTCATACTATGGGCTCAATACCAGATTGTTCCCAATTTTATCTTCTTCTCGCCGGACATAAACCACAAAACAAAAAAGCAAATTGACGTTGTTTGTTTACCGGCGACAATTGTGTTTGCGGTGATTTGCAAAACGATAACAATTTCGTTGGCTCATTATTCTCACTTGTTTTTGAGTTTTGTGGGTGTGTGTAGACTCAAAACTCGAAAAAGCAAAGATCAAATTGTTTTTTTTGCATGCATAATTTTTGGTTTTGTAAATCACAAAATGCTCTCTATATTTTTTCTTCCTTCTCTTCCTCCCTTCGAAACACTACAAAGAGAAAGGTTGACGGCAATCGCTTCGTTACGCATGTTTTTTCTCTGAATTTCTAAATTTTGCTTTGCAACACTACAACTTTTGTAATTTAATCTGTTCTGCACAAAACCTAAATTTGTGGTCTCGTCGTTTTTGCTCACCATTTTTTTCTTCAAAAATAAAAGAGTTTATGTTTAAAACAAGTGTACAGACACTTTGCTCTCCCTCCCTCCCAAACAAAACCAATTTGATCGTGTATTGCTTTATTGGTTTTTGTTGTGGAGTAGAATTGCATCATTTGCTATTGGCCAATCTCTTTTGAGTGAATCAATCGACGAGAGAAATTTTTTTGTGTTGATTGCATAATCAATTTTGTGTCTTAATTTTAGCTATTCGCTCGATTGGATTTTTGGCATTTATTGTTTTACATAGTCACCAGCCTTGAGGAGTTCGGTTAGGGGCTATTTCTGTAGAAGCGTTTTGTAAGTACGTGTATGTGAAATTTGGCTTTTTTTTGCGGCACACGAGAATAATTTTTAGCCACTTTTACAATGTATTATTTAATCCAAAAAGTGCAGTTAAAATAATTTAGTTTTAAAACTAGGCGTATGCTCAATCCCGATTCTAAGTCATCATTTCTCAATTTTCTGATTTTTGGTGTTTCATTTCCGGCAATAAAATCCTCTTGTCCGTCGATTTTTGCGTTTCAAAAAGTTTGACTTTAAGACATGCTTACATTCTTCTCTTTTGCGCTTTCTTATTTAATTTTTCTGTCAGAAAGTCGGTCATACACATTCTCTTTCTCTCCTGTCTTTTCTGCTTTGCCAATTGCCAATTTTTTTGAAGTTTAAATTACTATTTTAATACCTTTTTTTTAATTTAGCAATGCCATGGTTTGGAATCGACATTGGCGGCACTCTGACAAAATTGGTCTACTTTGAGCCAACCGACCAGGTTAAATTTTTTTCTTTCTTTTTGACGGCCTTATAAGTGTAAACCTTTACTCCGCGTTTTCTTATGTGGCTCTATTTTTAATTGAATAAAATAATTTTTATTTTACGAATAATATTTTATTGATTTTTCCGTATTATCAGCTTTCTATTTATGTATGATATATGCTATTTGATCTTCTAAAACGTTCTACCGTCTATAAGAACTTTTCAAGAATGACCAGCATACTGTACTACATGCTTCTCTAACCTGGCAAAACCGTTTCTGCCAATCATTATGTGAATCAATTAGTGCAGTTGCGTAATTAACCTACCGAAAAGAGACTAGAATGGCCAGAGATTGACATGATAAAGTGATATCCCTTCATGACAACGAAAGCCCTCAAGTCGCACAATCCGTGAAATGATTAATTTCTAATGTAAAAATTCTTACCACACCCGCTGTACTCTCCAGACATCACTCCGTCGGATTATTACCTCTTCCGTTCAATGCCTCACGGTTTGGTAGAACAGAGCTTCGAGAATCGCCAACAAGTTCAAGAATGAATTGCTTCAAAACCGACAATTTTTTTCAACGGTGAAATCTATAAACTGCTTAATCTTTGAAAAAATGTTTTCAGTCACGATGGAAATTATTTTTAATAAATGTTGTAAATAAATTTTTATAGTTTCAAGCAGTTTAAAATGCAAAAAGAAAACGCGGAGTCATAGGTGTGCACCAAGGATGGGACTTTTTAAATTTTATTTTTTGGAATTTTGAATTTTTTTGGATTTCCGAATTTTTCCATCCCTGATATACACCTAATGCTTTGGGACTTTTGGGAATCATTAAAACGGTCTGGGGCGTGTAAGGTATTTTTTTTTATATATTGGTATTTTGCTTTTGCGACAAAACCATATCCAATTTAAGTCGAAAATAATTTTTCGTTTATCTCAGTCCCAGTTTGGCTATTTACAGGGTGACTCAAAAAAACTGACAACCAAATTGTCTTGGTCCTAGCATGAATGTTTTTAAAGTTTGAAATTTCTCGTTGTCTTCATTCGATTATTCGTAACAAATGCTACGTGTATGGTCTGTTTCAAAATTTCAACATAATTAAGCTACTTTTTTCAGATGTCAAAGTAAAGGGAAAAAATTTTGGCGTTACATGAACTGAAAAAGCTCCCAATCGACATTGCGCGAATGCTCGGTATCGACAAATCCAACATCCGGCGCACCATTAAACGGTTTTAGGCCATACTGGTCGCCGTCCACGAAGCGGCAGAAAACGAACCGCCAAGAACAGAGCTCATTTGAGAGAGCGTTAGGCGAAATCCGAGGGTCTTCATGCGAAAAATCGCTCGTGAGACTGGTAAAAATCGCAAATCAATTCGTCGAATAGCCAAAAAGGATCTGCATCTCAAGCCTTTCAAGCTCCAAAATGTTCAGATGCTCACCGACAACAACAAACGCGTACGACTTGAAAGATGCAACAGACTTATTCGTCGCCACGTTCCTCTTCACGGATGAGAAACTCTTCACAGTTAAAAAAGCCCATAATCACTAGAACGACAGGAGCTGTTCCGCGGAGGCTCCTCGGCGATCGTCGAACACCGCCAAAATTTTGCGGCCGTGATGGTATGGGGCGGCAAGACCTCCTTCGTTTTCGTGGAGGAGGGTGTCAATATCAACCAAGAAGTGTATAGCTGCGACATCCTCGAAAGTGCAGTACTTCCGTGGGCTTAACAGCACTTTGGCAATGCACGTTGGACGTTTCAGCAGGACTCGGCGCCGGCCAACAAGGCGAAAACAACCCAGAAGTGTTGTCGGACCCATTTTGTGGACTTCATTACGTCGGCGGAATAGCCACCGTATTCACCGGATCTAAATCCGATAGACTACAGCATCTGGTCCATTTTGTAGGCCAGGACCTGTTCTAAGCCCCACAAAAGTTTGGAGGCGCTGAACCGTTCCTTGCGTGGGGAACGGGACCGATTGTCGCCAGAAGAGGTGTGTGGCACGGCAGAAAATTTTTGCAAGCGTTTGGTGTTTTGTCGGGACGCACAAGGAGGCCACTTTGAAACCGGCTGAGTACATTATAGTCAGTATTGTTGTATATTGTTTTGTGTTGTAAAGTTTGTTATCTTTGATAAGTAAAGTTTTAAAAAAAGTCATAAAGTTTTTTCTAGAGGTCAGTTTTTTGGGTCACCCTGTATAATTATTTTGTTGTCTGCTTGACTTAATAATGGTTTGGGACGCATTTTATTCCTTTTGAGTCCTTGCCTCTATAAACTTGTGGCTTACGGTAGCTCTTATTTCTAAGCTTACTGTGAGTTTAGAGTGAGTACAAGGAGGACGAGCAGGAGCAGATTCGCGATAAGACCATTCACCACTATTTGACGACAAACAAGGCGTACGGCGAGACGGGCGTAAGGGACGAGCACCTGCAATTAAATGACGTAGAAATCAATGTAAGACGCTTTTGTTTTTTGTCCACTAGGCCTAAGAATTGTAAAGCATGAATGCTTTTTTTCAGGGTCGAATCGGAGTTATTCACTTTATTCGATTTCCGTCAGAAAAAATGATGAACTTTATCAGGCTGGTGAAAAGCAAGGGCTTTGCCCAGATGAGTAGTACGGTGTGCGCGACGGGCGGCGGCGCCATTAAATACGCCAAGGAAGCGGAAAAGGTAAGTGTATTAATTTTGGCTGTCGTTATTTCCCACTATTCCATTTCATCTTCTTTTTTAACAGGAACTGGGAATGCAGTTGCACAAGGCCGACGAATTAGAGTCCTTGATCAAGGGCATCGAATTTGTGGCGGGAACGAACGCCGACGAATGCTATTACTATGACTGTCCGCTGAGCACAGAAAAGTGCCGAAAAGTGATATGGTAGGTCATTTATAGAGACGGTTGTCATCTAAACTCTTTTTTTTCTTGTAGGAGGTGGTCGAGCGCGCGGTGCTCGTCGACTGACCACAACCATATTGGAGAGCCGAGCAAATTAGGTCTGCAATACCCCTACGTTGTGTGCAATATTGGCTCCGGTGTATCGGTGCTGGTGGTTCGTGGGCACAACGACTTTAAGCGTGTATCTGGGTCTAGGTAAATTTTTTTTTTGCTTAGCATTCCGCTTTGTTAAACCCATTAAAAACGGCTAGACTTAAGGGGAGGCTGCTGGAGCAGAGATGTGTTGGTATCGAAGCATAATTTCATTCTAAGTAACGCCACCTGGTTGTTATGCAAGTGTAGTTAAGTTCTTTAATATACTAAAACATATCTATGCTAAATTAATATTATTGTTTTTACTATCCGGAAAATATAATTATACATTTAGAAAAAAATTGTCAGGAAATAATAAGACAACCTAATATCTGAGATCACCCTTGCATAAGTCGTTTGGCGTTTGAACAAACAGAGAAGATGATTTTTTCACGCATCGGTTCATCTGCTGTCTGGTCGTAAAGTCGGCGAAGGGCTTACTAGGTCCTGTGTGTTTTACGCGTGCGAATCGCAACTCATCGTTTAGTCGTTTAATTTTGTTTGGGCAATTCTCAACTCCTTTCTCAACTTATCAATCGTGATGATCTTTCTTTTAGACATAGAGTTAGAGGTATGGGAACACAATTAATGTGAACTTAAAGTTTGGAAATTAAATTAAAATTGAACCAATTTCTTAATAAATTAAGTTACACTCAGAATTAAGTTAATTGACAATTAAATAATGAACAAATTGAAAACTATTATAAGCTTAATTAAATACTGAAATTAATTTAAGTATGACTCTATAATGAATTTACCGAAATTATCGTCAAAAATGGCTAAATATATGTACCAATCTTAATAAAACTAAAAAAAAGGCCTGCTTTCAATTGTCCTGTCGTTTGTCCCGACCAGTTGCAATTGCTTGTAATACTGAGTGCTTGGAAATTCGAGCCAATTTTTTCAGGTTTTTGTTGATTTGGAGTTGCTGTGCCTCAAGGTGGTTGGAAATTGATGTGGACATATAATGGTCCTAATTGCTGTGAATTGGTTAGGCTTTAATAAGTTTTTACCTAAGTTCTTCAACCAGTTCCTGTGAACTGATTGTTTGTTTGCTGTGGGCCAATTTGGTACAATTTGAATGAGCGATCGAGTGAATAAAAAATTTTAATAAAATATGGTCCTGGGAATAAGAGTCCCGTCGAGACTATGAGAACATTTTCCTCAAACTTGTACTTGGGAAATTAAACCGTTTTTATATTAAACAAAAATACAAAATTTAAATAAATTACGATACATAAATTTTATATTCTTAAAAAACAAAGACAATCTTTAAAACAAGTAAATTTTAATAAAATAAATTGAAAATCTAGCAAATGGAAATATAATGATTTATTTTTTAGAAATGATTTTTTGAAAGAGAATATTACATTCAAAAGCAACAAAAATTAAAACTGTTTAAATATCGTTTAATCAACATTGAATTTGTTGCGGGAAATTTGATAAAGGAAAAAATGTTTGTAAATTGTTTTTAAAGATTTTTTTGTAGTTTTTGTATGTTTACGTTATTGATTTTGTTTTTTATTGACCATTCGTCACAGAGGTCGTAGTTCACTAGCGTCGCAAAGCTTTGGCAGCAACGCCGGTATACGCAAGAGCTGCCCGGACGCGTTTGGTGACTTGTCGTTTTTGGTTCCAGACATCTGAACCTTTTTAACCACATTCGCTTGGATATTAATTTATCTAAAAAAAAATGCTAGGAAATCACTGCCGCCATTTGACCGCCATGATTGTACAGTATTACAAAATATATAGAAAATAGCAAAGCATTTTAATTAAAAAAACGTTATAACAGATCTTCGGCGATTTTAAACTGAAAACTAAAAGAAAAATAAGAAATAACCTATTTAGCTAACAAGAAAATTTTTTTGCTGCGCCGTGCATAGTTTATTCAAAATTAATCGTTTCCAATTAACGCTTTTTTACTGGCATTATCTTCATTTTTACTTAATTAAATGGTGTTAGCATCGGTTAACACGTAGCTTCAGGTTAGATATTAGTTGGACTAATATTTATTTACAGTAATTTTGAAGGTCATAATTAGTTTTCACAAATTGCTGACTTAAACATTGCACTTGTAGTATTGGTGGCGGTTTTTTCACGGGTCTTTGTTGCCTGCTATGCGATTGTGAGACGTTTGAAGAGGCCATCGAATTGGCGACCAAGGGCGATAACAAGAAAGTCGACAAACTGGTCGGTGACATTTACGGAGGCAGTTACGACTCTGTGGGACTGCCGCAAGACATTGTTGCGGCTAGGTAAATTTCCTCTTCACTTTTGGCATGTTGGCTTTGAAATAGTTTTTGTTTAGCTTTGGCAAGATTTGTTCAAGTGAAGACCGCAAGAATGCGTCCAAGGAAGACCTGGCGCGGTCGGCACTCGTCACGACGACGAACAACATTGGCTCAATTGCGTTGAACGCCGCCCGGCAACACGGAATCGATAGGATCGTATTTGTTGGTGTGTTTTGCGCTTTTAAATGTGTGAAATATCGTATCCCTAATTGCTTGTTTTAGGCAATTTTCTGCGAGTAAACCCTATTGCGGCGCGCCACCTTGCGCACGCCATGGACTTTTGGTCGCAAGGCACCAAGAAGGCATTGTTTTTGAACCACGAAGGCTACTTTGGCGCTGTCGGCTGTCTGGACAAGCTGGTCGACGTCACGGAGACGCGGCGAATGATGCGCAACGCAGCGGCGGCTGCCACCGCTGCTGCGAACAACAATGCCAGTCTGACTTCGGCGCCAAAACCGACAACCAACGGCGTCACGCCTTCCTCTACAGCCCAGCCGCCGAGGCCGGCTCAACAACGCCCGTAGGTAAACCAATTTGTTGTTGTTGTAGTTTTGCGTTCTTTTTTGGACGGTTAAACACCCGTCTGCACGGAATTCAACTACTTATTGGGTTGATAGTCGGACTTTAAAGAGTTTGTCGTTTTTTATTTTTCTATTTTTCTTTTTGCTGAAATGTTTGTATAAATTTTCAATTGTAAATTGTTTTAAATTAACAGTTAAGCGAAGACTCCGTAAAAAAAGCAAATGATGGCTACCCGAAAATCTGTTACCACTACCGATCCACGCGTTTCTTGTTTATAAGTTCTTACCTATGATTTATTTGTGTTGGTCAATTTTCTAGTAGATGCTATAAATATGTGAAATGCCTTTATTTTCATGTGTTCTCGCCTCTTTGCCTCCCCTCCCTCCTTGTTCCAAATAAATGTTTGTTTTTTGTGTGTGTGGAAAATGAAATGCAAAACTTCTTTATAATTCAATTTAAATACGCCGAAAAGAAAACTGTTTAAAAAGAAAAATAATTTTAGAACGTTGGTGGGCCCCTCAACACACTTACACGCCCGCACTTTCGTTAGCCAAAAGTAATTTTTCACAAAATTTTGTTGGAAGACTAATCGAGAATAGAAGATTGAAATTTCTAGACAACGGAAATGTCTTCAACTTTGAGTAAACCAATTGTCGACCCTCAATTTTTTGACCGAAATTTTTGTTAGAAGACTAATCAAGAAACGAATTACGGAAAAGGACCAAATTGCGAAATAAATACATTAAGCGCAGATATTTTTGGATAGAAACTGACCAGGGAACGACTGTTGTTAAGTTTCTTTGTGTCAGTTTCCAGGGCTCCGTGTGGCTTTTCGCCAATATTATGGCAGCGGGAATGATTCACGGTAAAAGTAATGCGTTGCTGTCATGTTAACCCAAAAACGTTAAACAAAAGTTGAACTGCTGCCCCTTCACTGAATAAAAATACTTATTTTAGAAAAAAAAAGTCGGTCAGTGACCGATGTCGAATTTAATTCGACATCGGTCACTGAATTTTTAAACGTAAATCTCGATTTGCTCCAAACTTAAATCGCCTGGACCATAATAATGTTACAACAGAGAATAAATAAATTTGAAAAAAGAATAAATTTGACTGCATTTAAACCGTGATCCCCAAAAAGAAAAATTTGAAACTAGGATGTGTTACTCGCTTAAAATTGTAACTGTTAGTTTCGGCTAGGCTTCAATCAGACGAGAGCCGTATGGACCACTTATTTTTTAGTGCAATTTCTCTTCCGTTCTCTAAACCGAAAGACGCTCTCCGACATTGGTTTCAATGCCGAACAACCCACCTTAAAGCCAAATTTTTCTTAAGGTTAAATGAAAAATCAAAAAATAATAACGAAAAAGTTTGTTGGAATATTATGGCCTCTACTAGGGGGAAAAACGGAGAAGGAGACACAAACAAATCAATCAAAAAGCAATCCGTGTGTCATCGAAGTTGTCGGAGTTGGGGCGTAGTTGCCCATGCCGGTATAGCCCATGCTGGAATAGTTGGTACCAGATATGGGTGTCGAAATCCGGCCCGGCGTATTGTCTACAATTCCGTTCGCCTTCGGGTTGGTGGGCACTGTCTAAAATAATTCCTCAACAACCGTCACTTTTTGAAAAGAAGGATTAAAAGCCAACAACGCAAATTCACAAAAATGAAAAAAGTAACATACAGAAAACACACCAAAATAAAATATATCCGAATGTATTCACAATTATCCGTATCTATCCTAATTTGCCTAATATTTTAAACCCAAAATTTTTGTCAGTTGTCTAAATATTAATGTTTTAGACGATCTGAATAAGATATGTACAAGAAACTCTAAAAATGATTAATCTGTTGGGGCACATGAGCCGGGTAATCTGTTAGATCCTCGAAAACGCGTTTATCAGTCAAACTCATTCAAACTAATAGACCTCTTGAAAACGATTTAACCTTTTCAAGACGTTTGCACTTTCAGACCTCAGCCCTCTAAAAAAGCTTTATGAACCGGTTTATCTATGAGATCAGCCGCCTCATAATGGGAAAAAGCCAATAGAAATTTTGAGCTAAACCAGAAACCATGTGTGCCAAGCCAAACAAAAATGGGCTAAATTAAAAGAAATACGGGCTTCACACGGAAACATGAGAAAAAAATTGATAATGTTAAAATAAATAAAAAAGACTCTAATCGAAAACCAATTAAATAAATACATAAAATAAATGCATAACAGGCTTTAAATATTAGTGAAGACTATCCCTGTGCTTCTTGACGATTGCGACAGCCTTCTCATTAGACTACATTTGTGCGTCGCCCCGTAGTCCGGAGCCACTGGAAATATTGATGTAGCGGCGTCTACAATCGTCAAAATTTCTGAATTGGAACCCAACGTCTCCGTCTCTGACTGCCTCAAATCAATGACTGGTTGGGACGCTTGGCTGTCGGGGTTCGCGTTGTCGACATCTGTTGACGCGATGACTGCTGTTGTTGGGGACGCGAAAAGTCCGCGGAAGAACTCGGCGCCGCCGACGGACCCACTTCGGCTGACGGCGCACCGCCGATCGGCGTAGCTGACACCCCGCCATTGCTGGATACTATCATCTGACCAGTCGCCTAAAATTTTGGCACAGTCCACAACCACAAAAAAAACAACTACCAAAACTACAAGACTTTTTTCAAATTAAAATTAAAAATTTGGTTAGTCAAGCTCCTTATTAGTCGGTGTTAAAAAAATTAATCAACAATAGTATTGAATATCATTAACATTAAAGCAACATATAAAAAACAAAAAATTAATTTAAGAAAATTTAAAACAGCAAAAATAGCACTCCTTTGTGTTTGACCCTTATCACCATCAGCAACACATAATACATTGACAAATTTCAGAAAGACCAAAAGCCAGGCCACTTAGCCAAAAACCGTTGCACAAGTCTAAGCCTTAGGCTCATTGAGTTTAGACTCTACCATAACAAGTAAATGTAGCACTGAATCGACCAAGACCATGGTTAGGTCCCATTGTCAGAATTCCAAATGTATAAATATATCAAACTTAAAACCTAAAACTAACAATTGTAAGATTAAGCCCCAGAATAAGTTTTGAATCAAGGTAAACTCGAGGCCAAACCAATTCTTTAAACTGAGCTGCAATTAAAAACTTAGTTATAGGTTGACGGTAATGTATGGCACAAAATTGAATGATCATGAACAGGTATAAACTCACCTAAAAAGTGATGCAGGGAAACAAGGAGAGAACGATAGAAAAAAAAGAAAGAATTACACAACTATTAAAAATGGACTTTTATCTCATGAAGAAAGAAGGGAAGCAAAAGATAGGAAGAGCAGAGTGAAAAAGATGAGAGGTGATAAAGAAAAAGAAAGTCTGAATAAATCATTTTGGTGTTTAATGACTTTTATTTATAAATACACTGATGAAAATGCTTTTAACCGCACCCCTATTTTTTGCAATTTTTTTTTACTATAGTTGAACCAATTGAACCCAAATTTTTACAGTAGTTATTAGAGCCTAAAATAAAAGTTTTCCTACAAAATGGTGAATAAAAAAAAAAATTATAAATCGATTTTTTGGATATTTATGTGTTAAAAACCAATTTTTGACTTGCAAGATTTAAGCTTTATTGGTAACAAATATAAACATAATTAGATTTCAATAATTAATTTGCTTTCCTCGTTTATTAATCAACTCGAAAATAAGGTTTTTCATCGACGTAATCAAGCTATTGATAATGTTATTATCAACACTGGCCCAAGCAGCAAGAATTGCGTTTTTCAACTTAGCAACTGTGTTGTATTGTTTGTTATTGGCGTAAATTTGTCGAATCAAGTACATCCCATATACTTTCTGTTAGATTCATGTCCGGACTACATGCCAAGCATTTCAAAACGTCGATCTTACGCGATGCAAACCAGTCCCTTGTGCTAGCACTAGCATGCACAGAAGCGTTGTCTTGCTAAAAAATAATTGGTAGACGACAGAACTTTTTTAAAAACGGCACCAATTTGTCCTGCAATATTTGCTGGTATTTCAGCGAGTTCATTCTGGATGAAGAGAAGACCAATATTTACCTGCCGTTCGCGCGAAGGAGTGACCGTAAACTGTAAATCTTCTACGATTTTCCGGTTGGAAATCGTGGAATTAAATGCCAAGCGGCCAATTGTTTATCTTGCGGTGTGAGCTTCTTTGTAACACCTCGCGTTTTTTTTCTTGTCGTTTGCAATCGGATTCTTTGCATAGGCACGCATAACATGGTCGGAACGTCCCATTCTACGCGCTATTTCTCTTATCGACACCTCCTTATACGTTCGAATTTTCGTCTTTTCTTCCTCACTTATAATGCAAGTCCCTTAGGCATTCTAAGCATAACAAAAAAAATAAATTTACAGTGCAAAATCGGTGAAACGATAAAAAAACATGTAGTGTGGTTAACAGCATTTGCAAGTCAAAAATTGGTTTTTAACACATAAAAATCCAAAAAATCAATTTACAATTACCATTTTATGGAAAAACATTTATTTTAGGCTCTAATAACTACTGTGAAAAAATTTGAAGCATTTTCAAATGTAGTTGAAAGTGTGTATGTGAGAGTAAGAGATAGAGAGAAACAGAGAGCTAATAACATTATAAAACAAATAAAAAAGAAACTCAAACCAAACAAAAATACAATAAGAACTTCTTAGCCAGAACAACATACCTAAAAAGACCTTATCCTTGGTCTTAGTCAATTAAAAACCACACTTAACCACATTTTTAACTAAAGAGCCATCCAGAATTCCTTTTCTTTGCAATGCATTAAGCTACCCAAAAATTGTTAAAAACCAATAAACCAATTATTCATATTTAATAAAACAAAGTTTTTTTTTGCTGCCGCCAATAACGACGACGCAAAGTTCTCCGCTAGTTATCCGGTTAATGACACATAAAAATTAGGGTTTCCTTTGGGAAACGCTGATGAGAATAAAAGCAAACGCCAAAATAGTGAAACCTGAATTCGTTCTACAACTGACCGAGCGTGACGGATTCGAGTGCTGAAACAAAAACATCAATATTAGACATCAATCAAAAAAATTAAATTACCTGCGTATACTGTTGGTACTGTGGATGAAAATTGTGAATCGCTACAAAAAATAAACATAATTAATTAATTAAAGACTCTTCCCTCTCCTCCGATTTTTAATCGAGTTTTTTTAACTCGCCCCACCGTAGCTATTATCAAATAAACGCATGAATATCGCCAAACTTTTATTTTGAAAATATAAATCAATTTCAATTTAAATTGGCAATTTCGCATTTATCTGTACTTTAAACCTTTATAAATTTGCCCTTTTTCGGGGTGCCAAAAGTTTAGACCCACTGAAAAATCTAATTTATCAATTAAAAGTTTAACCCAACTTTATCAATGCTTTAGTTAACAAATCATAAACTAAATTGTGTTAACGTGTTAGTCGATAAAGCCGAATTTTCAAAAATGCGTACCATCTTTTGACACTCCGGAAAAAGACGCAAAACCATAAGCAAAATGAACAACAAAACGTTTAGCTATATTTATTGTATACACAACAAACACATTTCAAACAATCTATCAAGGATAGGTTCAACCTTTATACACTTACTGTACACCCACTTACTGTACACTTCTTAAAAAGACCTACCGTCTTGCATAATATCCTTTGGGTTCATTGTCTCCTTCAGCGAGCTGCTAATGCTTTGTAAGGTGACCGGTCGGCCGTCGTTGTTGCCGCTCACTAAAACCAAAACCTCTATCAAACACTGTAGAGCAAAATGAACGATGATTAAGATTAAAGTTACCTGTGTGCGCATCGACGTAGGCCGAAACGCTAAACGCAAAGCGAAGGGCGATCGCCGCAAAAAACATTTCAATGCAAATAAAGAAGTTTTGATAGCCGGCTGCAACCGTGCCCCGACTGATAATCTCGAGACCATCACTGTCGTATACCTGAAAAACAACAACATGGCATTCGATTTTTAAAAAAGCAAAAAAAATATACTTACCGGATCGATGGCCGAGGTCGCGCCGAGCACAGCAATCAAAAACCCTTGCCAAAACGACAGGAAAATCACCGATTTCACAGTCAAAAATTTGAGGACCGGACTATAGGGGTGGAGGAGGTCGCGTGTCGCCGTATAAAACAAAAACAAACCGTAAAGGGCCAATGAAACTGATATGTTGTAGACGGTGTTAATGTATATGTAGCCTTGATCAAGACTAAAATAACATCAAATTTTAACAATTTTATTTAAAAATAAACTTAAAGCTCAACTCTCGCTACAGTACTCCCTGCAAAATGAGTCATGCCAATTTTATTTCAATAAAAAAGCAAAAGGCAGAACTGGCATGAGGCTTCTAAACGAAGAAAGCTTATAATTTTTACACTTTTTTACTTAGAAATAAAATATGAAGAACTGCAGTACAAATGACTGCAATGCCACAAAAGCTTGTAAAGAGGTCCACTTCTATTAGGACCGGGCTTCTAATGAATTGGCAGCAAACAACTACAAATATTTTTTAAGGCTCTTTGTAACACAAAGGAGGGGGTTTACTGTTAAGAATACCGTATACCTAATAAGAAAAATATAAAAAGGGGATTTGATTGGAACAGGGCTTATAGCTTTTTAATATAGTAACACTAACCAACTAAAAACGGAGATATCAATTTGATGCGACTATTCCATACAGTAACAAACCTCCCTTGTAAAAAAAATAACGTAAACAAAAAAATATATTAAAAGTTTTTTGAAAATGGCATTCCACTATTTAATTAACTAAAATAGACTTTAGAAAAATTGAGGAACTACTACTGTAAAAAAATTACCGTAATAAAAATATCACACATTAAGCCGCAAACTAGCAATTCTCAAATTCTCAAACAAAAAGGCAAAAAGTGGTTACAATCATTAAAAAAATTCACCTCCAATTGCCATCCTCATACTTGCCCATAATGACAAGCAAAAGCGTTAGCGCTGCCATTACCGGCTTGATCAAACAGAACTGCAAGGTCGCCTTTTTGCAGAACCGCAAAAACTCAATAGTGTATTGTTTGCCGGCCAAACAACACGTGCATGTCATATAATTAGTCGGCCTATAAACTTTGGATAAACCAACTAAAAAAACGGGGAAAACAACTAACCGAATCGGCTTTCCGCGAATCTCCGCCATTATGTTGCTTTCGCCGCCCAAGTACTCATAGCACAGACTCAAGAAACTGTAGATCACAAATGCTAAAAAAAATTAACCCAGGTCAGCAATTTTGAAGGATCAAAAAACCAAAAATAAACCTTCATAGCAGTCTCGGATCGAGTTGAAGTAGATGTAGACGTTGTTGCTGAAGAACAACAAACTCAGCCAGGAATCGAAGGAGTAGACGGGGACGATGAATAAAATGCGGATAATCCAACGTTGTTCTGAGGGGCAGGAATACCAGCACAAGTGTTGGTAGATCTATAATTGCCACGCTTAATTACACTAAGCAAAGAAACATATGGTAGAATAGGACTCAGGCAACTAACCCAGATTTCGGCGATAGAAGTAAATGCATTTCTATTGCTAAAAACCCTAGAGCCTATAACACTATACAATAATAACAGAGCGAATTTTGAAACATTACGGTAGACTTTAAAAATCTCCAAGCCCCGATGTTCACAGACTACAGTTTGATTAACCAATAAAAAGCGCCAATGATTTCACTAACTCATGTTAACTCGTGCCATAGCCTTACTAACGCCTGTTAAAAATTTGATTTATTATTGTATAAGTTGTAATATGAGCAGCGAGTTACTATCGGTGCGTGCTAGTATGTCTTTAAAACTACAGAACTATTCAGCGCTAAGTCTAACGGCTCTATGAAAAAAAGACGCCGCACAAAATTCGAAACGAAAAATCTCAAAAACGGCAAATTTCATTTTAAGTTTTGGCATGAATACAGTAAACCACACAAAATGTACCGTATCATGTTCAAAAAATATGAAAAAAAATTCATACCAATTTTAATATCTGAATTTTGTGTCTTATACACCCAGACATTCCACCAAATAATAAAACTTTCCGCCATCCTGCCACTTATCAATAACTGAATCTGAGCCACATATAATCTTTATCTTCGACAAACTCAAAAAAAAAAGAAAAGAAAAACTTGAAAAAAGCTGGAATTACTTGATGACTTGTGATAAAAAGGGCCGCCCACGTGAAAAACCCGGAGACCATATAGGCCAAGCCCGAGTGCAAGAAAACCGTCTGGTCCGTAAAAGATGTTGTTGTAACGTTCGACATGATGATGATGACGTTAATCGATGAGTAAAATTGGAATGATGGTTAATAAATTGTTTCCATATTTTTTTACAAAATACCACAAGCCTGCAAATAAAATTGATAACAATGACGCATCCCTTTAACATTTTTGCACTCCGTCATAAATTATGCATATAAAAATAAAAAGTACGTAACGCAAGCCAAAAAAATACAGGAAAATAGATAAAAACGTTTAATAGAAAGAAAAATACCTATGTAGAAAAATATAACAGAATGCCGAAATATAGTTTTCCTACCGCGATCATTCCGAGGAGGAGTGAGACATTAGCAGGAGGAGCTAATAATGACATGACTTGTGTTAGTCAGAGTACAATGTGGTTTTGTGTATATACAGGTTGGGTTAGGACAACAATTTGTAACCATACAACACCTCGACCCCCACCTTCCAACACCGAAATTCCACAAGACAAAAAGCGAAAGAAGGCGGAAGTACAACACTGAAGGGGGAAGTTCAATTTTTCTGCGAAACTTCCTAAATTCAAGGAAAGATCAAACACACAAATTATCATACAAAAAAAAACATATCAGATATAAAACATATTCGCTCTCATAAAAAAAATCTATTTTCGGAAGGAAAGGGGGTGAGAGAGGGACGGTCATTAACAGAAATAAGCAAAAAATGTCTTTTCTTTAATGCTAACGAAAAATCGATGAGAAGAACGAACGAAAAAATATGAAAGAAGGAAAAAGGAGATACACGACAAAAAAGTATTTCAACAGAAAAGTGGCGTACACTCATTATTTCCGACATGACCACGACGACGATGCTCAAGCAAAACAAAATAAAAAAACTTTTGTTCGTTAAAAAAATTTATTGTGAAAGCATACAAAAAGGTGAAAAAGACAATAATTAAAATGGACGCTTGGCTAGAACAACAAATTTTAACAAATAACACAAAGCTACTCGGCGAGGCGACAGGAGAAAAAAAAGACTAAAGAAAGCTGCGACAAAATAGAAGAATAAGGTGCAACTACAAACCACCAGCAGTACATTAAATAAACAAATGCAAATACATACGTTAAAAAAAGAGTGCGCAAAATGTTTTTGCTGGCGGCCGCTGTCACCGCCGCTAAATAAGGAAAACGACGTTCAGCTGGAAGAAAAAAACCGGGAAAAAAAATGTCTCTCTTCGATTTTTTTTTTCTGCAAAAAGGAAAGAGCATTTTTTTCCGGCGCAACTTGCGCTCCAGCGTGAAAACAGTATGCGGATTGCTGTCTCAATAGTGTGTCGATCCAAAAGTTGCACTTTCGCTGTTTTTTCCCTTCGTGTCACGGCTTTAGTAGCAGCGCTACGCTATATAGCGGAATGCAGCCGGCTACATTCTGTTTTGCTAATAATTTGCCAATATTGCTTTTGTTGTTTTGCCAAGCTTGGTTAGCCAATAAGGAAACACAACTCATAAGTATAGCAATTCGCTCCCCAGCTGCGCGCACAAGCATGCTTTCTTCTTTAATTACGTCAACATTCCTTTCATTTTTGTGTGTGCGCGATAAACACTTGATTTTTTTCTAACATGTTACGTCGCCGTCTTAGTTGTTTGTTCTTCTTATCAGTTTTTGTTAACGAAAATTACTTTTTTTTCAAATGTTTGTATTTTTTCTACGATGATGCAGTGATTGCAGCAATATTTGTTATTATATATTTTTTTGTTATTATATTCGCGTTTTTTACTATTAATATTAACCAAAAAGAACGTTTGCAGGATTATGAGAGCCTCTTCCAACAGATGAATCAGCGCAGTCTTCTTCTTCCTTTGCGGCCTTTGGCATTTCATTTTTTACGTTGTGATTAGCAATGCCTTTTTCGAAATTGGTTGGTTATGTCAGTTTGCAGACTAATTTCTTCCCGATTTTCGCATTTTTGCCGACGGGTTTGAATTGCCGCAATTGCGTCGGCCTGAGCGCCGTCAAATTTGCATTGTATTTTTTGATGTTGGTTCAAATTATCTGGCTGACTACCGCCAGCTTACAAGTACGAAGGCCGTCCTCGCAGACCCGGTGTCTGGGCACATGTAATGCCGGTACTTGTATTGATGGAGTGTGCGTTTGTCCGGCCGGTTGGACGGGCCCACAATGCGAGACTTGCTTTGGGCGTATCAAGTTTGTTTTTTTTTAATTTTTTAAATTTGCGTTTTTTTATTTGCATTTTTTTGCCTGTCGTCTTTTTGTCCATGAATTAATTTGCGTGTCGTCTTTTTTTATCCTTGAGGTTTTTTTTAATTGAATACGGATATATATAATTTTTTTTGTTTTGTCTTTAGATTTAATTTGTTAAAATTCACTTCGACTCCGATTTTTACTCTGGCTTTAATGATGGATTAGGACTAAGTTCTCCATTCTGTATCCAAATTCAGGTACCCGAGTCAAATTACAACGCTGATCTATACCTACCTTTTTTTCCTTTGAAATTATAATTTTATATCCATCCTCTTTTACGACCTAATTTGTTTTCTCGTTGTTTTCAGGCTGAATGCGACATTGGGATCGATATCAGACGGTCCCAACAATTATAGCCCGTCTTCCAGGTGCATTTGGATTATTAACAACGACAATGCGACGGGCTCGTTGTTTTTAAAATTGAAAGATTTTTTTACGGAATGTTGTTGGGATCACGTCTATGTGTACGACGGCGACGGCGTTTATAACACGCTCATTGCTGCGTTTAGGTTTTTCAATTATTGATGTTTTTAATGGGGATAGCCAGTAAACAGGTTTACAACGACCTTTTTTAGTAGTTTAAGATAGAGTTGGCTTTGGAGAATAGTTTTTTATTTTGCTGTTGTAGTTTAGCCGCTGTATTTTTAATTGGTAGGCGGACTTTTTGTCAAACGGAATGGACTTTTCTCTTAGCTGGGCCGACTTTTTATAGGGAGGAGGTCATTTTGTCTTGATGGTCGTTTTGTCTGCCAGGTTATTTGCCGAGGGGTTTTGTGCCTTGCTGGACTTTTGGCCCTGCAGACTATTTATTGACAGTTTTTGTTTTGCCAGAATTTCGGTCCGGTGGACTATTTTTTAAGATAGGCTATTTGCCTTGCAGATTATTTGTAGAAAACTTTCCACTCGGCCGACTTTTTTTCAGATTTATTTTTAGGCGATTAGAACGAGGTGTGTCAGTTTAAGTGATGTCATTTTGCTTTAGCAAGCAAGCCATTTTAAGCAGTTCTCTCTGCTACGAACCCATTTCTATAAATTAAAATGATATTTTGAGCCGCTTGAGTCTTGATCAAATTTGGCCGAAAGTGTTTGTGTCAGAGTTGTTCTTTCTTTTCAACTTGAAGCATAACGTATTTTTTCCTATAAAAAAATTGCGCGGCTAATATCATGACATAGAGCAAACGAAGAGCTACAAAATAATATACAACAATGCGTAAATCAGAGTTTATTAACGAACAAAAAGTAATAAATAAAAAAAACCGCACGAACTTATTAACCAACCCAATATATAAATTTAAACCCGTCTTTCTTCACATGTTTTTAACTTTAAATTTATCTCAAAATTTCAGCGGCAGTTTGCCGGACACCGAAATAACGGCAAAGTCCGGCAAAGCGATAATTTATTTCACCAGCGATTTGGCTTTCAACCTGCCGGGCTTCTCAATCAATTACGAGTACAATCGTTGTCCCCACAATTGCAACAACAACGGGCTTTGCAATAGCCGTGGTGAGTGCGAATGTTTTCGGAGTTACCAGGGCGCCTATTGCGACCAGCAAGTGTGCATTCCGGAATTGAACGGAATAACGGGGCCGTGCAAATTCCAGGCGCGCTGTCAGGACGGCATATGCGGGTGTCACAAACACACTCATGGTAAGTCTTTGTTTGACATTTATGTTCGATATTTATTTGTTGAATGGTGAAAATTCGCTATTTTTAGGCGATTATTGTCAGGAAATTATCTTAAATGCGGTGTGGGACAAATTGATCGTTAACGCGGAGGCTTTCCAGCCACGCGCCTCACATCAAGCCGTGATGTTTGACGATCGTTTCTGGATATTTGGCGGGTTGACTTTTACGAATCAGCAGCGTTCGAACGAGCTTGTCATATTCGATTTAAAGTCTTCTGCGTTTCGGGTCGTCGACGCGCGAAATACATTGCCTATACCTCGTTACGATCATTCCATGGTTATCTACGAAGTAGGTTTTGTGTCTGAGTTGTTCTTTATAAAATAATTAGTTGCATTATCAGGGTTTCAGTCAGTTAATCCAATTGAACTGGTGCTGACTAGTTTGTCTTACCGTAGTGCTGCTCATTTTGCTGTAAAAAAACTTAAGGCGAAATATTTATATAAAAAATGGCCAAAAACAGAAAAAGAGAAAAAATTATAGTTTGAAAAAAAGGAAAAAGAATTATGGAAAAAGAGGAAAAATTATGGTTTTTTAGGGTATGGTCTTAAAACCTATTTAATGCTAAATAGCGACCTGATTTGTTGACTTTATCGGCTTGTATTTGCTAGTGTCAAATTTTATAATGATGGGTTCATGCCTTTTTTTGTTATTAAATGTTAATGTTTGCGGCCGATGTTAAATTTTAAGACTTTAAGAAACTTTATTTTAAGAACTTAATGGCTTGATTCAAATAGGTAGCAATTGACAACTGGGTTAGCACACATAACTTACCAAGGCAAGCAACTTTAAAAAAGTCGAACATTTTGGCTCTGTTACCACTCCATTATAGGCATAGACCATTTTCTTTTTTTAGTAGACGTAAATAGGGCCAAATTGAACTGGTTAAAGGCGATGAAGCTATTTACCAACTCTAATTTGCCTACTTCATTTAACAAATTCTTTTAATTTTAGAACAAACTCTACGTGTTTGGCGGAGTCGTTAATGACAACACTATAACAAACGAGTTTTTGTTTTTCGATTTTTCCAACAAGTCTTGGACTTTGTTGAACAAACACACGGACTCACTCTCCGCAATACCTATAGCGGTGGCGGGGCACACGGCGCACGTTATTGACAACGAAATGTACGTGTTCTTTGGCTACAACTCTTATGAGGCATACATCCATCGGGTTCAGATATATTCTTTCGGTCAGTTCCTTTCGGAGAATTTTTTGTGCAAAACGTTTGAGCAAGATTTTTTTACAGATACGGGAAAATGGCGGGTGGGAGAGATGGACTCGTCAATTATGGGGAAGTTTGGTCACTCTTCAGTTGTTTATTGGGAACACAATAAAAATCCAATGGTAATTTTTGTTTAGTTTCAGGCTTTTGAATCGGCATTGGATGGTAAGATGTGTCTTCTGCTGTTTTCTTGTGACAACAACATTTTTGTCCGATGTCTGAAATGGCGCCTGAACGCTTTAACTTTTTTGTCTTCCTGTTTTTACTTTAGAAAAAGAAAACTTTTTGATTAACTTTAATTATATTTTGCTATTTTTTGATATTTGGTCGCTTCGGCTAAAGGCGGCTGAAGCGCTTTTTGACCTCAAAGGTTTTAATTGACGTTGAATTTTTTAAGCTCTAAAGCGAGAGCCAAGCTGCTTATTAGTTAATTTTTCGTTTATTCCTTTTTGTCTTTAAGGTTTAATTCTATATTTTGCTGATTATTGTTATCCTGTAAGGATTACCTCTGTTCATTACTTAAATCGTTTTTAATACATATATTTTTTTTAAATCTTCCTATCAGCAAAAGCATTTATTTCCTGGTTTTTACAAACCCCTGTACTGCAATTATCTCAATAGTGGAGGATTTTATTGGAAGAGCTTTGAAATGGAGGGGCTGCTATTAGGAAATACGGCATTCTCGAGATTTTGATTAGGCAAGTTGGGGGTTTTTTTTCGTTAGCATTTAAGCATTTTAGGATCTTTACCTTTTTTTTCTCAGAGATTTAAAAAAATTGATAAATACAAAATAATGTGACCAATTGTCTGTAAGACGGTCAGTTGGGCAATCCTAATGTCGATTGTTGGTTTGTCAGCAATTTACATGACTTGTAATTTTCAGGTGCTAATTTATGGCGGCTATAACGCACCGTTGAACGGATATTCATATGCGATCAGCGATGAGCTGTTTTTGTACGATGTGACCGAACAGTCTTGGTTTATTTTTATACCAGAGATGGGATCCGTGGCAAAAAATACGGTTGCAGTTTTTTAAAAACGGATAACGGAATGCAATTTTCGCAAAACGAATACGGATACATTGTTTTGCAAAACGGATAACGGATTTCAATAAATCACGAATATTTACACGGATAACGGATCCCATCTTTGCTTTATATCTTCTTTCTGTTATTTAATGTTTTTGTGGTTTAGGACTTCGCTGGGCAATACGGGCGTCCCATTGTTTCGACACTCAGCGGCAATCGTGGATGGAATTATGCTAATTGTTGGCGGCAACAGTCACAACGAGTCATCAAAGTCGAAGATGAGCGATTGTTATTCCAATCATTTGTTGTCCTTTGATATTGGTAATTTTTTTGACTTCGTAACTCTTTTTTTTCTTAATTAGATGGGCTCTTTACTCCTCAAAATTGTTAACCGTGTTTTTCTTTCTATGACATCAGATAATGAAGTATCATTTTGTAAGGGCCGGCTCTGGGACAAATGGACAAAAAAAAGTGAAGTATTTTTTTTTGTAATTTTCTGACATGAATACAGTATAAAACACAAATTTTTTTAAATTATGAAAATAATTATTGCATTAAACTAATTTTTATTTTTAAATTTTGCCTTCTTTCTGTCCACACACCGCACGTGCGCCTAAACAGCACTGACTGTTATAAACAGCTCGTATCAAATACTGCTGAAAATTTTTTTGAGTTTGTATTTTTGAGGTCGAACAATAAGAGACGGTATATAACTTTGGTCCTATATCAATATATTTTATTTTGAGACAATTTTTAGAGTATTAATTAAATTTCGAAGTTAATTGTTTTTGTTTTTGACTCTCTAAGCAGCGATGAACCTATGAAGATTGGGTTTACTGTTTTTTGTACCTGGGTAGGACTGCGACCCCTCTATATAATAGATATGCTGCTTGGATTACCACTATCGTGCTACCGCTCTCTAGGCTTGTGTTAAGTTTTCCTGCCCAGTGGTAGGTAATGGCTCAGTAACCGCCTAAATTGTCAATTCTGTTTTCTTTTTGTCTGACGCTAAACAAAGAAGAATATTATACAACGATTAATGACCAATTTTAAACCACATGACGACCAATTTCTCAGACCATTATATTTTCCATTTTGACATTTTATCTTTTTTAGTATGTCGGGAATGGCTTAAGCCAAAGATGTTTGTCGCCGATTCACTACTAGCAAACCGCTACGGTCATGTGGCCTTATCGACTGAAGAAAACATGTACATTATTGGCGGGTTTAACGGAATAATGCAAAACGATATTGTCAAATACACGCCTGCCAAGTGCGACCAACAGGCCAAGTCAAGCGATGAGTGCCAGCGTTCGGCAATTGCCAGTGGTATACAATGCGTGTTTTATAACAAGATTTGTCACAAGGCGAAGCCCTTTACTTCGTATTCCCAGCCGTTTCTTTCGTTTATTAAAGCCGATCATCCCCGCCTGCAAAACGATTGTTTAACGAGGTTTTGCCTTTTTTTTTGCATTTTAAATTGGAAACGTGTTTAGGGATCTGTCGAGCAATTGCTTGGGCATCAAGAAGTGCGGCGATTGTGTGCAAAATGGCTGCGGTTGGTGCGAAAGCAGTCAACAGTGTTTGGGCAACAATGTTGGCTGCGCGGATGGCGTGCTCACCGACCCTGTCAATTGTTCGTTCAACTCCAAACAAAAGACGAAATTGCAGCGCACCCAACGGTCTTGTGACCTTGCCACAAATTGCTTTGCGTGTCGTCAGCTCAAGCATTGTTCCTGGTTTGCGATTCACAACATCAGCACCAGGCACGTTTGTGTGTCGTTGGTGGACGAAGGTAATTTATGTTAAGTCTGAGAGTAGTTGTCGGATATCTTACAACTTTACAGTAGTGACCGTTATAGTGGTTTTTCAAATATTAATACATTATACGGGCTAAAAAACGGTCATAAAAATGCACATGTCAAAAAAAAAATTATTAAAACGAAATTATTAATTTTTGTATTTTTAAGGATAGTACATTTTGTGAGTCTACTGTATTCAGTTTGTGTTGTTTACTGTAATCACGTATGAAAATCAGAAAAATTTATTTGAATGTAATAATTTTATTTTTCAATTTTTCTCCTCCTTATTTTTGTGATTATTTTTGTCTGTGCTTTGAATTTTTCATATTACGGTAGTTGTTTATTGTATTTTTGTTTGAAAATTGAGGAAACTGTTATTTGCGAAATAATTTGAGATGCAAATAAAGTTTTATAAGCGGAGATGTTCGAATGGGCGATGGCTTATTTCGGTCTTCTTATTTAAAACAATTAATTTACTATATTTTCTATTGTGTATCTAACATTTATAAACGCATGAGTCCAACGCCCACGGCTCGTGCAGTACGATGACAAGATGTTGTACTTTTTTTTTTGCTTATAGCAATACTAATTGAACAACAGAACAAGATTCAAAGCGAGACTTCGCTAGCGCAGTCCTCCGCGCTGACGCCCGTCCAACGATTCTCGTCGGCCAAATTGTCCTCTAGTGCCGCACAACAAGGCAGTTCAATTCGTCACCTGGCGCCGAACAGTGTCATCATCTTTCCTTTAAATGGAGCTACCGGAGGCAGTTCGAGTCGTGGGAATTCAACTTGTCCCGCGCCTTGTTTTGTTAACAATCACTGTCAATCATGTGTGCAGGCGCAGGTAAACGTTGTCATTTCTTTTTCAGTGTGTCTCGCGGGGGTAGCAATAATGTCGGTTGTTTATTAGTGCATGTGGTGCCCGAGCACGCGAAGGTGTGTGCCGATGGACACGTATATGATCAATTTCCCGTATGGCCAGTGCCAGTCCTGGATTACGGCCGCGAATACCTATCATGCGTGCCAATTGGGTAATTTCTTTATTTGCCAGAAATTTTTTTTATAAGCTATGTGAATGAGCCTTTTCATGCACTGAAAGTCTTAGTCGCTGGTCTTTGGAGTTATCAATAATAATGTTGTCCATTCGAAAGAGCATGTTTTTCTGATTGCAAATTCATTTCAATTTTGCCCTGTTGTCCTATTTAGTATTTATAACGGTAGTTCAGTTTTGGCGGTGCAACAACGTAAAAAAAATGGTTACATTGCAGTTAAGTGGTATAATTGCTAGGTCCTTATTAACTCTGCAAAAGAATATAAACACTCAATATCATTTGTAAACTTTTTGCCACAATTTATAAGTCCTTAAACAGATTTTGTTACTCATTTTGTCACCAGCATTGTGGTTCTACACTTTCTTTTTGGTTTTTACATGTTGAGAATCATTAATAGAATATTATTAATTAAATAAATATGCTTTCGTTGTATCGATATTTGTTAACACCATTTGCCAGTGTAGCCTTGAAGCTGTGAAATACCTCAGTAACTCTCCAATTTTGCAATTCTTTTTTTTTGTTTTGTTTTATACGACAATGATATAGCGTAGAAAAATGAGGAGTTACTAAGCCATTTAACAGCATTGCTTTAAAGTTGCTAACTTTCAACCAGCTTAAGTAGACTTGTTCTCGCCCATAATGGAGTCATAATTTCCCTGCCTGCAGTATATATAGTTTGAATTTTTTTTGCCATATATTTAGATCCTTATGATTGCGAATTGCAAAAGACTTGCACCGAGTGCCAGACCGTTGGCCCACGTTGCGGTTGGTGTGACGACGGATCGGGGACGGGTCTGGGACGTTGTTTGCCCGGTACAAACTCGGGCCCGTTAGAAAGCGAAAGTTGTGCGACTAGCCATTGGTACTTTACCGGAGAGCCAAGTATGCTTTTTCCTAATTTTTTGTTTGTCTTTAGTAAAATTTTGTTTAGAATGCCAGTGCAATGGTCATAGCATTTGTGCTGGCATCAATGCGACTGTTTCGACGCGGCAAAGGTGTGTGAAGTGCGCAGATAAGACCCAAGGTGAGCATTGCGAGCAGTGCCAACTGGGCTATTATGGTGATCCTCGAAACGGCGGGACTTGTCGAGGTTTGTTTTTCTGCTTTTTATTTACAAATATATGTATACTATATTGTTGCTTCATTTTTAGAGTGTGAATGCAATGGACAAGCAACTTCGTGCAATCAGGAGACGGGCGATTGTCATTGCGTGACAAAAGGAGTGACGGGACCGCACTGCGACAAATGTGAGCCGAAATACGATGGGGATCCAGCCAATGGAAAAACTTGCATTTGTAATTTTTTTTAATTTTTCAGGCGTGTTTCAGGAAAAATATCAACTCATCATTTTTTGTATATCATAACTGGCTACCGCCTTGCTATTTTTCCTTAAAATGTCTATGGTTGAGCTAGAGCCGCAAGTTTATGGATCATTTTGTCCACCTCATTGTGAAGTTTCCTGTTTATTTTTTATCCAGTTAAGGAATATTTTCAGACCAGCTATTAATTGACTTCATTTTTACCTTCAAATTGGACGGAGAAGACATCAAAGACAAATACGTTAATCAGATCAACTTCTACAGTATTCCATCCAAGGTGAGTTTAGCTTTATCATTTTTTTTAATATGATCGGGTTGGCCAATGTATTTTTTTCAGCGTGATACCGATGTCCAATTTTCAATTACTTGCGAAGGCGACTCGGGCGCTAAAGTCTCGATCAACCTGACAACAATCACATATGAAAGCCGGCCGCCACATTCCAAGCAGCTGATGGCGGGCCAGATTTGCACGGCCGCTGGCATTAAACGCACCTACAGTGCGGCGGACCCCGGTTATATATTTGGCACGAACTCCAACACCACCTTCCACATTCTGGTGTCGGATTTTGTGACGCCCCTAAAAATTGTCATTTCATTTGCACAATCGCCGCCAATTAATTGGGTCCTATTTTTCGTGATATTTGCTGCGTTAGTTTTGCATTAATTAATTTTTTGGGCTATACATTTTTTTTTCAGCTGTTTCATTGTATTATTGGTAGTGGCGGGCCTGCTTTGGATGATCAAGCTGCGCATCGAGTGGTACAGAAATATTCGCAGGCGGCATGAGGAAATAGAAGAAATGGCTTCACGGCCGTTTGCTTCTGTTCAACTACAAATCAACAATTCCGATTCGGTTGCTTGCGGCCCGTCGGCCGACACGGCTTGTTTGGTACGGCATTTTATTGACTTATCTTTTTTGTTTGTCATTTTATTTTTTTTTCAGATGCCGACTCCAGTGTCGATTGAGCCGTGCAGCAATTATCAGGCAGGCGTCTACACGATTGTTATCAGGTTGCCGACCGGTGGCCGTGCCTTTTCGCCGTACGGGACGAGTGGGCTGGCGGTCGGCTCTTCGCTGTGCCACTTAACACATGCTCAATTAGCCTTGCTTCAACCGCCGGACTCGACCGCCGAACAACTAAGGCAGAATGGGCGGAAGTCGGCGTTGCGTCGGTTTATTCCGTTTATGCGCTCTTCGTCGTAAACTTTTTCTTTTTTTTAATTGAACTAAAGTTTAAGTGCCATTACACAAATTCACTTTTATACCTTTAAAACCAGTTGTTTCTCTTTATGATTACTTTATTTTTGTTTTGTTTCTATTTTAACTTTTGTTGAAATGACTGTTTGGGTTCGTGGAGCTGCTTAACCTAAAGCATTAGCCGTGATAAAGGCTTTAATAAAGATGTTGATTTTTGGCTGTTTCTATTTGCGGAAACTGGATGAAAAGTGTACGATTTATATACATTAAACAGTGTCAGTATCAAGGTTGATCTGTATTTTATACTAGTAATTAGTGAGGATGATGTGCAGACAATGAGATGCCGGACTTAAAGACGCCAACAAAAATACTAAAATTTCAATATATAAAATTAGGTTAACGCAATAAATATTTTTATGATTTTTAAAGATTTTATAGGACATTTTGTGAGTCTACTGTATTCATTTTCTGTTGTGTTAAATTATTGCAGAAAATTATATAAATTTTATTTTGTTTCATTAATTATGATTTTGTGTTTTGTTGTCTTTATTGTTGTAGTATTGTAGGGAATTTATTATTAAGATAAAAACATTGCGGTGCGATGTGATATGGTAGGGATAGTACATAAGAAAAGTAATTGTTCTCTTTTTGGCCTTTATCATTGGCCAGACTGTGTTGTTTGTAATTTTAATGTCGGTGGCTATATTAGTATATTTTATTGTTGTGGACCAATAAAAGTAATATTGTATACTTGACCTGAGAACACAACAGTTATGTCGGGCGTCTGTTTGTTTGCTTAAATTTTTCTCTAGCCGGTTAGGACACTCCACGAACGATTACAGTCAGTTCTTCACTAAAAATTTGTCTTATTTTAGTTTACTTTCACACTAATTCAGCCTCTTTTTTCTTTTTAATTGTTCAGAACTTTTTTTTTGTATATTTTTGCGCTTTTTGTTTTTTGCACAATAGCTGCAGACGACTGACTAACTTTTGGTCTGAATTTTTTTTGAGAGACTTATTTGTCGGCGTCAAGGTTTTGGTCAGTTATTTTTTCATCTTTATCAATTTGTGTCTATAAATTGCTCCACGTTTTCCACTTTTTTTCATTTTTAATGCATTGATTTTGATTTGAAATAAAATTAAATATCGGTTTTTTTTAATTTATGGTTGAATTTTTTATTTTTTTTCGTATTTTTTTTTTGCTGTTGGCTGTTGTTGTCAGTAATGATTTATCAGTGACGGTTTTAAGTTGTTTTTGTCTTAGAATATCATGTTCAATTTCAAGTGTTTAGCCATGTAATTTTTTCATCATTGTTACAAATTTAGATAAGGGGAAGAATAGTTTCGGTTTTGTATTTGATTTAAATCTTTATTTGGGAGAAGGTTTTAGTACAGAAAGACGCTGGACAAAAAAATAATCGGAATAGGGTTATACAACAGATAAACGCCGGGCAACAATTCAATGAAGTTAATTTGTTTTACGAAATTTTAGATCAATACCTGAATTGTTTACTGTTTTAATGTCCATTAAATTTGATTTACAGGTAGTCTATTAAATTAAAAATATTTTGTTTTTTTTGTCTTTAATTTTACGAAAGGCATTTTTATTGATGCAATTCGAGGATTGGTATAATGAGACTTAATTTGCATTAGAGGCTATGGACATAGCTCTTCCCACTTCAACTAAGGGATTAATTTTCGAAATAAGCTTTCAATTTTTATTACGAATTTCTGCTAAGAAAAAAGTTTTTTGTGTTGCAATTTTCATTTTTCAAAGTTAATTTTTCTCGGAAAAATAATTTTTTTCTTTTGGTAGCAACCTTAAAACTTGGACTATCACCATTCTTTCCTTTTTTTGGATCATCATAATAGAATTTTTGTCAAACCAAAATTACATATCATTAATATTTTTAAATCTCAAAGCAAAATTTGTATGAATTTTTCAACCCCAAAAATATTTGTTCAAAAATTACTGTACTCAACTAACGAACGGACTTATTTGTACCTTCAATTGTCATTCCATGCATTATTATTATTATTGTTTGACATTCATCTCTATACCATATAATTCTCACTCTTTTCTTCAATTTTTTTATTCAGTTTTATGTGTGTGATGTTTGATTTTCGTTATCGATTGATTATAAATGGTTTTTTCTTTGGTGTGATTATTGTTAGACGTTAAAATTGAAAGACTATAAAAACATTTTTAAAGATAAAACAAAAATTTTATTCTATTTGCCTATGTTTTACAATTTTTGACTCGCGGTAAAAAGGAGGCTAAATTTCCTTTTTACATAAAGCGTAGCACATATCATAACAATGAAATTGAGACATTTTTGCTTTTTTCTCTTTTTTGCATTATCAAGCGAGTGTGCGTATGTACTTGTCGTTTTTATTCTGATAAATTGTGCGACTTTATTCTTTTTAAATCGCTCTTTTTTTTCTTTGCAAAAATGAAGGAAACCAGAATGTATGGTTTCCAGTCATTGAAATGCGGAGAAAATAGTGCTCATTGTCGTCTCTAGCATCAACATTTTTTCTAACCAGAAAACTTTCGCTACTACTGTCTTTTTCTAGCCGTTTATCGCAGTTGTTAAAATATGTGTGTGGATGAAAGAAAAAAAAACATTGTAAAAGAATGAAAGAATAATGCACCAACAGTCGTGTTGAAAAGATTGGAGACAAATAAAAATGCTCATGCCTACAGTGGGAGAAAGATAAAAACGCAGTTTGGAAAAAAATGCGTCTTACCTTCCTTTTTGAAAAAGAAAGTACGAAAAAATAATGCACAGACCGCGCCATTTATCAAGTAAGAGAAAGAAGGAAATGCATCAACAGTCGGCTACGACGCAGCCAGCAACTTATTTCTTTTTTTTGCTCTTTGTGCGTTCTGATGTTGCTCAGGCTTTATGTTTTTCTTTTTTTCCCCCCATTTCTTGGTGTTTATAATCTTTATAATAGGTGTATATATTTTTTGGGGGGAACCGCGTTTTATGTGCTGTTTGGTTCAAATGCGCGAGCGACTGCCGACGTTTTTAAACGCGTGCGCAACGTAAAAAAATATGGTTGTTTTTATTGCTTGAACAACAGTTTGGTCATATGCAACCCTGTATTCTTCCCCAGAACTAAGCTGGGCAGCAAGTTATAAATAGGTATAATTAAACAGTTTGCCCCTTCCTGTTTAAATAAATTATTTTCAATTTTTTTTCTCTTTTTGTCGACCGTGTTGCATTGCGTTAAATTAGTCAGCGAGAAAATGGGTGACCTTTTATGTAGGTGTTAGGTGCATATATTTTTGGCGGGAACCGTGTTTTATGTGCTGTTTAGTTTGAATGCGCGAGCGACTGCCGACGTTTTTAAACGCGTGCGCAACTTAAAAAAGTATGGTTGTTATTGTCTAGTTATTTGTACATAAACTACATAGCTTGTTTGTTCTTGTGCAATTCTTCAAAACGATGGGGAGTTTTCTTTTGGATATGTTTCATTGCTCATTCTATGAACTTTGGAGAGGAGAGAGAAAAGTAATGATGGTAATGGATTATGTGCGTTTACAAAAAAAAATTTTCCGTACTAAATATTATTTGATCATACATTACGACGCAAGTATTTGTGTATATGTGCAGTGCAGTTTCGATTTAGTAGTTGTGAAGCTAGGATTAAGAAAAAACCTTCATCATCACAATATGCAGTGACACATAATATCTTTTTTCTTTCCCAACTTACAACAAAGCACGTTTTAATTTTGCTTTACATATATTATAGGCTAGCGTTAATTGTTATTATTTCTCTTTTTTTTTAAAGCCCGGACATTAATCATTTTTATTAACGGCTAAAAATTTTAATCACAAGTGTTTTTGTATAGCAGTGCAAATGTTTTTTATATGCCTGATGGAAAGCTTCCGTTGCCCGATTTTTATTGCTTGAACAACAGTTTGGTCATATGCAACCCTGTATTCCCCAGAACTGAACTGGGCAGCAAGTTATAAATAGGTATAATTAAACAGTTTGCCCCTTCCTGTTTAAATAAATTATTTTCAATTTTTTTTCTCTTTTTGTCGACCGTGTTGCATTGCGTTAAATTAGTCAGCGAGAAAATGGGTGCCCTTTTATGTAGTTTGTATTATTGCACCATTACGAAATATATGTTTTTTCTATGATTACATTTGTTGGTTTGTAATTTTTTAAAGTATAATCCAATCTTTGGGGACTTTTCTGGCTTATGTGTTGTATGCGATTTTTATTCGGTGTTTTTATTGCTAAACTTCCGTTTTTAACGGTGCAAATTTTAACTATTTTGATTTTTTCAAAGTTCAATTAATTTTTCTGTTTTAAAAATTTTTCATTTATTCATTCTGTAAACCCACAGAGACCCTCGAAAACTCTAGTTTGATAATAAAATCAAGTGCGGTTGCCAAGGTTCATCGGGATCCTTAGGTTTAACATAAAAATGTAAAGATAAAAATGATCTTAAATCTGTCTAGGTTTTGCTGGCTAACCGTAGGCTTTAGGTTTTGGTTTAGGCTTTGAGCTTTAGTGTTAAGCTTATGCTTTTTGATTTTGGCCTTTGGCTTAGGATTTGCCTTTGGTTTAAGCTTAACCTTAGCTGCATATTTGTTGTGTTGCATGACACCCTTTATTCTGGTATATTCTGGTTTTTTGCCAATCCTCGATTTGACATACCTATATCTAAGGCTTAAACGTGCAGCTATAAACCATTTTGCATAACCCCTAATAAACAAGCACTTTTAAATCCTCCCTCTACACTACCCACTCCTCAAATTTAACCTCTGAACTCCTCAATTTTTTTTCATTTTTTTACGCCGGGCCTCCAGCTCTTTGTCAAACCGAGAGTTGACCCTACATTTTTTACGTGCTTATTGCTTTGTGTTTGACCCATTTTCACGTCCAATATAACAATAAACGTTATTTTTAGGGCCAGTTAAAGACGCTCGACATTTCGTTAGCGGAACCCGTTTTAGTGCTGGCGCGCCCCAAGACTTGTCTCACCAAACGAAACCTATTTTGGTTGGTGTGTTTGAGGATGCTCGCATTGTGAAGTGTGTTGTCCAGCTTCCGCATCCCTGAAGGACATGACTATATTTGCTTTGAATGAGCTAATCTCTATTACTACTGCAAAACCAACAATTTCAATTGCCTAGAGTCAATTGAGTAAGCAAATTTTCTCGAGGCCTTGAATTTTGTGTGGGATTGTGCGAACTCCGGGAAGTGGAGCGGCTTATTGTGAGGGGAAAAAAGAGTCATTTCTTTGGACTAATTATACTTCGGTTAGTTTTTTTTCTATATTTCTTTAAAGGGATAAGTTTTTTTAGTAATTTTGGTAAACAAAACGCCTTTTCTTTGGGGCTTTTCAGTTATGACAGAGTGTGGTAGCAGCACTGGCGTCGACGTTTCATCAATTTTGTCTTCGTCACACAAAAGGTAATTGGTTTACGCAGTTTCTTTATCTTTGCAACATCGAGTTCTTTTTTTTCCGTTTAGAGGTGGTTGTAACCCGCCAACCTTTGGCACTGCGCCCGAACCAAAACGCTCGCTCCTCTATTTTAGTGAGACAAATATGCCGACGGTTAACATTGATCGTGATGAGAAGACACCACCGCTAGACGCCGGAAATCGTATCATCGAGTCGCAGACCGATTTGGGAAAGTTGTCCAGCCAAGAATTCCTGATTTTTGACTGCGAGACAGACACCAATAAGTCACCGCAAAGCCAAAACAATATTTTTGCGGCTAGCGAGAGATTTCAGGGTCAAAAACAGGGCAACGATTCGACTAACCACTACGTCGCCAAGTCGGAGATTGAATACACCAATATTGCTAATACACAAGACTACATTGGCAGTCTGCTGAGTATTATAAGCGGCAGTGCTTCAGAGAAGTCGTATAATTGTAAGTTTTTTTTGCTTTCTAGAGATTTGATGCATATTTATTTGCCGTTTTAAACATATGTTAAAATGGCTTTAATGATTTAAGTTAACCCTTTGAGAATCATAAATTATTTGGAAAGCAGTTTAGACTTTTCTTCTACATATTTCAATTATTTATTATTATTTGTAAGATAATATTATAAGGAAATAAAGTCATGCAGGTTTTACTTAGAGAAGAGCACTGAAAACATACAGCCCTGATCTTAAAACGGAGTTTAGAAATGTTCACTTTAATTCAGCAATTTCGTTGTAAGACTGATATTGGGAAAAAATTGAGGATTTTCGTTTTACCAAATTTGAAAACTTTTTGAAATTTTATTCATATTAATGCAAGTCCTGCAGCGATTGTCCTGCCGAAGTACTATACTTTTTTTGTCTTATTTGCCAAATACAATATTTTTATACCTTAATCAGGCATGTAATGAAGGGAGGACAATTTACTGTATGAGATACAGGAGAACTTTATTCTCTGATAAAAATATAACGAAACGCCAATTATTGCTCGTTTAAAAACCACGATTAATTCTGCAGTTTTTGTACTGCAATAACTTTTTTTACGGGGAGGGGGGGGGGAACTTTCGGAAAACAGTCCACATTTTTGTCTGCACAATTTTCGTTTTTGAATAATTACAAAACGTGTTTTAGGTTCTTCGCTATGTGACGACAATGAAAATTTATCAGTGGAAAATGCGGCGGCACTAGCAAATGTTTTAATAAAACGTAAGCTTTTTTGTTGATAATAAGTTTTTGGTTAAAATATAATATTCGTAGTATTTTTAGGACCTAAAATGCCAGCAGTACTACAAACGGCTGTCAAAACCGTGGTGGGCGACTACCATTTTAATGTGTGCCCGCCAGCGGCAATTAAGGCCTGTGATTTGGACGAAAATTCAAATGATTTGGTCGACGACGTCAAAGACGGCGAGGATGAGGAGGACTTGCTTCTACGCAATCTACCCACTTCGGTGGACGATTTTCAAACACAAGAGTTCCACTTAAAGCTGGAGCGCAATTACAGCTCGCCGCGCAACAGTCGTTGGCAGAGTTCCGTCGACCTTTTGCCGCCGGAAATGTTTCCAACGCCTTATCAGCCGGCCCTTAATTTAGCCTTACAACAATCGTTGACGGTTGCCACAAAGTCGGGCTGTTCAGCGAGCAGTCTGACCGGCAGTCGGACACAGTCCTTGTCTTCCAACACTTCTGAGAGCAATTTTGAAGATTTGGACGACAATGATTTGGAGGTAATTTTTGTCTCTGATCTTTTGGTAGTGCGAATGACCGATTTTTTTGTCCTTGTGACCGTACTTTTTTTTTGCTTGAAGTCTTTTCGTTTGCCGTCTACCCATTCTTAAACTTTTTTGTCTTAGCGTTGTTTTGTCTTTTTGTACGGCGTCTTTTTGTTTGTGCTTTTTTTTCTCTGACTTACCTTTTCTGTTCTTTTTTTGGTCGTGCGTCTTTTTGTTCAGTGTCTTGTTCATCCGTTATTGTTCTTGCGGCTTCTTTTCCTTCATCATAGGTTTTCACTCTTAAACCTTTGCTAAGTAAGACAATGTTATGTTGAAATTGTTTTACCACTATTTAGTTATAAGCCTTTCCACTTTGATATTTTTCTCATTTCAATTTTTTTGTTGCGATATTTCTTGGTGCGCATACTCAAAGTTCCGGTTGTGTTCCTTGGATTGCAATGCTCTTTTTCTGGAAATTTTTAATTGGATTTAGTTTATCACAACTGTTTTTTTTCTTCATCGCAACGCTTTTCTCAGTCAAATCAAAAATTTTGAGATAAATAATTTGCTTTTTTTCTCCGTGCCTCGCTTTTCGGTCATACGGCTTCTCGACCAATTTACACAATTTTGCGTCTTTTTTAGTTCGTTGTCTTTTTGTCCGTTTGATTTTCTGTCTGTGCGCCTTTTTGTCCGTATCTCTTTTTTTTTGTTTTTTTGTACTAGAGCCGTTGATTCGTGATCTTTTTGTCCTAACGGAAAATTTTTTTTGGACACAAGGCCAAGCAAAAACTCATTTTCAAGTCACAAAATTGCATTACGTTACCGATCAGTCATAAAAATTTTTCTGAGCAAACTGACAAATTAGGGTGGAGTAATTTAACAGGTTTTGTCCCAACATTAAACTATGTTGCTTGTTACACATTTGTCCGTAAAGAATAATTTATCAATTAACAAGAAAGAGCAAAATTGTTTCACAGGGATATCATATGGAGTTTTCAGCAAAAAAAGAAAGCTGCGAGAGAGTGGATCAATCCTTTCACATAAGAAATTCCTTTAAAGCAGAATAAAACAGAAACCATTTGGATGCTGCACAAATTTGATTTTTTTGCAGCGCATCACATCAATTTGCTCTTCTCTCACTTACATTTACTATTTTTACTCTCTCTTAGGTCTGGTTCTCTTCCCTTCTCTGTTTTCCTTATTTTTTCTCCTTATCATCTACTCTCTCTCTTCGTTTGTGCAAAAAAAAGAATAAGTCCTAGAAGAGTAAAAAAAGTAAACAAAGAATTATGTACATTTAATAAAATGTGATAAAATTTTTGACCATAACGTAGAGGAAAAGGTTTTTTACTGCTAAACAAAGTGCAATGATGTTGATTTGAGGGGTGAGGATAGAGTGAGAAGGGGAGAAAGACCGCCGATATTTATTATGAAACACAAAGAAATAACCGAAATCGAATTTGGAGAAAATTAACGGCTTTAATAAAAAAAAATTGGAGGTAAGCAAATGTTTGAAAGGTGTACCTTTAACTTTTAACCGTTGTCTTGAGTCTACACAAAAAGGAAAATAGTCGACTTTTTAATTTAATGTAAGCTATTTAATTCTTCGTATTTTTTTGGCGGTTTGGTTTGAATAAAATTTGATTTTCAAAATCAAAATGAATATTTTTTTGTATTTTAGCACTTGTCCTTTGAGCCATAGTCGTTGCCATGTTGTCTGCATCGAAAGAACTGTTTTACCTTAAGGCTCGTTTGTCGTAAACATTGAATTCATTTTGATTTTAAAAATCAAATCTTGCGCCTCAAGCGCCTTGCAATTTTGAGTGAAAACATAATTTTAGCAGTCTGAAGTTGTACAAGAATTGGACAAGTTGGTTGGTAAACCCAACTTAAGTGAAACAAATCGAGTGTGTGTACAGGCCCCGTCGAACGCCATTTAAAAACCACACTGTTACAAATAAGTGGAAAACACTACCTTGAATGCGTGTGTGTATTATGCGAAACAACAAGAACTGTGTGATTAGTTTCTTTTGACACGGGGGGAAAGAGAGAGAAATCAAATTTTGTACAATTAAATTAATGAGAAAATGGCAAAGGTGGTAGAGCGACAGAACAAAGTACGGAGTTGGAAAGAAAGAATAATAAAAAACCGTTTTCATTATTGTGCAAACACAAAATTTTTCTGGGGTAAAATCCAAAATTCAATCAATATTTTCTTTTTTTTTTTGATTTTTGCGAAAAGACCAAAAAGTTTCAAAAGACTTTTGTTTGTTTGTGCTTGTAAAAATGGAGATAGGTGGGTGAAATTTAAATGAATTCGTCTGGCAATGTTACAGCAAACCAAGTGAATAGCATCATTGATTATTACAAAAGTAATAACATAGGACGAAAATCAAAGTGTTGCGAAATGAAGCAATCAAATCAAAGTTTGCGGGACGTTTGAATAAAATTGCGAGCGTCTTGCTGAAATGAATTTAGTTCAATGTTTTTACTTGTGAACACTGAAACCATTCGGTTGAAAGCTTGAATGCTTAACAAATTGGATTTTGAGCCATGATTTCTGTTGGTTAACATGCAACAAAAAGACTTAGACGTCAGGTTTTGGCTTTATTACAGTTAAGGAGCAGTGAATCCTGTTGAATATCGCCTTGTTAGATAAGACGGCAAGGGGATTACAAAAATTATTGAATTAGCAAATAATCTTCTCAACTGCAGACAATTGCAAGCCCTAATTTTGTTATTTTGTTTTAGGTTGCAATGATCAATGAGTCGTTTGAGGAAAAACAAAAACAATCGAAGATCTACGAGCGCATGGACCTCAAGTCACTGTTTTACGGCGTGTCTTCAACCGAAACAAGAGAACATCCCGTTGAAGATTTTGTTCAAAACTTTCTAGCACAGCCTTCCAAATCTGGCCAAACCAACGAGGACCAGTTGGAGTTTGAGGAGAACGAAACCGTTACGCCTCCGCTGAACGGCAACGAATTTGTGCCGTGTAAGTCTGCTTTTTGGTTTTTTTTTACATGCAACTAGTAGAGGGAGTACAGATTCGTTGATGCAATGCATACGCCACTTAGTATCTTTTAATATTAAACTATATTAATGTATAAAACATTTTCAGTGTTGACGCCAAAGTCGCGCCAATTCGTAATGCAACACAAACAACAATTTTGCCGTTTGGCTAAATATAATGTGGCGTCGCCGGTCAACAAAGAGGTCGGCGAAAAGGACGAAACGTTGACGGACGACGACGACTCTTCACTTTCGCTCGGCCTTCGCTCCTCCCACGTCTACGGCTCCGAAGAGGACACGTCCTCGACGTTTTCGGCGCCGGGCAGCGCCTCGTTGAGCGGTTTGTGCCGGAACTCGAACGAAAGATGTTACCTCGGCCAATATTTGAATAATCTTGACGAAAGTGATTACGAAAAGCAATTGGATTTGGGCGAGTCAAAGGATGACCTGGGCGAGTTAAAGGAATTGTACGACGAAAAGGTTCAACACCACCGGCTGGACGTACGCCTCAAAAAAATGGCGTTGAATACTGAAGAAAGCGACAACAATGAAGAAGAACTGATTCTTAAAGAAATTGAGATTGGTTCGCTCGCCAAAGACTTTGTCCATAAAGCCGGCTCACGTCTCAGATCATTTTCTTCCCTAACTAAAGCATCGGACAGCAAACAGCCATCTGTCAACTTTATTGTTAACGAGCCGAAAGTCATTCAAGATCAGGCCTTTTTGGAAGAGATTGCCGCCAAAGCTATGGCCGACGACTATAAAGATAACGATGACAACTTAATTTCGATGAGCTGCCCCGTTGAAGACGCCTCCACCGCCGTCATGCCTCAAATTCAACCGCGTCTACCCGACGTCTTGATGGGGCTGGGGCCTTCGACGTCAACGCAAAATTTTTTCACGATTAGCAACGCAAATATTACGCCAGATATTTGCCATTTTTACGCGGGGTCAAACAAAGGCGAGACTTTTGCGTCGCAGGCGTTTGCCGAAGAGAATTTGCCGTCTGCCGAAAACAAGTCTTTTACCAGCTTTGACAAGGCTTTATCAGTTGCCGAGGCCGTGGCGTACGGGGTTATTGCTTCACTGTTTGAGTCGCCAGTCCCAGAGTGCGAATACACTAAGCCCACAGACGTTCTGCCTTCTCCTCTTCAATCGCATGAAGAACAAGCCAAAGACCTGATTAATCTTTCAGAAGACGGTTTACTTGATCGAATCCACAACGTCTGCGACTCGACCCAGCCCATCGACGACTTCACTGACATTGACTGTGTGGGGCTGAGCGGCGCCGACATTCAACGCCTCGAAGAGGATGGCAGCGTAGAGTTAAGCACCTCCGACATGTTGGATGCTGCCGATTTTCCGCCCAACGGCGATGAAGACCATGGGGACTTTCCTTGGCAGAGTCGAATCGACACGTTTTCTACCAACGAATTTCCCTCGTACAACAAGGATTTGCAAATGCCTAAAGATGAATTCATTGATGAAGGACTGCCGCGCACCTGGTCCCATGCTTCGTCGTCCGGCGTTAGCGGTTCCGGCGTCGTTGACTTGAGTTCCAGCGAGCTGGAAAAATGCGACTACTCCACTTTTCAATGCGACGAACAACAGGTTCCCGTCTTGGATTCGTGGGAAACCTTGGAGGACGATGATTTGGCCGCCAAAATGGTCAATGAGGTAATTACGTTTTGTTCTGTTTTCAAAACTTAATTTTTGGCATGATTTTTAGGCGAAATTAGCTTTTAACAAGGTCAATGCCGAAAGAAGTGCTACAAGCTTTGTTGGCGCAGCAAAACCAACTACACTTGCTAGCACTTCAAGTAATCAAAAATTTGATGGTTGGTTCTTTTTTTGGCTACTTTTTTCTTCATACCTCCAATCAATTTTTTTTCAGACTTACCGCATGTTGTTGAAGCCAGTTGTTCATTAACGAAAAGCGAAGAGGAAATCGCCGACATAGTACAGTATGTCAGCGGTGGCGCCGACGTTTGGCATATGAAGGTCGACGACAAACATTTTCTATTTGTGTTCCCGAGTGCCGAAAAAGGTATGCATTTTTTCCTAATTTTATTTGGCATAACAGCTGAATTTCAATAAAAGCTACTTGCTCCTGATTGCTTGAATTTAAATAAGTTTATTCATTAGACCAGTCTTGCAAAGCCCTTGCAAAATCCAAACAAAATAATTACGTCACATTATAACATAAAATTTTAAAATTAGTTCTTTTACTGTCTCCGCTTATAATTCAAAGTAATATGCTAACATTGAAATTCGTTGAAATGAAACTCGCTTTCCTTCGACTGGCTTTCTAACCTTACCTTGCGAATCATCCGCTTCACTTCGTCATTCTAAATCTATGGATTGTCGGATCTCAGTCCTTTGTTTCTTACTTTAGCAAAATATGTTTTAAAAATAAAATAAAACCTTATAATCATAATTATATTTTTGTGTAAGATAATATCAATTTTTTTAAAACTTCTAAAGCGACGTAGTTATTAATGGAATTCAGCATACGAACCATTTTTTTACTTTTTTATTAAATTTAAAAAAAAATTGGTTCCACTGCAAATTGTTAGCACTACGGTGTTGAGATTTATAAATATAATTAAAAAAAATCAAATAAATAGATATACACAATTTTAACATCTTAATTTTTAAAAAAAAAACGCGGACTTTCTTCTCAGAACATTTTTATTACTTTATTTTTTTGTTTCAGCTTCCGAGGCATTGTTTGCCAAAAGTGTTACCAGCTGTATAAAGCTGAAGGCCTTGGAGAACGCCGCAAGTTGTAGTCAAAACGCGGCGATTCAATTCAAATCGCAATTGAAATCAAGAAAGAGGCGGCCAGCCACAACGGCGGCTGTGGCGCGCCGTATGATTTCCAACTCCTTAAACATGCGCATTGACCCTTCTGAAGCGCAACGCCAAAAGGAGAGAAAGCAGTTGACCGATGCTCGAGGTAAATTTCTTGTTCTGTTTTGATCGACTCAAATTGTTTTTTTTTTAAGTTTTGGGGTTTTTTTAAATTTGTATTAATTTAAGTGTTTTGTTGACTGACTTTCAAAAAGTTAGAGCTTTAGAGGTTTTAAACACCAATTGCTTATTCGGATTGCTAAAGTTTTTGGCAACACCACAAGTAGTTAATGCATTATTTGATTTTTTACTATTGGAAAATGCTGGTTCAGGTAATCAAACAATTTTAGTTGATTTTTTTCTTCGTTTATTATAGCCTCTTATACTTTCCACAATTTTAAAATTACAGCAATCAGAACTTTATTTGCTGATTGTAGATCTGACAATTACGAAACTGCCTCAGTTTTCAAAAAATTAATTATTTGAAAAGCAATTGCTAGATTAGTGGTTTTTAGAGCTGAGACGTCAAAAAAAAACGATTTGGGATAGCTAAACACTACACTGAGTAGCCGACCAACCGTCAACCGAACTTGCCCTGCGTATTGAAGTGACGTCCACTTTCTCATAAATCATCGTTCTTGTTTCTCACAAACGATTGAAGCCCACACAATGTCTTTTTTTTTAATTTGATTTTTTTTCTCTGTTTTCTGTTTTTGCAGAGATTTTTATTCATTAGTACACTCACGTTAAATAATTTGCTTACTGTAAGTGGGTGTTACAATATCGTCACTTTTTTTGTTTTTAGATTTATGTCTTATGCGTATGAAACTTTTTTTTTTTCTTTTAATTTTTTGTTGTTGGGGAGAAAGGGATGTTAATGAGCTGTTACTGTGAGAGTTCTAACTAATGGTTTTATGTTTTGTAGGCCTGTCATTACTACGGTTACTACACAATATCGTGTGTGGTATAGAAATTCATAAACTTTTCATAAGCCTTCCATTCAAGATTAACTCTTTCAATGACTCATTGATACTTGCCCAACCCCCAAACAACTTATTTTAATAACACACCCCGCCCCGATTGACAGCGTAATTCTGTCTTTTTTCCATAATTTGTCTACCAAAAAAAGACTGATTGTTACTGTCGCCGACTTTTTTCTTTTTTCTTTCTGTGTTTTCCTGTTGTATTTTTTTGTTTTAAAAATATAACAACGAAAAACAAAAAATGGAGCATTTGAAAAAATGCACAAAAAATTTTTGCTTTGTTTTTGTTTTTCATCACTCATTTTTTTGCGTTTTCGTTTCAATTTTTTTGTATTCTTTCAAAAAATCAAAAAAAAAAATTTTTTTTAACATTTTGTTTCCTTTAAATTTTGTCCGTTTATTTTTTTTTTTCAAATGTGTATTAAGTATTACTTGAATCTAAATTTTCATACTTGTTAGACGTTAATAGACTATTTTTTCTCTGTGCGTAGCAGGGTCGACCACCATATAGATCAGCGTTTATAGGCTCAAGCTGAGTCGTCTGATTTCAGGTTAATGCTTGAGCTTGTTTATGTCTTGAACCTAAAATGCGGTGGGCTTTTGATTTGAAACTTTGGCTAGGCGTAAGCTTAGGGTATGCCTGTGGTTCAAGTTTGTGCTTAGGCTGGTGTTTCTAAGGGTCTTATCGAAATGGCCGCAACCGTAATTTTTGTTGGATTTTAGATTTCCAAATTTTGCTCCTTCTAGACAGTCATAAACCATTAATTATTTTATTCTTGTCTGGAGCCGTTTTAATATGTGTGTTTACGACAATTCCTTCTCTCTTTCTTCGTTTCAAATCCAGTCCAGTGGTTCAATTGTCTACTGTTTGTTCCATATTTCGTTGTTTTGTTGTTCTCTCATATATCTAATATTTTTTTTGTTTCATAAGTTTTAAAACTTCGTTAGCCCAAACTTCTGTTTTTCGCTTTCTAATCTTTCCGCCCATTCTTCAAACTTTCAGTCAGTTTGACTCCCAACAGTACTTTTCTTTGTCGTACTGTAGAACTTTGTAAACACAAGGCCAACCTTTGAATTAAGCTCGGGTTTTCTCTCATTTGAAAACTGGCGTTGTCGCTTGTCAAGTCGTGGTCTTTCTTGTTTTGTCTCGTCTGTCGTCTTTCCGCGAAAATCAAATGAAAACTATTCCCTGTCTTTATTTCTCAAGCAAATAGCGTCTTTCAAAAAATGCTCAAATCTCTTTCTTTATCCATATTTTCTCCTCGTTGAACCCTCCGCGGTATTCGCTCTTTTTTAATTGATAATACTAAACCCCTAAATTGGCGATACTTTTGTACTTTGCTGTTTAACTGCAGTCAGTGTCAGTGAAAAGTAACGATGCAATCAAAGGTTATCCCATCAAACCATTTCACCGTTTTTCCCCCTTGAATTTTTTTATTCTTAAATAAATGAGAGGTTTACTGAGCCATACAAGCGCTAGGTTCTCTCAAGTCTTCCTCCCACTCCTAAGCCAATTTCAATTCTCATTCGAATTTTCCTCCTTCACTTTTGCCTCTTTCTCACACCAATTAAACTACATATTAAAATTTGTTCAATTATTCAATCCTAATGCTTGTTCACCCACTGGCGGACAGGTTTTGCCTTTAAGTTTTAATCAACAAAATGGACCTTTTTTGATCATTTTCATTATTACTTTTTTTGCGTATATTTTTTTCTTCGTCTTCCACACAATTTAAGCCATCCATTCTATTTTGTTTAGTTCGCTTTTTGTGCCAATTTAAACAACATCAAAGAGCGCCAGCCCTTTCGCTTTGGTTAGTCAGTCGTTCATCGGCGAATGCTTGGCCTACAACCAGAGTTTTTGACGCCTCGGCTCGTAAATCCAACACTCGGGCACCTTTTCCAGTGGATTGAAGCCTGCGTTTTATGATTTGATCATGCCGGACAGGACCTTTGGCAAGTCTTGACAAACAAAATTTTGCAGTTTTTTCTGACACGGTATTTTGCTAATTGTTGATTGTTGTGGCTCAAGTCTTCGAGTCCAGCTTTTTTCTTCGTTGTCAAATTCGAGCAAACATTTTCCGATCGTTTTTTATTTCACGCCGAATTTCGGCATCTATATTATTTGATTCCCACACATAATATTTTCGTTGTTGTTTTTTTTACATTATGTTTTAGCAAAGAAAATTGAATTTGCGAATTGTTTTATTATTTTTTTATTGGCGAACATTAATCCGAAAAATGAAATAAAAAAATTTGAACATCATTTGGAGATCGTTTTGTGATTATAAAATTTACTTGAATCTGGTGGAAGTTTGGTCCGACTTTTTTTTGGTACAAGCAACCTGTGGCCGGAATGGAGATTTAATTCTTAGATTAGGCTTAGATGGTCCGCCCTTGGTTAGACAGGCTGGGCTGAACTTGCCTGTTTAGTCCGCAAACAAAAGTCCACTGATCGTTTGGAATGTTGTTTGACCGGACTAAGGTGGCATGGATATTGGACCTTTGGTCGTTTCAGTAAGGGTTTTTGTGGCATGACTAAAAACAAAAGCCTCTTTATCTCCTTTTTAGCAGTGAATTTGGGCTAACATTAAAGGTTCATGAGTTTTTGACTTGACTTCAAATTATGTTAATTCTATCGAGGAGAAAACATTAAGGTGGACAGACAAAAAAACGTGCGGCCAAAAGACTAACACATAAACACAGACAGATAAAAGGTATTATGGACAAACAGACTTGTGGTCAAGAGACGAGGGGAGAGGACAAAACTGCACAATAAGAACACATGTACGGACCTAGATCAGCTGTTGAATACACGGACAGAGAATAATGCCTGAAAAAAAAGTCGAAAAATTATGACATCAAAAATGTAGCACAGACAAAACAAAATGTTGCAATATTTTTGTGTCGTCCATTTGGCCCCACTTCAATTTCGATCTTTTTCTCAACTCTGCCCAACCACTAAATTGCAACCAAATAATCCCCCCTTCCGCAAAAAGGCAGCATTTCCCTCTGTCAGTCACTTGCACACACATTCACTCTTGGACAACCACAATTAGTTTTTTCTTTCATTTTTCCTCGTTTCCCACCCCTGCTTTTATCGTCATCGACTAAAGTTTATCTAAAGGCATTAAAAAAATTCTTTAAGGAAATAATCAAATATGAGTAACGCTTTTCTTCCTCCCAATCCTTTTCTCTTTTTTTTCGCTGAGCAAATAGGACAAACATTTTTCTTTTCATTTTTTCTTTTTGCAATTTTTTTTTAAAAATAAAATCGAAAAATTTTTTCTGCTTTTTAAATGAATAATAATTTATTTTAACCTTAATTTTTTGTTTATTCCATCTATTTGGAAGTCTACAACCGGTAAGCGATTCGTCTATGGTTTGTGTCTTAGAAAAGGAAGAGGGCGGGAGGTTCATTAGGCAGGAACCCAAAAGACCCACGGCGTCGCTAAGGCTAATAAACCATTGAACCCAAAATGCAAAATAGCTCAACGGTTTAAGAATAAACCAATCGAGCAATTTGAACCATATTCGTATTCATTAAGCCTTAAAAAATGTTACTGTAAAAACCATTATTCATTAAACATTACCCCCATTATATGCCTCCCGCAATTTCGCTACTTTCAAATTTCATTTCATAAATTTTTGCTACTCATTTCTGTTTACGTAACTCAATATTGATAAGCCATTCATTAATATTAGACACTGTCAAAGTGCTCGAGCACTTACGGTAGACAATTTCACTTCAATTATCTTCATTGGGCCGGTCAAGCCGTAAGATGCCAATTCAACCTTTAATATCACGATTTAAGGCATGTTGAAGTCTTGATAGTCAACTTGATATATTTTTGGATAACTGCCGGAAATTGGCATTGCCGCCAGTTAGCTATATACCCACAGGAAGCTGCGGAAAGCATGAGGCGCGCGATGCTTTTTAAGAATGTTTTGTTTCAAGGCGTTTGGCGTTTCGCCCAATTTGAATTTTTTTAATGATTTTGTTTTAAATTGCACTTCAGTTTGGTACTTTAATATCCACAGAAGATATAATTACAATTTTTGATGTTTCATCGCTTGTTTCCTAAGCTCAAACAATTGTTCAATGACATTTTTTTTAGACTTTTGCGATCTTTTTCTTAAAATATGGCATCGGACGGCGAATACACTAAAGGTAACACATCGTCTTCTAGCGTTTTGCGTTTTTAAACAAATTTATTTTCAGAGTGTACTTTTGCCTCTCTGCCGAGAACTATTCGCGGATTTCCACTCGTTATTTCTGCCAGCCCCGACGGCTCTTCCTTCCTTTACTGCAATGGAAATAGCGTTTTTATTCGAAATGTTGAGGTATTATTTGATTTTAAATTGTATTGTAATTGGGCTTTAAGACATGTGGACGCACGGACAAAATGGCGTAAAATTTAAAATTAGAATAACTTAGTATTTTTTCAATTTTTTGACAAACAGTAAACAGCACAAAATCTACCGTATTATGTTTAAAAATGTTGAAAACTTTTTTTTTTTGATTTTGCGTTTTTTTGTCTGGATTTTTTTGTCTGACGTCTTTTTGTCCGTGAACTTTAAAGCCCAATTATCATTACCAAAATTGAACTCGTGGTCAAGTGGTGGTGCGTTTGTTGAAGCTTTTGAGGGCGCGGTTATGAAACACACACCGTGCTTTTTTCTTTTTTCGAACATTATTTTCTGCAGACTTCATGAAAAATGCATTGCCAATTGAAAGGGTTTCATTCCTGGTTACAGCAATGAATTGAATTCAGAAGGAATGCTAAAAATTTTGGGCGGAAAAATAATTGGGCCTAAAATACGCATTTTTTGATTGACTGCCAAATTTTTAAATAGCTCCATCGTTTTGAGCACATTCAAGAGGTTTTACGCTAAGTGCGAGATTGCATTTGCAATAGATGCCTAGACCATAATTTGATCAGTGTTTTAAGCCCTACCCAACCCTCATCAAGCAATCAATGTGGTTACAACCCTATGTCAATTCTAAAATTTTTAGAATATTGCCAACTGTGACATCTACACGGAGCACGCCGTGCCGACCACCGTTGCCAAGTATTCGCCCTCCGGCTTCTATATTGCGTCCGGTGATCAGTCGGGCAAAGTGCGTATTTGGGACACCACCCAACAGACGCATATTTTGAAGGCGGAATACCCGGTGATTGGCGGCACAATCCGCGACATCAGCTGGTCCGAGGACAGCAAACGCATCGCCGTCGTGGGCGAAGGCCGCGATAAGTTGGTTTTTCTTTCTTTCCGTATTTTTTATTGATGTTTGAACCATCATTTTTGTCACTATAATTATTATCTGTTTTCCACACTTTTTTGGCATGTGATGCAGGAGCAACATCTTTGCTGTGGAGGAAAAGACTTGCTGTAAAATTTATAAGGGTTTATTTATTTTTCAAACGTTTTTTTTCTGGCTATTGTCTGTGCTTCTTTTTGTCCTTTATGTCTTAAAGGCTAGTGGCATGAGACGTTTGAAACACTCACAATTTTATTGTGCCAGGTTCGGACACGTCTTCCTGTTCGATACGGGCACAAGCAACGGCAATTTGTCGGGACAGAGTCGCGCCATGTCGAGCATCGATTTTCGGCCTACGCGCCCCTACCGCCTGATCAGTACATCCGAGGACAATAGCGTCGCAATTTTTGAAGGCCCACCCTTTAAATTCAAGACGGTATACTTTAATAGTTTTTGACTCTGGCACAAATTTCTCTATGACTCAAATTTTTTATAGCTTTTTCACGAGCACACTCGCTTTGCACACTGTGTCCGCTACAACAAGGACGGCTCACTTTTTGCGAGCGCTGGTGCCGACGGTCGCGTCATCCTTTTCGAGGGCGATAATGGGTGAAAGGCGGGTGAGCTTTTGGACGAAAACTGCAATAACACCGCTCATGCCGGCGGTGTGTTTGCGCTGGCGTGGAGCCCCGACGGCCAACAGCTGGCGACGGCGTCCGGCGACAAGACGGTGAAGACATGGAATGTGGCCAATCGAAAATTGCTTGGGTAAGAGTTTCCTTTTTTTGGCTCTTTATCAAACTCTTTGCAGGACGATCACGTTTGGTACGACCATCAACGACCAACAATTGGCGGTTTTATGGTTGCAGAATGTGATTATAAGCGTGGCGTTGTCCGGCTTCGTCAACTATATTGACCCGGAGACGCACTCTGTGACGAAGGTGCTCAAGGGCCACAATCGCCCAATCACGGCGCTCACACTTTCGGTCGACAAAAAGTTTGCATTCACCGCCGATTTTGAAGGCAATATAAGTAAGTGTTGTTTTTCGTTTCTTTGTTGAAGTATGGGTATTGTGTGTATGATTTTGCTTGCAACGATCCATAACCAGATTTTAAGAATTTTTCTTTTTTTGAGTTTTTTTTTCAAAAATTATCTTGGATTATGATTATGTTAATAAGTAGAAAGTAAGTTCTGTTTTTGAGATTTTCTGTTACCACAACCTCTATCACAGTAACATATCGTCTGTTTATTCTCATTAAACGGAGCTCTTCTTTATTTGAAGATGGGGAAAAATTTGCTGAAAAAAATCTTTATTTTTTGTTGATTCAATTTCCAAATATAGTCTTTATTTTTGTTAATTTGCTATATTGGTTTGTGTTTCACCACAATTTATTTTTGAACAGTTTTTTGCAAACTTCGTTAAAAACTTACAAAAAATGCGCAAAACGCTAAAAAGTTGAAATTTTTTGCAGAAGAATTTTGAATTTTTTCTAAGCCAATTTTCATGGTGAGATTTTTCCACTTTCACCAATAACGAAAAAATGCAAAAATAAGAACTATATCAGTTTGTGTGCCCCCAAAACTATTAGTTTTTGGTACTGTAATTGTTTGAAAGGGTGAAATATATTCTAATTCACATTTTTTTGGCCTGTTCAGTTTTTCAGTACAAGTTTAATTAAAAAAATTATTTCAATTTTTATGAAGTCTTAAGTCTAAGCACCATAAAGAAATTTGGTTATGGCTATAATAAGGTTAATTATTGTCGAATTGTTGCTCTTGCCTTAAGTGAAGGAATCATCGCAGTAAGGGAGTAGGATGTTTGTTATTTGACTTAGTCTTTAGCTTTTGTCAAAATCATTGGCTGAACTATATGCGATTTGTGAGTCTTTATGGCTAACTGCTTTTACTTGCACAATGAGTGTGCGGACAAAAATACTTAAATTTTAAACCTTCAATTTATTGCAATGAAACCAATTATTTAATAATTTTTTAAAGATTATACGATGCATTTTGCATACTGTATTTATGTTTAAAATTCAGTTGTTCCATTTGTGCATTTACAAATTTGCGTTTTTGTGTTCGTCGCCTTTTTTGTTCATTTGTCCTAGAGCCCCATCTCCTATAGTATGCTCAGAGCCGGGTGAATTTTTGGAGTTTTTATGCCGAGTTAAATTTGGCTATCACTCCTGGAGGTGGTTTCTTTTTGCCAATTGCTTTGTTTGCCTGTGAGTTTTAGCCTTTTGAGGCATTAAATGAACAACGGTCATTAAATATTACTCATGACAATGCTTTAACTTGACGTAAACTTTGAATTTTCTTGAGCTTATTCTTTCAAAATGCTTTTTTTAGCGCGCTGGGAAATTGTGACGGGCGTGAGCGAGCGCATCACTCCAGTCGGCCACAAATCCCAGGTGTCGGGACTAGCGATTTCCAGCGATGGTGTTCTGGTGTCGATCGGCTGGGACGACTCAATTGCATTCACCGATGCCGTCCTTGACACCCCAGGTATTGTTTTCTGTTTTATTTTAAATTATTGCTTTTAACCTTTATTTTGTGGGGGTTGGGTTTAGACGCCGTCAAGCCGTTCGTTCAAAAGTTGTCGTCGCAGCCCCGCGGCGTTGCGGCGCTTTCGACTTTAGAAAGTGTAGTGATTGCCTGCCACAAGTCGGTGATTGTGTACTCAAAACAAAAGAAAGCGTCGTCACTCAACATCCCGGATGAAAGCTCGTGTGTCGATATTCACCCCACCGAAAAGATTGTGGCCGTCGGCGGATTGGTAATTTTTTTTCTTGGCCAATGTAAGCTCATTAAAACGTTGCGCGGAAAAAATGACGCACGGACTTCATTACGCGAAAAAAAGACGCAAAATTCAAAAATATAAATTAGTAAAATGGAAAAAATATTTTTATTGTTATGCTAATTTGTTTACGAATTTTAAATTTTTTTTGTCCGGAGTCATTTTGTCTATTTGTCCGTTAATATGCTTTTTTCCATTTTTGATTCTCTAAAGCGCACCACAATAAATGCTAATTGAGTTGGAGTAGAGTAGTCCAGCCTATTGACTTTTAAGTTATGCCCCAACAACCCTGCATAATATTGTACTGTAGGAAAATAGACGCACGTACAAAGACACACAGTCAAAATAGGCGGCCAATAACACAGATATAAAAACGCAAAATTTAATAATAAAAATTAAACGGAATAATTTTTTGTTATTATTTTCTGATCTAAATTTGATACACAGTACATAAAATGATTACAATATGCAGTAGGCCGCACACAATTCACCGTAAGTGTCATATTGTGTTGAAAAATAATGGAAAAATTTATTCCGTTGTAATAATTTTTAATTTTAAAATTTTCCTGTCTTTGTCCGTACTCCGAATGACTACTTTTAATAATGTGGCTGAAAATTCTACCCAAAGCATTGATCAATTTTTTTTGTTTTTTGTAGGACGCCAAGGTGCGTATTTATGAGTTGAGCGGAAGCACTTTGACGGAGAAAAAAGTGATTACTCACGCCGGTGCAATCACTTCGTTGAAGTTCAGCCCGAACGGAAAGTATTTGGCGGTGACTGATGTGGCGCGCAAAGTGAGTTTAAACCTGTTTAATATGAGACTTTATTGTAAAAAAACAATTTAAGATCGTGCCCTACGACGTGCCGGCCGGCTACAAGGTGTGCTCGGAGAAGGACTGGTCCTTTCACACGGCGCGCATCAATTGTTGTGCGTGGTCGCCGAACAGTCGCTACATTGCCAGCGGTAGTCTGGACACGAACATTATTGTCTGGGATTTGGAGAACAGCGGCGAGCACCCAATCATTATTAAAGGTGTTTAGTTTTTTTTTTTTAGAATTTTTGATTTTTTTGGAATAAATTATGGAAGATCACAGAAACTTGTCTTTCGAAAACACTGAAAGAAAAGACAAGAAAAAACAAAAGACAAGTTGTTCTTCGCAAAAACAACGAAGAACAAAATGTTCTTAAGGCAAATATAGTTAAGACAAAATTTCCCTTAATTTTGTGTTTTGAACCAAAAAATGCTAAAATTTATGTATTCAAATTTGGCAGATCAAATTTTGGCATTTTTTGAAAAATTACTTTAGTTTATTTAAAAATAATACTTTTTTGAGAAATTTGCATTTGAAAATTTATTTTAAAGTATTATTGTCTTAAATGAATTTCCCGTAAGAATATTTTGTTTTCGCAACTTGTCTTTTGTTTTTTCTTGTCTTTTCTTTTAGTGTTTTTGAAAGACAAGTATTCCCTGGTCAGGAAATTGAATAGTCGGGAAAATTCTAATTTACGTCTTTTATTAACTGAGCGGAAATTATATGAAATTTCAGGCCAAACGTCCTTTGCCTAATTGTTAGGAGCCAGGTGTATTGAGGCCAAAAGTCCTGAACTAAATTGTTTAACGTCTATTATCCTATAAGTTTGACACCCTATTTGTTTAAGTTTAAGTATCTTAAGGCCATATGTCTTGTTTCTTATTTGTCTAAGACCAAATTTCTTTAGGCCAATTGCCATATTGACTGACTCCAAGCATCTGTGGGTCAAACTTACTGCGTCCTATTTCTCTAGCTTTAAGTATCTTAATGCCAAACGTTTGACTCTCTATTTGTCTGAGTATTTTAGTATTTTAGGACCAAACGTCTTACCTTAAATTGTTCGGGATTAAATGGCTTGAGGCTAAAAGTCTTGTACCTAATTGTTTTGGTTTCTGTGTCTTGTGGTCAAACGCTGTTTCCAATTGGACAAGAGTCAAGTGTTTTGAGGCTTAACGCCTTGTATTATAAAAGTGGATCTTGCATCTGGATGCCATATTTCCGCTTGCCCTTTTGTCTATGCGGTCAGACAACAACCCCTAAAGAATTATTTTTTTGATAATAATTTCATTTTTTATTTTAGGCGCGCACTCCATGAGCCCAATCAATTGTATTGAGTGGCTGTCTGACAATCGTTTGATCAGCGCCGGCCAGGACTCCAACCTGAAGCAATGGACGGTCAAGTTGTAAATTTGTGTTTGTGGTACCTTTATTTTTTCCTATACTTTAAGTGGCTAAAGCTAGAGCCGAAAGAGACAATTTTATTGATTTTGTAAGGTATTACTGTCAGCCTTTAAGTTTTTTTTCTGTTTTTGATGATACGCGTTCGTTGAATGTGGACCGGGCCACCTTTGGTTTGTCCACTCTGTGTAGGTCAAACATATATATATATATTATTGTTTTTACAGCATGAGTATTCATTTGCTTTTTTTATTTTTGAGACTAGAGGGAATGGTCAAAACATTAGCTACTGGGTGACGCTGGCTACACACGGCCTCATGGACCTGCCCAAAACTTCAGGCGTTGACTTTGAATTTTTAATGTATTTTAAGCTAATACTTTTTGTTGTTGTTGTAATTTCTCATTTTGACTAAGTTTACATGCACAGACCCTTGTGATCAGGGTGGCTGTGCTGGTTGATTTAATACCTAATCTTTTTATGAATTGTGTCTTAGCCTTTTTTAAAAAGGCTTGGTGTTTTCGGCTCAGAAATGCTTTAATTTGGACAATTTAACCAGTCCCAGGAATGCTTTAACTTATTTTTTTAGCAACGCTTTTTTCTTGTAACTTATTTAAGTAATTCAATGGGAAATATGAAGTAATGCTTCTTTTTTTGTTGTTGTTGGTTTGCCGTCTTGTTTAATTTTTTGCCAGTTGTTTTTTTTGACGTAACGCTTAAAGGCTTGTCTTTTTAAGACAATAGAAGCCAGTAGCCACAATATATTGACACGAAGCATTATATTTAGAATGTGTAGCAATTTTTTGTCTTGAAAACCGTTTGTTTTGTTCTGGTTCCCTTATTTCGTGCCTTCTTTAACGCATTATAATTATTTGAAAATTTATTTGTATTTTAAAATTAAAGCAAACATATATAAATGAATGACTGTGGAAATAAGAATTATTTTACAAAATGATATCAAACTTTCTTTTGCACGCGTAAATGCGTTTACGGCTCATGGCTTATGATCTTTTATGTTTAAGAGTAACGGCGTTTAAAGCTTACTGTCTTTAGGCTTGTGCTTAAGTTGTACGATCTTTATGGTTTATGGTTTTTAATGCTTACGAACTTCAGAGTTAAGGTTTACATATTCTCAAGTTGGCGACCTTTAAGAGTTTTGGCGCACGGTTTTTAGGCTTGTGTTTTCAGGCTAACGGATTTTAAGACTTACGACCAGTAATGGGTCATTGGTTCGCTATAGTTCGCGAACCAGTGAGCTATTTGTGGTTCATTGGTTCGTGGTTTTTGAGAACCAGTGAACCATGGCGTGCTTCGTGCTTCGTGAACCATTGAACTCCAAAATAAATGAAATAGTTCAATGGTTCACGAGCTATGAACCATTTTTGTGAGGTATTTGATTTGATCGAAGTTGAATTAATATACCGACGTTGTCATTGATTTTCTTTGAAACTTACGATGCCATCATTCGTGCATTGACTCTAGTTAAAACTACAACAAGTACTTTAACACCACATTTGAATTTTATGGCGTGTTCACAGACGTAAAGATACAGAAGCTGAAAACAACACAGTAATAATTTAAAATTAATCACCAGTTACTTTAGAGCTTTTTCCACAGCCAGTGGGTGCATCGATTATAGCCGAATTGTCTATTAAAGGATCAGTTATAGTAGATTCATAAACTGATGGCTTGGTCAGTAAAGGGATGATGGCTGGTTTATCCGCCCATTGTAGTAGTATGGAAAATGCATTTACTCTAATCTTGCTGCTCACAAAATCATGCACAGATATTTTTTCTACAATTGACAACTCGTCAACTCTGCAACACACATTCGCAAAGAATTAGTTTAGAGACGGAAATACAATCATTTTTTGAAGATCGTGCTCGTCCTTTTTTTTGAAGTTCTACAGTTGCTATCTATTGGAATGTTAACAAAACGGTATATATTAAATCTTGTAGAAACTTTTTGTTAATTTTAGACATTTTTTAGACCTTTCCCACTTTAACTGGCAGATCAGTTATTCTTTGTTCCAGCCACGTCTGCGTCTGTCGAAAGAATGTTTTTTCAAACTAACCTCCAAACTAGCGGTCATAAAAGTAAATCAAGTCCCGAAACGACGACAGCAAAAGTTCTTTTAACATTTAACAAACTTTTCTTAGCTTAGTTTCTATAATTTCATCTTTATTTTGGTCATACACATTTAGCCTAGTTGTTAATGTTGTTTTTTATTTCATTTTTCGGTCATACAACATATAGCCGAGTTGTTATTTTTTGTTAATTATAAATTTTAAAATGCTTACCTTAAGTTATTGTACTCCTTGCTTAAAATGTCAATAATTAAAATATTTTAGATAAACAAACAATGAAATTTTATGGCCATATTTAAAAGGTAAACTTCGTTTTGTTACAATACCAAGGAAATTTTTATAACTGCATTTTGATTTTATTGACATTTTTTTTGTTGGCATATTTTACTGATTTTTCCAATTATTTTAACGTTGCTTAGTTAGATTCTAGCAAAATATTTCCTTTTTTTACCGTTTGTTTTTTTTCCACATTCATTTGTTAGCTTTTAGTTTTATTTTTTTGTAAAACTTACGGGCTCGTTAAAATGAACCATGATCAATAGTAAAAACATAAAAGCATGGCTTTTACCTTTATTATTTTTTAAAATTTTTTAAAGCAAATATAATTTTCTAATATATTTTAGGATAGTAACTTCCGAATTATGATCAATTGTTACGTCAAGGCAACATTACGCTGGTCTTATTTTTCTTCACTTATTTCTCTACTACCTTCACGCGTTTAATTTTTTTAAGGTTTTTAAAGCAAAAGCAATTTCAAAATAAAATTTATTACAACTTTATCGCAACTATAAAAGTGTACCTTGTTTTAATACAAAGGAAGTTTGTGTAACGGCGTTTCATTTGATTTGTTTTGTAATTTTTAAATTCATTTTTATGTTTTGCTTTAGCTTTTTTCGAACTAAAAAGTAATATTTTTTTTAAAAAATGGCATGTCATATTTATAATAAGCGTCAAAAATAACCCTATAACGTGACTTTTTTGCCAAAAATAAAAAAGTTAAATTTTAGTTGATAAACCATAAGCTGGTTCGCGAATCTGGTTAAAATGGTTCATTGGGTTTGCGGTTCAGAAGGAAAAATTTTTAATGTAAGAAAAGTTTGAAAAAAAACCATTTGAGCTAACTCACTGGTTCGGTTCAATGGTTCGCGAACCGTGAGCTAACTTTATTTTTTTGTTTTAAATAGTTTATGGTAAATACGAACCATTGAACTATATGGTTCTTTAACAATATATAGTTCACGAACCATTGAGTCATTTGGTTAATGGCAGAAAGGTTTGGTTCACAAGCTATTAAACCTTACGGTTCATGAAACTTCTTGAACTATTTGAAACTTTGTGATCCATATAGCTCAGTGGTTTGCGAACTATTCTGCAAATATAAACCACGGTTTGAACAATTACCCATCACTGCTTACGACCTTTAAGACTTTTTGCTTTTCTTAACGCTTGAACAGTTTGAACAGGCGAACAGTCGTTATAATTCTAGGCATTAGTCGTAAGTCCTTTAAGGCTTATAGATGATATGGTTTGAGGCCTTTAAGGTTTACGACTTATGGACTTTATGCTTTAGGCGTACGGTTTTTTGAACTTTATATTTTTTGTCGTTTTTTTCCTTTATGAATTGATATGCAGCGTAGTAATTCTAGGCTAAGTTGTTTGTTGATTTGCTTTATGCTTCAACTCTTCATAGCTATTTCACGTGATTTATCATGTAGATGTTTTACTGTTCGAAAGTAAAATAGTCAACAAAGATTGAAAAAATAATACAATTTTGAATAAAAAATGAAAATTATATCCTAAAATTTTTCCCATTCGGTTGCTCAGTCAATTTTTGTCGGGTAATTTATTATCTTTAAATTATCAGTTTTTTTGCGTCTTTAAATGAATGGTTTTATCAGGTTTGTTCCCCTAAAAAAGGGGTAATAACCTATTTTATGCCGTCCAAAAAAAATTTCATGTTTTTTTGGGGTAAATGAACACGAACCTTTTTTGCAAATTGCCAGTTTTGATGTAGTCGATTGTAGTCCAAATGAGTGGCGGTGGTTAATGATTCTAAAACCCTCTCGTTTTTGTTTACTATTTTTCTTTGTCTAACGTGAGACAATAAGAAAATACCTTTGCAAATTGAGAGGGTGAATGAGCCGAGCCGTTACCAAACAATTTGCAATCAAAGCATCATTTTTTTCTTTTCTTTCTTTCCCAATTGACTTGCAAATTACTGCAAGAAAAAAATTGAATTCTTCCTGGCGGCTGAGGGCAATTCCGACATTGCTTGCACTAACGTTTCTAAAAACGTTTTTGTTTTTGTCGTTCAATCAATCGGTTTACTGTTGAAATTTTCATTTGCGATAAAATTTCGTTTTTTGGGTTATCAGCACTGGTACCCCCACAAACACTCGGCTTATCGTTGTGTTCAAAATTTTTAAATTTGAAGAAAAGCCTTTGGGATACCATAACCGATCAGCTTATGCATACTATAGGAAAGTTAAAGAGTTGTTCGTAGGGGAAAGACGTCTTGCAGACAGCCCAACACGACTGATAACCTGGTGGCAAAATGGTTATCCAAAGAATTAAGGTCCGTTAAAGCCAAAGTGTAGTTAAACGGCGAAATTAAAGCCTCTAAAACTTTTCAAACAGAAATGGCTAACTGTCTAAAGTCTAATAACAACTTTCAGGCTTGAATAGCGTGAAAATGAGACGGCGCAAGGAGAACGGCTTTCCCGCCTTTTGAGCCAAATGAAAATTCCCTTTAGAGAGTTAAATGAAGTGAGAATGTAATAGACAATCAGAGACAGAGAAAACAATAGAGGAAAGAGGTTAGAGCTTAAGCTGATAATGGCAGGAAGAAGTGCTGAGAGTTGAATGTGGATGATAAAAAAGATGACTTCAAACTGAAGATTGGGCTTTGACAAAAGTGCTGGAAAGAGTGGGAGTGACGAATAGAGGAAAAAGGCTTATAATAGCTGAAAAGTGAGTGCAAATTTACAAAAGCAAAATCCTCTTAGCGAAAAAATTGCTAGAGAAGGAGATGGGAGAGAGAGTGAGCGGGAATGGGGAGAGAGACGGGTAGGACAGAAGGAAAACCTAAACAAATACTTAAAACTAACTGAGAGTCACAAAAAAATATTTTTAAGTCGACTCTTTGCTGCGGCAATAAAGCTAGAGTGATGGAGAGTGGAGGCGGACAGTGAAAGTGAGACAACGATAAATGGAAGTGAAAACAACAGCAAAATTTCTTTTTGGCGAAACGAACGGCCATTGAGCCTTTACCGGTTCGTAGACCACAAAATGATTTTTTTTTTGAAGAGAAATGAGTTGATTTGATTTGTGAACATAGTAAAGGTGGGTAAAATTTGGAGAAAAAGCAAAATTTTCTTTTTCCTTTTGATTGCTTTACCAAATTTAAACGTCCACCTTATTAAAATAAAGCAAAATATATAATGATTAAGACTAAAAATTACTTTTCTCCCACTGTTTATTGCATGTTATCAGCCAAAGAGAGAGAAGCAGGATATAGAAAAAGACATTTTACATGAACCGTCGGTGGAGTGTATTTAAAGAGTGACGCTTTTCGTGTTGTCACTTTTTTCCCTCTCCTCTCCTTCCTTCCCGTTTGTCAAGGACAATAGCTTAATTGTCTCGGGTGGTGTGAGCCGACAGACTGTTGCAGTTCAAGTCTCTTCTTGCAAGGCCCATATCATCAGATCAATTTTTGCGCAATGAAGTCGTCCCTCTACACGTTGTGCACCAGCCCGCGGCTACTCCTCTCCTGCACGGTGTTGTTGGCGTTGAGCGGCTTCGGCTCAATCGTCTACAATGAGTTGCCGGAGTCGACCGAGGAGTTCAGTTGTGGCGGTGGGCCGTTTAGCTTTTTAATGGCAAGCCTGATTTCGACGTCCTGCAATCGGGATATAAGTAATTTATTTTTTTGTGTTTAATTTTTGTCATTTGGCCGTTTTTGTTTTTTAATTTGTACTGTAGGTTTGGCGTTACTGTAAAATTGATTATTGACAAGAAATACCGTAATAGTTTTTTGCATGACAAAAATTACTGTAATTATTCAATTATTGCATATAGGATTGTTGCTTGTAATATTAATATTCTGATTACTGTAATTTTAAGAATTTTTTACCGTATAGGTTATCTCGAGCTTTGAAAGGAAAAAAAGCTACAGTATGTTGTACATTTTATTGACTTTATACTGCAGGTTTTGTAGTACAGTAAATTTTATCTTTTAACAAAAAGTACTGTAATTTTCCGGTTATTACATCTAGTACTGTAGATCGTAAAATGAGTTTCGATTACTGTATTTTTTAGAATTATATTACCGTGTATATTATAATGAGCTTTCGGAGATGTAATCTACAGTAAATTGCGCTTTTTATATATATAAATTGGTTATGCCTTAACAAATTAAAAAAGTCTATTAAATGAGCTTCTCTGAGCGTCGTAGATTTATTGTTTCAAATATTACAAATCTCAAAAAAAAATACTCAAAAATGATAGGTCTGATCTCTTTTACAGTATGTTGTGAGGTATAAAGATATAATTTTTTCTTACTGTTTTAAGTTATTTTTTAATTGCTTTTACAATCAATTTTTATGCCTTATAATTAGTTTAGTCCACCAGTGCTGCGAGCAACACGACCGCTGCTACGACGCCCGCCACCTCAACCAGACGTTTTGTGACCAAGTATTCTGTGGTTGTTTAAGCAGCATCGATTCCAGCTCGTACTGTGACAATATTGCGCATCCTTCGTTGTGTTTGGCATCGGAAGTCTTTGGCCACATGTTCCACTGGACGGCCTACGAAAGTTCAACGGCCGAGGTTGAAGAAAGCCCATTAGAATCCGACAAGTTAATGTACGAAACTGTGGAGGACCATGAGAGAAAACCGATACAACAGCACCGGAATGCGGGCCAGTTTTTTATAAATAGCAACGATAATCACACGGGTCGGCAAAACGTTGAAAACAATTAGAAACAATGTCAAATTGTAAATTATTTTTATTTTCTTTAGATTGTACAGTATTCTTTTTATAGCTAATTAATGAGAAACATTTCTTCGACATTAGTTGAATTATTTTGAAAAGTTTTGACATTTTTAGGAAAGCCTAACATTTAATTAATAGGAAATTTTTTTGTTAAAAGCATTTTTCAATTGCATAAAATTCAAATTCAAAAAGCAACTTTTGGCATTGTGCCGAAAATTTATATTGTTTTTTCGTTTGAATTTAAAATTGGCGCTGTTGAATTGGCATTTCGTAAATGCTAAATTGAAATTATATAAGTTTTTTGGGTTTTGAGATTACTAATAAAAAAAATGAAATTCTATAATGTTCGTAAACGAATTCCTTGCATTCTGTCAATTTTGCGTTTTAGACGAATATGACTCTATTAGATTTTGTGGTTTTAAGACTTCTTAAGCTTTTTTTTATCTAACTAACTAATATCCAACTAATATGACTAATATGTTTGTTCGGTTAGCAGAATGCCAGGCGGGAATTTAAAATTTTCTTAAAATTAAAAAGCTCGTGAATTTAATATTTTAAACTAATTACAGTAGTTGAATTTAATTTTGGTTTGTTTGAAAATCAATGAATACGTTACTGTGGATGTGTTTTATATTTAATTTCAAAATGAGCTTGCGAATTTAACATTTTAAATTTCAAACTAAAAAATCCTATTCAATACGGTAGGTGATATTTCAAAAGAGAAACGCCGGCCCGAAGTGCCGGACCATTTGGCCTAGTATATAAAAGGACTTTTCACAAGTTTCTTTTTTTTTTCAAAAAATGATTCTTGACGTTTTGTCATTTTAGCGTTTTTGGCATTTTGCAAAAAATTTTCTTCCGTTAGAGACTTCTTAAGTTCCTTTTCATAAGGACTTTTTACAAATTTCAAAAATTAAAATTTTTTTACATTTAAATATTTGCCATTCTGCAAATTTTTTTAAGTTGCCGATGTTTTGACATATGTGTTTACAGAAAAGTACTATTGACAAGTTCTAAAAATTGCATTCGAAATTTTTCGAAATCAACTTCTGGCGTTGTGTCATATCTAAAAAAATTTGTTTTTTCTTCTACCCGGTTGCTTATGTAATCCTCCTTCTTGTATGCCGACTTGTTTTTATTTTATGTACGATATAAAATATTTAGTTCATTAACGAGGTAAATCTGTACTATATTTATTATTATATATTTTGTTGGTGCACCGATCTCTTTTTTTCTACGTTGAATAAAAAATTTATTATTATTGGGTTTTTGTAAACGAAAATTTTGCAAAGTAATAAAATTGATATTGTTAAAGTGTTTGAGTTTATTTGATTTTGCCAATGTTCAGTTTGTTATTTTGAATTGCCAAATTTTCATTTCCATAATTTTTATGGCCAGATATCGGTTTTTTTAAATCGTTTTGTTTTGGTGGGCAAATCAAATCTGGAAAAGTTCGATTTAATAAGGAAAATGTATCTGCAGTTTATTTTTGATTGAGCTCAGCTGGAGCAGTGATGTTTGAGTGCTGAAGCAGTTGACGATTACTTGTTTCAACTCGAGTGATCCTGGGGCTCAAGAAAAATAAATTATCGTACTCCAGCCCGCATCCTTTCGGGTAGAAATTACTGTACAATATACTGTAATAATTTGATCTTAAATTGAAAGCAATTGTTTCTTATTAATAGTATAAGCCTTTAAAATTTTTTACTGTCCTGCCTTTGTCCGGTTTTTTGTTTGTCTTTTTTGTCCTGCACATAGTTTGTCCTTTCTTTATCCGTCCTTTTTTTGTCTTGCTCTTTGTACGGTATAGTGTCAGTTGTTTTCGCTCCTTACTTTGTCTGTTCTTTCTTTATCCTGCATTCTTTTTTATGTCTCCAACATGTTGTCCGGTCTTCCTTATTTTTGAGTACTTTTTTTTATCCTTGATCGTCTCAGCATTTCTATTTTTTTTAAGTCTTACTGTAAAACCAATCACCGAAAAGACGCCCCACGTGGTGAAATGTTTTTTAAATGCTCAATAATGAATAATAAAAATAAGATTGCATACCACAATTAAATGGGTCATAAAACGTTCTTTCTAATAGAGTTCAAGCCAGAAAAAAATTGTCAGCAAAATGACGAGTGTCCAAAAAATAACTTCGAATTTTTGGCCAACATTTTTTTGGTTTAATTATTAAAATAAATCAATTTGTGTGCATCCAAACCAGCAACCATTAGTCAGAGCTAGTTTTTTTTTGAGTATGCTGGCGAGCCAAAAACATTCAGTTGACTTTTTATTGACATTTTTTACGTCATAAAACATGTAAGGAATGGAAACCTAAACGATGTATTACGTGCTTCCTCTTTTGTTTTTAAAGAGAAATCACAATGCAAACTAAACTACAGAATGCCTATAGGAAAAAGGCTAAAACGGTTACAAACCAAAACTATGAGGCAAAAAAAAATCAAAACAGGACGCAGACAAAAAAAGATGGAAAATGACAGACCGTAAAACAACCGTTAGAAAAACAACAAAAAATTATTGAGAATGTACCGTATTTTGTTATTTAAAATTTTTATTAGATAAAAAATATAACTAAATAAACCTCTTTTACAATGAATACAGTAAAAAAAAGAAAATAATTCTTGCGTTTCACTTATTTTGACTATTTTATTTTGCGTCTTTTGGTTAGCGTCTTATTATCCGTTGTTCGCAAACCCGCTTACAACTTAAACAACAAAAATTTTCGAACTAAAATTTAAATTTAGCGGTTTTGGCATTATGTGCTAAAAATGATTTTGTGACCATTTTCATATTTTTAGCTGCAGAAATCCGAAGGGCGGTCGACTCAATGTTTTCGAATTTCAAATTAAAAATCGAAAATCTTTTTAAGTTTCCTTTTTCATGTAACATCAAATTCTTTCCTTTTTTATCTTTTGCTGTCCAGCCTATCTTGCAAGAAAAATGTAATTAGAAAATATTTCACTCAAATTAAAACTACAAATTTTGTGTTGAATGGAATATTATCGAATTTTTTTTTGTTTGCTTTTTACTTTTGCAGGGACAGAAGTATGGGCGATGTCCGCAGGGAATTGCTTAGCAGTTTTGAAGATGTTTTACTGACGCCGAATTTCCATTATCGCGACAAGGAGTTTCCGAAGGTTGAGATCTCCGGCGTGTCGGCCATTTTGATTGTACTCAACTACATTGGTAAGGTTATGTTGGCTTGGATTTTTGTTCTAAATTTTTATTTGTTTTGCTGTTTTCTACAGTAAAATTTTTTTGAATATCATTTTTTGAATTACGTTTTTATTCAGATAGTTTCTAATGTTCTGCTTAAACTTTTATGATTGAAAGGAATTAAAAATGCTGAATGAATCCAAGATAATAATACTGTAGCTACAATATAAGCAGCTTTATGAGAATAAAATGTTTAAAATCCTTAATAACAATTTATTAACTTGAAGTATAGAACAACTTTTAAAACTTTGAAATTGATTTTTTACCTAGTTGTATCGCCCTTCAGAAAAATTAAAAATTGGGGGGTGGGGGGGTTTGACCTCCATAATTCACCCAAACATTTTTTTGAAACTAAATTTCTATCTAACTATTAATTCCTACCTAACCATTTTTTTACCTGTTAACCTAAACTACGCTTTTTGAAGTTTAGATAACAAATGGATGGTTTTGATGAATGTCAGGTCGATGAATCTGAGGCGACACCCCGGCGAAGTCTGTTTTCCTGGTGGAATGCGTGAGCCACACATCGATCATACGCCGGTGGAGACGGCTCTTCGAGAAGCTAATGAAGTAAGCTGTTTTTGTATATAATGTGTTCTAAATACCAAATTAAACGTTTTGATACATTAGGCCAAATTATTGCAATTGTTAATTTTGGCGCCATTTCAAAATTTAAATTTAAAAAATTAATTAATTTTTGATTTCGTCTAGGAAATTGGACTGTCTGACTCCGACGTTTATATTATTGGCACTTTGCCGCCTTTAATTACACGAACGTCGGTTGCCATCTACCCCGTGTTGTCGGTGCTCCGGAATCCGACCAACCTCCCCAAATTGACTATTAGCTCGGAAGTGGATTACATCTTTTGGGCGCCGTTGGCCATTTTTTTGGACGACTCCCGGCACAGGAGTGTTGTGTTAAGCCCAGACTTTCGGATTCACGCGTTTTTAGTAAGTTCTTTGTAAATATTTTTTTTACTTTAGACTTGTTTTATGAGCAATGTTTTGTTTATAATTTTTTATTTAGCTTGAGGCCTAACAAGTCAGTCAAAGATAAAAATTTAATAAAATTTTTTGCTATTTTTTGACATTTTTTTTTGACACAGAATGAAAAAATTGCAGTATAAATTCAGAAAATTAATGAACCAGCGTTATTATCTCATTCAATCCCAAGCCAAGCTCATCCTAGGTTGTTATTAGTAATTTATACTTTGCTCTATTGCTTAACATTACCAAATATTTAGTTAGAGAGGCCCATTTTTGGTATTACCGCGGTTCTGGCAGTAGCCATCGCCGTCGGCGTTTTCAACCAAGCGCCGAAATTCGAATATGAAATGGTGAAGGCGGACGCTAACCGAAGTCCACGCAGCTATTTGGTTGACATTTTTGAGTTGTTTGGACGGTTGCGAGAGCCGATTCCCGCCGAGCTTATCCGAAGTAAAATCTATTCCAAATTATAATTATAATGGGTTTGATTTGTATTACGTTGGGTTAAGTTATTATGAGCTTATTTTTCTGTTTTTTTTTAATTATTGAAAAATCAAAATCGTTGATAATTTTTTGTCTGTAATCCTCTATGCTGTTAACGGGCTCAGCTACCCTGTCGTTAATCAATACTATTTTATGGTGGTTTCACAAATTGAGAAAGACACACGGACAAAAAGACGCAAATTTAAAAAAATTAAAATTAGAATAATTTTTTTTAAGAATTTTACAAATATACGGTACAATTTTGTGTGGCTAACTGTATTTATGTCAAAAATTATAGTATTTTCATTATATTATTTTATATTTTTGGAATTTGCGTTTTCTTGTCTATGCGTTTTTTTGTTTGCCTCTTTTTGTCTAACAACTGACAGGGAATGTTCGTGCTAAAAATACCGAGTGGTTAAGCAACAATCTTAGCCAAACAGAATATTGAGGGCGTGCGTTAATCTTTTTGTCAAATATTTATTATTATTATTTGAGTTAAACAATTATGTTTTGTGTAGTCCCGCTTTTGGCGTACTTGTTAGCTTTAAAACAAATTTTTCATATTCATGAAGCAATGAAAACAGCGTATTTGTCTTTTTTGTGTCATAAATATTAAAAAACAATTGGCTAGCGCACTTTGGTCAAATAAAAAATTTCAGTAAAAACTTTTTTACTCCTTGTTATCCGAGTAGCTTCTTTCCAACCGATCTACTAATAATTATAATTTTCTAAATATCTTGTAAATTATTTGTATGTAATAAAGTTGGTTTCCATTTTTTTAGAATACACATCGATTTCTGAAAATTTAATGAAAGAACTGAATGCATTGGACTACTCAAATCTTTGACTCTCTTTGTTCTTCCTTGTAGCTTCATTCTAAAGAAGATATGTAAAATCTCTCATGTAAGTGCTTTTAGCATTTATTTATTGTGTGTGCCATTTAAGTTGTGTGGAAAGCATAAAAAGCGCTAAATATTCTGGGTCTCTCCAAAGCTTTCGCTTAGAAATTCCTTTTCAAATTTAAATAAAATTGATAAAATAATTATTTATTTCAATTTTGAAAATATCGGTAAGTATTGTTTTGACACCGCCGTTTCGACGTCGCTGTTTTGATGTCGCCTTTTTGTAAACAAAAGTACCAATTTATAAAAGAATTATTAAAAAATAGAATTAAGACAAAAAACAAATAAATAGCGCTGTTGTTCCTGTAACGAATATTTTTACATATTTTTCAGGTTGGTTGAAATCCTCTTCGCCACGTCAAACAATTTTTTTTGTATTGGTTTTATTTTTTAAGTTTGGTTTGAACCTACTTTAGGTAAAATCTAAATAATTTTCTTTGTTTTTTGATCACAAATTATTAATGGGTTTTTTAAAAATAATAGTTGATTATATGACAAAAATATGACAGATTATATGAAAAAAAATTATATGACGTTTAGTTATTTTTAAATCTTGAACTTTTGAAATTTTATTATATTTCAATAAAATTGTCACAATGACTTAATTCGTCAAAATTTTAGTTGACAAATTCTACCGTAGTTGGAAAAACTTTTGCAAATCAAATATATTTTTCTTACTTTTTTTTTAAATATTGGTTTTCTTTTGTTTTTTCGTATGTTCTAATTCGTAATTTTTATTTCTGGTTTATAATGTACTTCAAGTCCTCAAACAAAATAGAATTTTTTAAAGGCTCGTGTTTAACAAATTAAAGGGAAACCAATGTTGCCAAATAAAGAGCTCCTTACATAATATTACTCCTAGGAGTAATATTATGTTTATATTAATAAATTTGATGGCATATTAATAATTTTTGACTTTAAACAATTTTTATTTAACTATTTATTTAAAAAAAACTGAAAACTGCTAAAAATAATACAGTTACCCGAATTAAAAAATGCGTACATACACGTTTTTTGATTATTCACAACTTTGCAACTAGGGGAAACAGTTATATGGGACCATTAAATTCTTTACAAGTTGCTTAAATGTTATTCATAAATATCCTTTAAACATAAATATCGTATTCTTAAATTATTTTGTAAAATATCCTTGGCTTTCTCATTCAGACTTGCAACTATCTTTATAATTATATACCCACAAAAAATTCTGTAAAGTTTATACCCACAAAAAATTCTGTAAAGTTTATACCCACAAAAAACTTTGTAAAATTAATTTTCTCATTTATCCATTAATCAATTTGTATTTGTATAGGTCGCCAAAATTGCGAACCACATCTACATGCGTCGAATAAAGCCAATTGGCGCAGAATTGATTCGACTGATAGCCAAAACGAACGCACTGCCCAAAAATATTATCGCACAACTGCAAATTATAGAAGAATATCCGGTTTTTATCATAGCACTGGTCGTGTTGAAAGCAGCATGTATTCACTGAAATTAGTTTCAATCTGTTAAATCCCACATTTCTACATTAGTTTTAGCGTCATGTGACAATTTTATGAAAGATTTTAAAAAAATTCCTGCATTGCATTGTGCAACTTTTTAAAATTTTTTTTTAAACTTTTTTGTTTTTTGTCTTTATTTTTTTTACAAATCTGCGCATTGAACTTCTAAAGCGCAGCCTTACAGCTAGGCATAAATTAAAAGTCATTAATCATGCGAAAAGCATTGCTTTTGATTTTTAATTTGTCAATGTAAATTCGAGACTAATCCGACTTTTGTCGGCCAAAATTTACCAACGCGTTACACGAGCGCTGTACGGCTTTTTTTTTGATTCAAAACATAGAGTAACACTAAACAACATTGGAAATATGGATGACTTTAATTTGCCTGGGTAAAAAAAAATAAAATAACGAAAACGTCAAAATGAAAAGATTGTTTATTTAAAAAAAATCATTTTAAAAATTCTTTTTGTTTATCTTTTCATTGTTACATTTGTTGCAGATTAAACTTCTAATTTTTCTAAGAGTATTTGTGGCAGTTAACGAAAAAGGGTAGATGAATAAATTACTAATGTTTTAGAGGATTGAACATTGCTAGCAGAAAATTCAAAGTGTTGCTATCGATCGAAATCAATCATGGATTATTTTCGAATCATGTCGATTTATTTGCCGCTAGTAATATCACGTTGTTCAAAACTTGGTCATTTCTGACGCCTTAAGTCTAATTCTATTTTGTGTTTTAATTTGGAATCTTGGTTACTTGTTTTAAATCGGCATACTTTTACAAGAAAAAAAGAATGCAATAAGCACGCTATTACACTGTTTGTGCATGGGTTGTAGAAGCGTTTTTAGAAGTATCTTTACTATATATTATTAACGGTTTTCATAGAGCATTAAACTAACTAGGATAAAATAAAGAAGATCTGTTGTTAACCGATGAACTACGCGATAATGGAAATAAATCTTTTAGTCTTAGAGACAATAAAATAATAATTCCTTCTAATCGTGTCAGCACTTGTCTTTCTATAAGTGCTAAAAATGTTTTTGCAACAGACGGCGCATTAGCAAGTCAGAGGCAGAAACGATCTACCTTTTTTTGCTTAACATTTTAAATGGTTCAAAACACTTACGTGGTTCTTTTGGACAAAACCCGACGGCCATTATTGAAAGTCTCTTTGTTGTGTCGTCGACTCCACAAAACCATAACGACAAATCATTACTAAAAATGTTGATTGGCTGGCCGAATTGAAATTGTGCATTAAAATTCCTTAATAAAATAACTAAAATATACGAATAGATCATCCACAGCGGAACTAACATTGATAAAGTGGGCCGCCTTAATTCATTCCAATTTTTATTGAAATATGGGTTAAATTTTTGAATTAACTCAAAAACCATAAAAAATGTTGTTTTTTTGCTGAAATTATTTTGCAATCACGGTTTTTTCTGTCTCCCAGCCACCCGGCGGATTATGTATTATTTAATACATGCACAAAAACAACTTTCTTGCCTTAACTCAGCCTCAACTAGTTCAAGTGATTGCATGGTCTTCACACAAATTTTTTTGACGTTACACTTGTACGAGAGTTTGATATACTCGCTCTTTTTCTTTCTTTCTCCCTCTTACTACAAATCTGCCGCGACTTATAATCGCCTTCTCACCATTTAGTCTTTATTCAATTGCAAATAATACAATTTACTCCCTTTCCTTTTAAAAAAAAAGGGGGAAGGGGAATTATTCCAACGCGCATTATTGTTCGAGTGACATAACTCAATACCATAATACTCATTGTTAGAAATTTGATTGAGCCACCGAATAATTGGGGAAAACAAAAGGGGAAGGCTTAGGGAGGCTAATTTATCCAAACGTTTTTATAATCTCTATGAAAACGTTGGAAACTTGCAAATTACCTTTCAACTTTTAAATGTGTTTAAGATTGCACTTTTTTCAAACATAAAAAAAAACGTTTTTTTTGAAAGTAAGTAGTATTTTTTTTGTTTTGTGCTCTCGACGGCATTACGGGTGTTTCGTTTCTAAACTTGATTTTAAACAAAAAAATATTGAAATAATAACAATAGCCTTTCCAGACGGTCCTAGGCACGGTGTTGTATTGGAGATAGGGCTCAAGAAAAAAAAAATATAAAATGATTAACACTTTTTGCGGGGAAGAATGAAATCTATTAAATTCAAAGGTGTAATTTGAACAATCAGAGAATCACTGCTAAATTTTGATTGATTATAAATCCTGTCAAAAGATGAAGAAGCCTCAGCTTTTGAAGAAGAAGGAAACCGTCGATAAGGAGCTCAGTACCAGCAAAGGGAAATGAAGTGGGCAGCGTCTATACAGGGTGGCTCAAATTAGTGCCGGGATTTGTTTTTGCTATAACTTTTTTATTTTTCAACCGAATTTTATAATTTTTTTTAATCCATTCCAGAAATTATTTCGACACTTTTTCCATTGACTTTGATGCACTGCTTGAGACGACGCGCATAGTATCTATGGCGCGGTTAACCATGTCTTGTGGCATATCGTCGAAGGTTTGCTGGATTCTTGACTGGAGGTAGTCAAGGTCGGTCGGCTAAGTGCTGTAAATCTGGCTTTTGATTTAGCCCCACAAGAAAAAGCGGCGTCAAGTCGGCCGAATACGGCGGCCATGCGACGAGATTTGCAAAGGATAAACTTCCTCGATTTTGAGTTTCGTGCGAACCCATTTCGTTTGTTTTTTTTGGCTTGTCGTTCACGCTCCGTCTCAAAAATTATTTTTTTTGTTAGAAGTACGATCATTACGTTCAAACTTGTTACGATTCTGACGCGGTACAATTATAACCTAACAATGCCAAACAACACAACAACATTTTGTTCTAGAGAATAATCCATTTCTAAAAAAGTAACAAATTTTTAAACGATCACTACACAATAAATTTAAACATCACTTGCACAACTTTAATGTTAAGAAAAATTCTAAAGTCTTGGGAATCGAATAAAAAACGAATTTTGAAATTTGGTTTTTATAACTGACATGAATTTCGGCCACCTTGTATGACCAATTGTCATTTGTTTTCAGCTGAGCGTTTTTACAAAAAAAAATTTTATTTTTAAAAACTACCGCGAACCAACGCCCATCGCTTCAGAAATTTTAAACAAAAACTCTCACTGAAAAAATTCATTAATATTTCTGCTTCTCCCTTCGATGATTATCAGTGAATGTCAGAATCGAAACTTGTGGTGTGGTTGAAATTATTTATATTTACACTTTTTTGGGTCACCAGCACGACAATATATGACTATCGCTTTTTTGCCTACTGTTGCTGCATTATAAAGGCAAGCGCATTATTGTTGTTTTTCACAGCCTATTTATCTTCTTATCAATAAAGTTCAATATTGTTTTTATTTTTTATAGCAATATATAACGAAACTCATAATAGAAACTCTTCAATCACCGTAATTCTGATTAAACAATAAAAACAAATGATAGTTTATCTATTATTTTAAAACTGCTCTTTAATTTTCGATAGTGTGGCCGATCATTGTCATACTATAGTTTACGAAAAAAAAGCTGTTCTATAGATTTCAATAATTTTAATGACTGGAAAAGTCGACTACAAAGAAAATCTGGGCAAAACTGTAATTGTCCACTTTCACAAACCCCTATGATTCAGTGAGTAGAAAACTAAAATCATGTAATTTAATTATGCCAATTTTATACAGAACGCATTGAACGTCTCTAATGTAATATATTTCATGTAAATATATTATAAATATTGAAAAAGCCTACTATTTATACCTTAAATTCATCGGCATTTGGTCGACGATCTTTGATAGCGGTAAAATAATATGTTGTACCAATCGCCGTGACTATTAGTTTTAGTAGTTTTACAAAACTTGCCGCTAAAATAATTTTTACATTTTCTCTCACTTTAAAAAAATGAAAATGTATTCGGTAACTCCTTTCCTTTGCCGTGCACTTTCAAAAAAAAAATTGAAAATTATTTATACAAAAGAGATCGTATTACGTTCTTTAAAAATGTACAAAACTGAAAGTTTATAAAATTATACACTTGGTTTACGGCTTTTTTCTTCTCTGCTCACTACAATTTTCGCAATACCATTTGCCGCGCGGTTTTGTCGTCAGGCCAACGCATTGGAAATGGAACCATTCAATCAAACAATTTTTGTTATCGCACATCACCATTTGACCAAATGAAACCTAAAAACACACAAAAACTAATTTAACTATTCAATTAAAAACAGAAGTTACCTGATGGCATGTGCAGTAAGTTGGCTCGTTCGGATCGACGGGCATGTCGACAAGTGGCGCCGTCGTCAACGGCTCAACATCTTTAATAACAATGGCTAAAACTACAAAAGCGTTTTCAAACATTTAACACAATCGCATTGTATTGACTCATTCAAGATTTTATTAATTCCGGCCTCAGTCTTATTTGTAGGCTTGATTTTAACAAATAATGGTCACGTTTTAAATCATAAATCGCTGGGAACGTATTTGCAAATTATACTGAAAACCGCTTAATGAATTAGTCATAGTAACAAACCCAAGCAACAAAAAAATGATTCAAAACATTTTATGACCTGAAAAAAAACCTCAAATGTAAACTCGAAAACTTACTCTCTATCCGTTCAGCCTTTTTCATTCGTTTGCCATCTTTCCTCGTGGCAGTATTCTTCCTTTTGCGGCCGCCACTTTCGCTATCCTGAAAGTCGGGGTTGCCTGGGGTCACGCCTTAACAGCCATGACTTAAACATAAAATTAAATAAGGAACAAAATTACTTGAAACGTCCGAAAATTTCTTGCGCACCGCCGCGTTCAACTTGGCAGTATCATTGTCGAGCTTAATTATATACTTGTCGACTAGTTCGTAGGTCTGTTCGGAAATTCGAATTTTGTCGTCGCAGAATTCACGCATTCTTTGAAAATCCGTCTGAACAAATTTCGTATAAAAAGTGTAAAACCCAGCTATATAACATGCAAATATCAAATTACTCGCAAAGCTTCGTAAGACTTTTTTCGATTTTCTTTAGTCATTGACTTCCACGAACCAATTAAATTTCGCACTTTTGTTTGCGCTTCAACGTTTAGCTTCTGACAAAGGGCATCCAATCGTCGGATTTCAGTCATATTTTTTTGCACAGCCGCTGGCAAAGAATTCAAATTCTTTATAGATTGTTCGATTATATTAATTAAAGACATCACTAAAAAACAATTATTAATTTTGTTTTTAACGAAAAAAGCGGTGCGTGGTGAAATAAAATCATCCCCTGTTCAGGGTAAAAAAGACGCTTACAACTTTGACAATATGTGAAAATGTGATTTGACATTTTAGCCAATCAGCGCACAAGTTAATCGCCAAAAAAATTTTAAAATTATTTTTTAAAAAAAAGTTTTATTTTGACATTTGTGGCATTAAGTAGTTTTTAAATTAAAAATTTATATTTAAAAACTTAATTAATTTTTTTTAAGTGTTTAAAATTTTTTTTGTGTGCAATGTGTGTGTGCAACCCTAATTCTTTTTAAAAAAAAGGAATATGAATTATCTGCTAGTAATTTATTTTTTAATGATATTTTATCAAGTTTCGTTGTTAATTACTTCGAGCACCTGGAAAAAAAGATAGCTTCACTAATTTTTTAAAATTTTTTTGTACGTCAATGAATTTTTTTAAATTTTTTTTCCTCGAATATTATTAAAATAACATGTTTGAACTTCGCAAGATAGAAAAAGTCGAATGCATTTTTGTAACGAGGTCTTTTGAAAAATTCGACATTTTTACCTACGAAAAAAAGATAGAGTTCATTGACGTACAAATAATTGAAAAAAATTAGTGAGGCTGTTTTTTTTTCCAAGAGTGGACATATGTTATGAAATCCCCAACAATCTAACGTTTAAAGGATTACAATCTTTGAAGAACTTTACGATTTAAAAAAAGCCTTATTGCATATTAAATAGCAATTTTTATAAAGATGATTAACATTAACTCTTATGTCATTATCCAAAAAGTTGGCGGTGACCATTTGCGGTTGAATCGTGTGCACAAAGGCCAAAAAATTTTGATTGAAAAATTAAAATTTGATATTAATGGGGCGGTCGGGCAGCCCTACGGATTGTTTGAGGCCAGTGCTCATCAGTTGACGCCGGTCGCTCCACCTTCTACTCTTGCTACGTCGGTTTTGAAAGACGAAGGTTGAATTTTTTACTATTTATTTCAATCTTTTTTACAGAGCTATAAATTTTTAGCTGCCGCTTCTGTCATTGAAAGCGTTGTGAAACTGGATGATACGGAATCAGAAGCTAACTATGAGCGATTGGATGAGGAAGAATCAGCGCCGAAAAAGCGACAAAAGTTGACTCACGTCGAAATTTGTGCTTTGAAGGAGGCTGGCATTTCCACTTCGGAATTGGTTTGCTTTTACTTTTATGTATTTGCACAGGATTAAATTTTTATTTTATTCTGTAGTTTATAAGTTTGGTGTAAACACCAAATTTTCTAAAGTGCCGGTTCTCATGTTAACTCTGGCTCTATTGCTGCTCCATAAACTTGTTTTGGGCAAGCTGGCGTTGTGCTTACGGGTTACTCGTCAAGTGGATCTCTCGTTTTAAAATTAAGCGCTTTATGATAATAGCAATCAATTTTACTAATCATAGTTAAGAACAGCGGCGAAATATTTTCTCTTAAAAAGTATAATTATACCGCTCTCCTCCGGAGTATGCGTCAGACATTTTGTATTTAGGCAACCCTACGACACTTATATTTTTAAAAATTTAAGTGAGTATAATAGAATAATTTTGTAAATACAGTACAGCAGTCTATATTTACCGCATTATGTTTAAGAAGTATAAAAATAATGTTACCGTTTTAAACGTTTTTGTTTTTGACATTTGCGCTTTTTGTTATAGGGTTTATTCCTCCTTTTGCCCTTGCATCTTTTTTGTTTGAGTTTTTTTTGTCTCTACGCTTTTCGTCTATCTACTTTTGTCCGCATCTCTTTGTTCGTGCGTCTTTTTGTTCAGCGTTTCTCTGCCTGCCGTTTTTTTGTCCAAACACTTGCAACGGCCAAGTAGGCAAGTAAAACCGGCAGATTCGAGCAGGCCGTGTCATTTAACACATGAAATTCAGACAATATTTTTAACTGTTCTCCCTACTGGTTCTTTCACACTTTTAACTCACACTATTTAGATTTCCAAGCTAGTCGACGGCAATGCTGCTTTTGGCGGTCGCACAGAATACTCCCAGTTGAAGTACGTCCAAAAAAAGACGAAAAAACACTCAGACCGTGTGCTCCTTTTAAAGCCGAACATTCGACTTTTGGCTGAATGCTATTATAAACGGTCTCCAGACCGTATTGCCCACTTGCGGTTTGTCCTCTAACTAACTCATACTGAGACTGTTCGGCTTTTTAATATATTTGCCCACTTTTTTTAGAATTGATTTGCTTGGATTTGTGTTACAAATGTCGGCGGTGCACGTCGGTTGTCGGGTGTTCGTCTACGAGCAAGTGCTCGGCCTCTTGGGCGCTTCAATCATCGAGCGTTTGGGTGGAGAAGGTGCATGCGTCTTCTTGCACAGATATGATGTGCCGCAGTCGATCCCCTGCATTTTTGCCATGGAATACGATAAAAAGGTTTTCTATTTAAAATTTCAAATACAGTACATTGTTAGAAAGGCATTAATTATTGTGGGTCGCATCATATTTTTTGTCCGATGACCTTTCATTATATAAAGCTTATCAATTTGTTCTTTGCGTCTTTTTGTCCGATAGCTGTGCCTTTTACAAAATACGGAGCTCAAGAGTTTTTGTCCCTACACCTTATTTTTTGTCATAGAGCCAACTTATTTTAGTAGGACGTTCAACAGTTTTTGTTTTTCCTAAAATTTGTTTGTGTTTTATGATTTATTAGTTTATCTAATTTAATGCAATGCAGGGCTGACGCGAGGGTTTAATAAAATGAAGTTATAAGGGCTATTGTTTTTATTTGCTGAACTAACTACAGTAATTAACGTACATTATTATGTTTGAAAATAATAAAATGAAAAATTTTCCGTCATACTAATTTTTTTTCTTGAATTTCGCGTTTCTTTTTTTGTCCTTTCATTAATGTTTGCCCGCACAACCATTTTGGGTTAAGTAAAAAATTTGCTTGTCCATTTATACTGCTGTGGGATTCGCGTAAAAATGGTTAAAACTCATTTATGCGACCAAACTTAAGTATTTTTGTCATTTTGTCTACAATTTTTGTCTCTGTTTTACAGCTGCTGAACGCCTTTTACCCCCTTCGAATCTCTTCTTTTCTTGGCAAGACTAATCCTCAATCAAATAACGGTGTTGCCTTGGATGCCGCTAAGGATGAGTCGACTGTTCAGCTTGAAGTGGAAATGGCGGAAGATCGTCCAACCGGTGCTGGGTGTGAGGAGGAAGGCTTGGAAGGAAACGTAAACAATTTTTTAATAAATTTTAATCTTGTGAAACTTTAACGCAATTGTCGTTTTAGCCGTCAGGCCTGAGTCTAGAAGAGCGGCGGCGTGTGCGCGCGGAAAAGGAAAAGGTTGCACTCAACCTGCTGGCTGTCGGCTCGTCGGGTTTTGACGACTGCGGCTCCATCGATTGTATTGTGTTGGCGTTGCGGACCGCCGACACGATCGATATTTTGGAGAAGACGTACGCCTCGCTGCGTTTGTCCGGCACAGTTGTTGTGTACTCCGCAATACAATCGGTAACTTGGTTTTTAGATTTCTATTTTTTTGGGTATGAAGGTATTAGAACGACACTAAATTTGTTTTGGAATGTCAAGCAGAGCTGGGTCCGATTAGTACTTGATCGGCGTTCTGGAAATTGCGAGTGTTGTAAAAAAGACACATATGATAAAATTTAAAATCGAGTATAACGAGATTTCGGGAGCACATTAACTGGTCTCACTTTAACTCTATTTAACGAATATTTCTCAATTCTCTTCTTTTTTTTCTATACAATGGAATTGTCTTTAATTCTTTCTTTTAAATAGCTATTTTTATTTTGGTTTTAGCAAGTTATCAACGCCTACGAATGGCTGAAAAACCGTGGCGCAGTGGACTTGCAGGTGTCTGAGCAGTTCTACCGCTGTCAGCAGGTGCTGCCCGACCGAACCCATCCACTAATGCAACAGCCAATCGCCGGCGGCTACGTCCTAAGCGGGATTAAGGTGAAGGCGAAAAGCGCGTAATTTTTAATTTTTTTTGCCTTTTTTAGTCTAATTTTTTTTTGCTGTTTTACTTGAGTGAGTTTATGATTGATAGGTTTTTACGTAAGGTTTACATTATTTTTTTCAAGTTGTAAAATTTGCATTTGCTGGGAAGACTCGATGGCTTTGCCAATGTCTTTTAAGGATTGGTCAAAAATTCGTTTTAATCAAACTGAATTGTGTTTTTTCCCATTTTTTGAAATTTTTTTTGATGGGAGGGGAGGGGCATTTGGAATTTGAATTGACCATTTTTATTGCTAATGTTGTTCTCTAATCTCAAATTAGTCTAAAGTTAGAGAACAACATTAGCAATTAAGAGGGTCACTAAACCCTTGCTCATAACTGAGTTGTAGCACATTAATACAACTAAATGTTGGATTATGTTGTTTTTTAAATGTCAGAGCCTAATTGTTGGCATTTAGCTCCGCGATAAGCTTAGATAGGAGTTTTATGCGAGCTTTTTAGACTTTAGATAAGAAATTGTGTCTCAAACGTTAAAACAAAAGCAATTGGTTGCTCTTTGTTGTTATTTTTTATTCAAAAAGAATCCTACAGTATTCGATTTGGATTGGAAAATTGGGGAAACAAACGGTAACCCAAATTTGCCTCGGTAGTTTTTTTCCGAAATTAGTTATAATGTAAGCGGCCTTAAATTTTCGCATTGTTAGAATTTTTTTGTATCATATCATTCATATCTCTTTTTTTAAATATATTTTTTGGTCTTGTTGTTGTACGTGTTGTTGTTATTAATATACACGTCTTCAGTTGCAATTGTATTGTTTTTTGTTAAGTTTAATGAATAAAATTTACTAAAGAATTTTTTGGAAGAATAAACAAAGGCTATAAAAGAGTCTGTAGAGACTTCAACAATTCACCAAGTATAATTGAAAGATCAAATTTAATCAAAAAAGCCTCGATACCACATTTCATCACTCATGAACCTTGATGAAATGTGTTATTCAAATTGGAATGTATACAAAACTCACGTGTTTGTTCATTGCAGAGCTGTTAAATGCCTCAGTAATTCTCTTCCTTAAATGCTATTTTTACTTCTCTCTACTTTTAGTCGTAAAAATAGCGCTGACAAACGCGAGGTTTACGGAATTATTTGAACAGCCCTTGGTTATATGAATCAAAGCAAAAGGTAAACAATGAACCCGCGGCATATGGATGCCCAGAGTTTAACGCGTACTCAACACTGTTAAGGGGGACCTTTTATGCATTGCATAAAAATAATAAGTCAATGCAATGAACACTCAAATATTGTGGAACCAATTTTTTTCCCCCAATTTTCCGTTTATTTTTTTTTAGGTTTTGCGCAATTTCGTTAACAAAAAGAGTTTGAAACCGATTTTTGAGGATTACAACGATAAATCAAAAATTCTTTTCAAACGAATTCACAGTTTTTGAATGAAATTTTGCGGGCGCATTTGACGTTTTTGTTGTGTTATCTTCATACTCGGAGTTTAGCACAGTTGAAAGTCGTATCGCTTAATTAAAGTGAATATTTATCATGGTTTGCTAAAAAAAAAGAAATTTTAGCAACAACTAACAAGTTGAACATGCCGGATAATAAAGGTAACGGTTGGCAAATAGCGGACTTTGGATCATCAAAATTGAAAAAACTAAAGGTGAATTAACCATATGTTTTTTCCTTTTTTTATCCTAAACTCAACCTTAAATAGGACAACATCAGGTAAAGTTTAAACAACAACAACAAAAAAGATAAAGCGCAAAAAATTTTGGTATTCGTTTTTTTTGTCAATTTATCAGCAATGAAAACAAATTTCGAGCCTTAATGAACGAACATTTTTACATCCATAACCGAGTGAATGTTGTTCTAAGTGAAACTCCGGATTATCCATGTAATTTTAAACTAGCAACAATTACTGACACAAAAAAAAAAAAATTTTCCTTTAAAATAGTCATAATTTTTGCATTTTTGGCGCCAATTCAAATTTACATAATTATTATTTTTAATTTTTTTGCAGCGCCGTTTGTTTTTCTCCTTTTTCCTTTCTTTCGTTATTTTTTTAATTTGTCAAACGCATGTTTTAGGACACATTCACTGCCAAAAACAAGCTGAAACAGTCACAGAATGAAGAAACGATCGCTAATAACAAAAACGATGAGAAAACAGAGACAATCGGCTATCATACTACGAAGTCAATTTTGCAAATTAAATAGTTATAACTTGCCTTTAAATTATTATAAATTTTTAGGAGATTTTCTGTTGAATATCCCCCAAACATAGACTTTTACCGGAACACCGTGTTCCCGGGCAAATCGCAGTCCAAACTACAATGATGAACCTATTGAATTCAAAGCACCACGCCGAGTCAAACTTGGAAAACGTTGAAGAATTTGAAGTTTGTTTCCCATGTTTTATTTATTTAAACGAATAACAATTAATCAAAAATTTATGGTAGGAGCACAATGAATACGTATTAAATCGGTCTACACTGGGTCAGGAAGGTTTCCCTTACATCAAGGTATTTGCGCTACGGCCCAAGTCAGGAGCCGCGCGCTGCTCTTATCCTGGCGAGCATAATGGCGTTTGGAATGATTCTAACTGGTTAGTTGGGTTTATGAAAGTTACTGATTGACATATTTTCTTGGGATTTAGGTGACTTGAATTTGATTGCGTCAATTATATCCAATTTTTTCCTCTGCTCATACGCCCTGCTGAACTACGCTTGCTTTGACAGTTCATTTGCTTTGTCGCCGGGTGAGTAAATTGTTTTGCTAGCTGTCAGTGCTTTTATCATAGTTCAAAAAAGTTATCCATCATTGTAAGCGAAAGATTGAGTAGATAAACTTTTTTTTTTGACAAAAAAAAATATTAGAGGCAATAGGCTCCAGGAAACAAAAACTGTCAATAAAATGAACACAGATTTTGAAAATTGTGGTCAAATTGATCCAAAAAACACGCCTCACTTATATTTTTTCTGTGATTGTGTCGACGTGTGTGCGGAACGCGGTAAAGTGCGAGAATTAATGAGTGTCAGATTGTCGTCGCCAGCAAAATGAAAAATTTTTAACAAAATTATTGTGAGGTTAATAACAACAAAAGAACAAAAGTTGGTTACAAGGTAAACCTACAATAAATTTTTTGAAGGGTTGTCAAAAAACAATAACACTTGGAAAAACTTCGGAAGAGTTCTCAAAAATTTCAAAAGAGAATTTTAGAAGACAAATTTTAGAAGAAATAATCAAATCATCTGTTGACTGTTTATTGTCTTATTTCAATTGCATCTAACACAGAGTTATTTTAGTTCAAATCAAGGCTAGTATACCTGAGGCATTTTTAGCACAAATTGTCAAAATTGCATGCCAATCATTAATAAGGGTTTTACAGACAAAAATAGGGGTAACGCCAACCATACATTATAATGTACATGCATAATTGGGCTTCATCCTTTTGCATTTGCATTTATTTATAATTTTAATCATAATTAAGTCAGTTTTAGGCTTTCGATCATCCTTCAAATTTTAAAACAAATGGGTTTTGCTAGCCGGTTCGTTTATGTGCGTTTTTTTGATGTTCTACATTTCGTGGTCGACCGCCCTGCTGACTTTCTTCTTCTTTGCATTGATTTATTTCTACTTGTCGCATCGGAAGCCAGGGATCGGAAGTCGATTTAATTACGTCAAATTCTTCAATCAACGTTAGCCATCTTTTATTGGACGTTGACAGCAATGGCAGGGATGCAGAAGCGCCGGTGGACTACGAAAAATTGTCCGACTCACTGTTGCATCATTTGAAACCGTTTAGAAAAGCCTCATTGTTCCGGAGCCGCGACGATGACACTTTGCCGGAATCAAATAAAAAACGAAGCATTACGCACTTCTTGGTTAAATTTGAATGACAATTTAAATATAAATGGTTTAGGCAGGAAAAGCCTTTAAAAATGTCAATGGCCCGCGTCTCGCCGCCTTTGAACTCGCGTCGGACTGTGGAACATGCGCCCGACCTCTCATTGACCGACAACAACGACTTGAATCGCTTCCAACATAAGATCAAAGGCGCTACAATCGACGTTTGGTGGTTGCTTGTCCATGCTTGTCCCTTATTTATTGTCGCAGCAAAAATCTTTTCTTGAAGTATGCATTTATTACTGTAGCCAATATTGCTCGTTTGTAAAAACTGCGTCTGAAAAAACCAATCTCCCGATAGCTGTACTTTAATTTATATACTGTAATATTTGTTATTTGCTGCAGTTTATCTGTGAGAATATATCAATACGGACGCATGTTGTTATGCATGTTTCGGAGCGCACGTTTTTTTTTTTATTGCAGCACGAAGAAATTGAAATTGTTTTGTCAAAACAAAAAAAATTTTGAGCCCTGAATATGATGAACTGCATGCAGCCTAATAATTTCTTTAGAAGTTTTTAGATGTTGGTTCTTTGATCATTTATTTAAACTTTAGCACAACTTATGATTTCTCGTTTTATTGCGCTTAACTATTATTCACCAGCAGTTCTATAAATAAGCAAATTCCGTTGCATTGCAAAATCACTTGAATTTTTAAAATAGTTTAAACTAAACTTACAGTTCTACAGTTATTTCAATTTAAGTTATTTAGTTTTAGTATTTTTTTTAAACGCCGTACAAATTATTTTAGGGCGCCAAATTGCGCGTCTTTACTGTACATACCAAAGGCCGTAAAATCGAACAGGAACAACACAATTTGGCGGCGTTGCTGGGCAAGTTTCGTATTTATTACGCACATGTTAACGTGATTTTCGACTTTAAGAAGCGACCGACCAATGAAAGCCTTTTGCGATTCCAAGAATTAATTAAGCCGTTTATGAATTGTTTGTCGGTCTATGATGGCACTGGACAGATTACCGAGGAAGAGTTGAAGGTACACGAGGACAAAACCTGGCATCATCTCCGGCTGGCCGAACAATTGGCCAAACACTCGGCCAATGCTGATTTGATTGTTGTGTAAGTTTTTTTCAAAATCACTTCAGTTATTAAAATTATCGGTCAATCTGAAATATGAAAACCCACTTTTTGTGTTGTTTAATAAGTAAGGCTCTTATACGGATTAATATGTTAATATGTATTCTATTTTGCAGGAAAATGCCGTTGTCGCGCAGCAGCTTTATTTGCAGCACACTTTATTTAAGTTGGCTGGAAACGATCAGCCGTGACCTGCCTCCAAAGCTGATGGTCAGCGGCAATCACCAATCCGTTCTCACGTTTTACTCATAGATGCTCAACATTTGCTCTTCGCTGGCCTGCAGGAACTTATTGTTATCACTGGGATTGCATTCCGGTTAGTGCACCAAACGTTTGCTCAATGTCTTTATTTCCAAGTATTTTTAATCATTTTTTTTGCAGTTTATTTAGTAAGTAATTTGTTTCTTAAGCAATATTTTATTTTAATTTTTATATTCTATTTTTGAACTGTGTGTAAAGGTCTGAACTCTGATGTACGCTAAGGACTTTGGATTTTGGCTGTGCTTTCTAAAGCAGTCAATTTGTTTCTGAGCTATATTTCCTTTCTTAGTTTTTTTTTTTAGTTTTTTTGAGTGTGGCAAATTTTCTGACACCTGATCAAGTGAGCTTTTATCTTTTTGCTCTTTGGAAGGTTTCTATTTTTTCTGTGTTTGCCTGGAAGGACAATTTCGTTACTAATTTTATTACATTATGTAAAACGCATTGTTTTAATGGAATGGAAATTAACCGTCCTGTTTCGTCTTGCTCCTACAAATGTATTTTTATGGTCTTGGAATTACGCTAATCAGAATTTTTATTTTTAAATGTAAGTCACCTAACTTGTGGTAGAGTTTTTTTCACAACTACTTTGACCATTCAAAAGGGTATGTTTTTCTGGTTTGAAATATATATATATATTGGTTTTTTCCAAGCGACTTGCGCGGTATTTATTACGGTAGTTGCTAAACCACATTTATGAGCAAAAACTAAGTAAGCTGCCGTTGTGGGTATTCGAATCTGCATGAAAATAACAAGGATCCAGTAGTTATACCACTAGACCTGTTGACATTTTTAATGCTGTTTTTGCGTAAAAATTGAACTATCGTAATAAATACCGTACAAATTGATTAGGCGAAACCGAAATTTATATTTCGAATCAGAAAGTTCTACGAAAACTCTCCCACAAGTTGAAAGTCTTTACTTGTTCGTTACATCACTCTTGTAAAATTAATATATACATATTTTTTCTGGGTATCGTTGTATGAAAACTGTTAAGTTAAAAATAAAAATTAAATAAAACAATTAAATTTAAGATGAAAATTGAAAGGTCAAATGACTTTCTATTGAAAATATTGGAAAAATGCTTCTCCGCAGAATGCACGTAGATCAGGCCGCTTTTGTTCATTTTTTAGTGAGATTTGATTACGTATTTTGTTTTTTTTCATTTACATTATATTTAAGTGCAGTGCTTAATGATTTGAATGGCCAAACGTTTGAACCCGTAATCTATTGATGGTTTTACATATACCTTTTAATGTGAAAACTTTTCAACAATACCGTATAACCTTTTTGTAACCTATTCAATTGAGTCAACTTGACAAACTTTATGATCAGTAAATGATCTTTATACTTAAACTGAAAGGTATAAAATAACTTTTATGAAATACGTTTAAAAATTTTGACTGAACCTTCAGTGGAATTGTTAAAAAAATATAATCGGATTTTAGCCAGCAAATTTTTTTGGGTACCAATTTTAATAATACACAAAAATTTCAAATCAGACTTTTTTTGGCGAGAACCTGTTCAGCTCGCCTTTTTAATAAATACAAGTCTTTTATTTCAGTTGTATAAAAAAAAGGATTTCTGTTCTTTATAAACTGCACGTGAAACGCTTTAAAAATTTGTATTACAAAGTTGCATTTCGTCCGTTTTGTAAAAAAAAATGTTGACTCTTTCACTTTTTACAATCAGAGGAGAATTAGTTTTGAAGTTTTTTGTAACCTTTCGACGAATTTTGCAACCTGTAGATATTTTAAGTAAAATTTTTGACTTATTGAATTATTTTTTAAAGTTTTTTGTTCAATAATTGACAATTTTATATATTACTAATGTAATCTCCGTGCTTATTATCTCAAAGTTTTGCCTGGCTTTTTGCCCTATAATCAAGTCAGAAAGTCATATACAAGTATAGCTTTTAAATGGAGTCGCATACCTTTCTCATAGAGCCATATAAAAAGATTTCTAGTAAATTTACAAACTCGTGCACATCTTCAAAATTATGTAATCTAAAAAAAAGCTTTACTTGCGGCTACCACTATCTATAAAACAATACAAAGATCTTCTAGAACGTTTTAATCCATCGGTTTTAGCCCGCCCACATGCGTGTTTAACTTACGCTTTTTATCATTTTAAATGCTTTCCAAAGGTAAACAGTGATTGATGCTCAATATAAGTCCATTATTATCGATCTTAATTTTTACAAAAGGGAGATGCATGTAACGTTAAAATGATCTTTTCATAAACTATTATCCATTATGTCATATATTTCAAATTATAATAATATTCACAATTGCTTAGACTATTTTTACCACTGATAACATGTCAGATACAGAGACTAAGAAAAAGAAAGCCGAACGTTGAGCCACACCATTGTCGAGGATGAAAATGAAGGCGGCGGATGGCTTAAAATTAATCAAATTAAAGTAAACGTTTTTTGCTTTATTTATTTTGAGTTCTATTTGATAATTATAAACTTTGAGTTTTATCCATTAAATTATTTAGAACACATTTGGCAACAAAAAAGCAAACAAGTTATCGAAGGCCAACAAGGCTAAAGCCAAAGATGATTATAACGAAGAGAACAAGGAAGAAACGGTGGGTCATGATGATGAAAGGTTTGTTTATGGCCTTAAAGTTTAGCTTAACAAAGCCTAAAAACATGAATTTAGTAGATTTTCTCTGGAATACCCGCCAAAAATTGATCATTATCGCAATACCCTAGTGGCCGGCGAACAGCATTCTTCTCGTCCGACAATGATGGACTTGATTTTTGAGTCAAATGAAAAAAAATTGCCGGAAGAGTTGAAAATTCCAAGCGTTGAAACGTTCCAGGCATTATTTTTTTCTATGGCATGTTGAAATAAACGCAAAACTGATATTTTTAAGGCTTTAATTTGTAACTAAAATGAAGCATTAAAAGTCATTTGTCTGGGGGTCATCCTTTAAGTTTTTCAAAAACTTACATAATAATTTAGTTATATCATTAATGTATATAACCTTCATAAGCTTGAAATTTGAAGAAGCAATTTAACTGGTGCTTAACTTAAGATATAGTTAGTTATTTATTGTCGTAGCTTGTACCATTACGTCATTGTACCACTAAGTTACAGTTTGGCTAGTTGATTTTGTTACATAAATAAAGACCATAAGGCAACCGCCATTGAACTCTTGCCATATTTTTTTCATTTTCTCTAGCAGTTTATTGTACTACTAGACCATTAGAAACCTTTTTTAAATTATATTCAAAGAGTTATTATAAATTTTAGGAACATAATCAATACGTGTTGGACTCTTCGACAATAGGAAATGAAAGTTGGCGTCAGTCCGCGTCAACAACATTGTACAATAATTTGTGTTCGATTCGCGCCAGTTTACGACGCAAAATTTCCGTGCCAAAACGCTTGAATGACAACCAAGTTGGTGATGAGCCAAAAGCGAGTCGCCAATTGTCAGTTCCAAGCAAAAAGTTTGGTTGGATTGAAGGCGTTTTAATACGGTGCATGGCGAGCATATTTGGTGTTATGTTGTACTTGCGCATCAGCTGGGTGGCCGGACAAGCCGGATTGCGTGTGTTTTCTTTATAAATTAGATATTGATTTTATGCACTGCGATTTTTAGAAGCATATTTTTTTTTCAATTGCAGTAGTTAGTGGTGTTACAGTAGGAATAATGATTTTATTTTTTATAACTAAACTTACTACTGCTAAACTTGTTTTTTGACATTGTTTTATTGCCATAGTTTAGTGTTGGGTTCTTGTGTCATTCTACTTGGCGCTTTAATTACGACTATTACCGCACTTTCAACGTCGGCGATTTGCACTAACGGAATCATAAAAGGCGGCGGTGCTTATTACCTGGTAACGTTTTTGTTAAAAGGCTTTATTTAAAATTTATTAAACATTAATTTTTTAAACTCCGTTGCAGATCAGCCGCTCGTTGGGTCCGGAGTTTGGCGGCTCAATCGGCGTCATTTTTTCTCTGGCGAATGCTGTTGGTGCCGCCATGTACATTGTGGGCTTTTCTGAGACGGTGCGAGACATTCTCAAAAATTTTGATTTTCAATTGATTGATGGCGACATAAACGACGTTCGAGTAATTGGCATTGGTAAACAGCGTTGTTGATGTTATTTCCAATTAGTCCTTCTTTTGGTTTTTAGTAGCTTGCATTTTTGTGATCGGTGTCATTATTGTGGGCTTAAGTTTTGAAAGCAAGATGCAAATTATCTTGATGGTTGTGCTTTATGCAACCATTGTCGACTATTTGATTGGGACGTTTTTGCCAAACACAACCTACCAACAAGTTCGAGGAATTACCGGTTTTAAGCGTAAGCCTTAATATTTATGTGGAGGGTTTGAATTGTTTGTTTTGTATAAACTTACTGTCAGGTTTTGAAGCCTGGTGCAGTTTTAATAGTTACTGTTGTAGTCTGCATAAAATTTAAAGCCGTCATAGAACTTGAATTGGCTAAATTGAACAACCATCGATTTACCCCTCGGCCACTCGAGCTTTCGTTACAAAATTTTGTTTTTTCGTTATATAGGAGCATTATATAGGTTTGACTACATACTTGTTAAAAAAATGAACAATGTTAAGGCTCTACAGAATAATTATTAGAAATGAGCTTTCATTAACCACAGAACGGTAATCACATGGTCGAGGGGTAAATCGTTGTGTGCATTTCTTATTAATTTTGTCTTAAAGCCATTCATAACAATCTTTATTTAGTTGAGACTGTTCAAGAAAATTTACTGCCAAGCTTTCGTGACGGTTACAGTTTCTTTGCCGTTTTTGCAGTTTACTTCCCAGCGTCGACTGGCATTATGGCGGGTGCCAATATCAGCGGTGATTTGAAAGATCCTCAAGTATGCCTCTTGTTTTTATTTATAATTCCATTATACAGCTTATGTTTTGGATGCTTATCCAACAAATTTATAAGTTGTTTAGAATTATTGAGCCTGAAAATTAATCTTAAATTAATATTTGGTCCTCAAAGATAAGCTTTATGCTGCATAGTTAAATGCATTGTTGTTGAATATCTTTTTGGGATTATCAGTAGTTTGCAACCTTAAGCTAAATTTTTTAAAAGTTGTTTTACGGTGTTAACTTTTAAATATATTATTCATTTGTTTGCTTTAATTGTTTATTTTTGTTTTCGTTTTAATATTATGGTTTCATTTTTAAATAAAGATATTGTTTATACCTATAACACGAGTCTAACATTATGAAGTATGGTGGTTATGTATGAAGTTCATTATTAAACCTTAATTTTTGCAGCGCGCTATTCCCCTGGGCACACTTTTGGCGATTCTCATTACAACATGTGTTTATCTCGCGCTGTTGTGGATGACCGGCTCGACGGTGGTGCGCGACGCCGATGGTCTGTCAATTCCTCTACTTTTATCATCAACTAACGCGTCGATGCTCCTTGACGTTTCTTCTACGGGCAATCTCATGTCAACAATTCCAGCTTCAAGTTTTTTAGAGTCAACTTTTGGTACATTGAGCGTTCAACAATATGTAAAACCGCCGTGCTATTACAATTTTACTTGTGAATATGGATTGTTAAACTATTTTCAAGTATTTCTTAATTAAACAATATAATTATTTTATTTACGTTTGAGGCCAAGTTTAGCTATTGTAATTGCACCGATTTTACAATATAGGATATTTTGCGCAAAGGACCATAATAGTAATCAACTACCGTTTTTAATTGCACTGCACGCACACTTAAGCTTGAAATTGATTTCTCACAGTAGCCTTGACTTGCTGAGTGTGACCACCCATTCCTATAATTTTAGTTGTCTTTATATTTTGTTGGCTTACATATAAAGAGTAAAAGAAATTGCATTATTCAATTAAAGTCTATCGCCCTCCATTTTAACGGTCATTTGTTAGCTCTTTTTTAGGTCATTCAATTGAATGCAGCAATTAGTGTTTTTGTGACATTTGGCATTGCGACTTCGACTCTTAGCTCGGCGTTGGTCTCCATGGTTGGCGCGCCTAAAGTATTCCAGGTCGAGTTTTTGTTTACGAGACATTACATAGTTCTTGAATTTTAATCACTAATTTTAGGCTGTTTGCCGCGACAAACTTTTCCCGTACATCAATCGGTTTGGCAAAGGCAGTGGTCCCAACCAAGATCCGCGTGCAGCACTATTTCTGTGCAGCATTATTGCCTTTGGAATTATTTTAATTGGTACACAATAAAATGTTTATTTACCTAACTAAATTTTTAAATCAATCAGGTATACTGACAAAAAAACGCTGAATTAAAAGACGCAATATCAACAATCTTTCAAAATTTTTAAAATCATAATTACGGTACATTTCCTGTTAATTTTAAATTCATTATTTCCGCTAGTTTTTGTGGCGCAGTGACTTACGTCAACTATTTCAAAATTCAAGCAAAACTAAGACACATGTTTAAAATAGTTTTGATTTGTATCGTGGTTTTACATTAATGCTTTATATAATGCCATATAAATGGCGGAAAAAAACGCATTTAAAATTAACACGAAATGTACCGTAATTTTGTTTTTAAAAAATTGTTTTTATTGAATTAATAATATTGTGTCTCTTTGTTTGGATTTTTTTGGTCCTGGAGCCTATTAATAATCGGCTTTTTACTGTTTGTAAAAAAGAATACGACAGTTAAAATTGTGAAGCCAGCGTTTCAGAATGTTTAGAAATAAATATTATTTCATAAACGTAAGCCAGTTTTTGCCTGTGGCTTGGTGGTTGCGGTTTTGTTATTTTACACCTTCAGATTACATAACTTTATTTTTTTGCTTAAGTCACAAGCTTGACGCCTCAAGAGCAATTGCTAACGTTTTATAGTGGAATTCAATCAATGTATGAATATCAAAAAAGCATTGTCAGCTTTATATTGTAATCAAAATTAAGGAGCATATATTCGACATCGTTTACTTTCGCCGATTGACTTTTTAAATATAACAAAAAAATTTTTGGATAGTGCGTTAACTTTGTTAGATGTAAATTTCATATTACCGTAGCCAATAGTACGACAGCAAAAAAATATAAGAAGATAATGATGACGATCAATAAAAATATTCTGTCCCATTGATTAATTTCCTTAGAACATTAAAGAAATATAAGACATTCATTATATTTTCTACATTTTTACTCACGTTTAGGTGATTTAAACGCCATCGCGCCGATCATTTCCAATTTCTTTCTGTGCTCCTACGCTTTGATTAATTACGCTTGCTTTGACAATTCTTTTGCGCGTTCTCCAGGTGATTTTTTTCCAAATACAATTTCCCACTTATATATATATTTGTCTGCATCACCACATTTAGGTTTTCGTCCATCCTTCAAGTTCTACAACAAATGGGTGTCATTGTTTGGTGCATTTATGTGCATTTTTGTTATGTTCATTATTTCTTGGGCCACTGCCTTGTTGACCTTTTCATTCTTTGCGCTCATCTTTGTATATTTATCCCACAGAAAACCAGGTAATCACAGTTGTTTAACCAATTTCATGTTTTGGCATTTGTTTAGACGTCAATTGGGGCTCATCTATACAGGCACATTGTTATCGCAACGCCCTCCAATACGTCACTAAACTGGAAGGCATCGACGAGCACGTCAAAAATTACCGTCCACAGATCCTGGTTTTGTCTGGAAATCCTGCGGCACGCGCTAGCCTCATCGAGTTTGTTTACAGTATAACGAAAGGAAAAAGTTTGATGATGTGCGGCTACGTCATTCCAGTTTGAGTTCACTAATTAAAAACAAATTGTCTGCTAACTAAAGTTCATTTAGTATGCACCAAGCAAGTCGGTGTTTGTTATGCTCCAAAAGCTAAACCAACAACTTCGGTTTTGGTTTAAAACACGGCACATCAACGCATTTCCAGTAATCACTGCAAACACCAGTTTACGCGCCGGCGTTCAGACTATATTTCAGGTTTAAATTAAGTTCGAGTAACACTACAATAGTACTTATTACTTTTGCAGATGGCCGGTCTTGGCAAGCTAAAGCCCAACATTGTAATGATGGGCTTTAAGAACGTTTGGGATAACGGCGTTGATAATGAAAACAACTTGGGGAACGCAAAGTGTTTGGCCGGAATCAATGAATACTTTGGCATAATTGAGTATTCCACTTTTTTATATATAATTTTGATGTAATGTTATATAGAATTTATCAGAGTTGAGGGAGAGGATTTAGCTTTGAACTGTTTTGCGCACTGTAGATTCAAAGCGTAAATTAGTTAATAATAAAGTAGGCATTAAACTCATAGCAGCAAATACAAACATTAAGTCGCTTAAAACAGTAGACCACGCAGTCGGCATTAAACCAGGAAGCAATATCTGAACTTTTAAGTCATTGATGACACTCGACCATGCGATCAGCACACGTCGTCTCATATAACGTTGAATATATATTTTGGCATTTAGTGTTTTTTAGAATATGTAATATTATCAGTAGCTTTATAGAAATCCTTTAGAACTTTTTTAGGAAAAAAGCGATTTTTTCCGACTTTTTTTAAGTTATTTATTTATATGTATAAGTTTTTTTAATAATTGAAAACTGACCAAACGTTGTGAAACTGGTAGTAAAATGTCTTTAACCTAGGGACGCGTTTGTCCACAATCTGAGCGTCGCTATTTTGCGTAATGGCAACGCGGGGCTAGACATTACGAACCGATTGTTAGACTCTACGCTCGATGACGCCTTTGATGGACAGCAGGGCAACTCTTTAGCCTACATGGAATCAACTAGCTGCAACTCCATTTGCTCACTGCAGTCGACGACTGCTTTGCAGTTCAAGCGTAGTCGCGACGGCTCTATGGCCATCTCATTAGCGCCAACAAGTTATCCTTTATAGTTTTGCAACGCCAACTGAGTTACCTGCTTGTTTAGATGATTCGTCAAGCCTGTTATCTTCGCCAGCCGCTACATTGGTGACACACAGCACCGGCGCTGCACAGTTCCTAAACAAGGCCGAAGGAGCCGCTGACGCCGAACCGAAATCGTTGTCTTCGACATTAACCAAACAGTTACGGCCTTTCTGCAGGTTTTCTCATTCAACGCAACTCGGTGAAGACTCCGATATGGAGAAGGGTTTTGAACGCAGCCACAGTACCAGGTTTCATTTTGGTTTTTTTTAAATGAAAACTTTACAGTAGCTTTAATTATCGATGGGAATTTTAAACCTATCGAACATTGTTGGAACAAATTTAAATGGCTTAAAAACACCGTAATACCGTATTTCACTTAGATTCAGCCCATCGCTAAAGCTGTGGTTTAGGTTGCGGCTTTTGCCAAAGTAAATTTGGTATACCATTAAAAGAGTAACCAAAGACAATATTTTAAATAATCATCTCTTAAACATAACAAATTACCATAATGCTTTTCATAATGCTAAAAAAAGGCGTACTCTAATCTTAACACAAAATGTACCGTAATAATAATATTTGATTTAAAATTCTAAAAAATTATTGATTAAATAATTTTTGCGTCTTTTTGTACGTCTTTTTGTCTGCCTGTCTTTTTATATGGCGCTTTTTTGTTGACCTTTTTTTTTCGTATGTCTTTTTGTTTGTGTGTTTTTTGTCTTCGTCTTTTTGTCCTAGAACCTATTGTGATGGTGGAAAACTAAAAGTCTTAAAATAGCGAAGCAACTATGGAACAACCTATAATGTTTTTATTGCAGACAAGACATGTCTCCCGTCGTTTCGGCGGCGTTTACGCCAGCCATAGAACCGATGACAGTTGTTGAACAATTGCCAGAATTAAACATTGCCCGGGACGAGTTTATCAATCGGTTCCAAAAAAAGATTAAAGGCGGAACAATTGACATTTGGTGGCTGAATGACGATGGCGGTTTGACCCTGCTTGTGCCTTACTTGTTGGCCCAGCCCAAGTCTTTTCTCGAGGTCCGCACTATAGTCATTGAGAGGTGTCAACAGATAGTTATTAATGACGGTTTTAGGGTGCCAAACTGCGAGTTTTCACTTTGTCGCGAAAGTCAAGGAACGTTGACGTTGAACAACACAGCATGGCGGCACTCTTGCGAAAATTCCGCATCAATTGCACGCACGTGAATGTGATTCACGACGCCGTCGGCAAGCAGCCAAGTGAAAAGAGGTTTCTGTTAATCGCCGGCTAGCTAATGTTTCACTTCTTATATTTTCAGTCTTTCCAAGTTTGCTGCACTCATTCAGCCGTTTATGAGCAAAGTTACAGATCTAAATGCAACAGGCCGAATCACTGCAGAAGAGCTGCAAAAACACGAGGAGAAGACTTGGCGTCATTTACGTTTGGCGGAAACGTTGGAAAAGCATTCTTCAAATGCCAACCTCATTGTTGTGTACGTTCTCCCTTTTTTTTATTCGATGCCATTTTCGATGCTTATATAAATTTCGGTTTCAGAACTTTGCCGGTGCCGCGGAGTGGCTCGGTGAGTAGCGCCTTATACATGGTATGGCTAGAAATGATTAGCCGTGATTTGCCGCCTATGTTAATGCTGCGTGGAAATCAACAATCAGTTCTAACATTTTACTCATAATACATAAATGTATTCATTTTAATACAATACGGCTCAAAATTGCGTCTTGAAATCTGAATTTTTTTATATAGATAAAAACAATACAAAATATGCATTAAATAACACGTTGGAAAGCGATTCTGCGTCTATAATAAAACATTTTACAATAGCATATTCATAAAACAAACCACAGAAAACAATCAGCCGATTGCGCGACGGAAGCAAGTCTCCGCTTTACTCATGCCACTAGCTTTGAAGTTTGACGTTGGTTCATGAACTTTAAATTGATGTGTAAAAAGGTCTTCAAAACATGATGTATATGTGTTGTGTAATACAATAATTATTGATTAACTTAAATTACTGGAAGTATACATTTGTATTCTGTGCCAAAAATGTCTTAAAGGCAAATTTTGATTTCAGTTAGTTAAACAAATTTCCGTATTGATTTTTAGAATCGAATGAATCTTTTTTGAATCCAAAACCAAATGTGTTTGAACATCTTTGTTATAAATCAATAATTTAATGGAAATGTACAGCTCCACTCCATTAAAATATTCATGCACCCTTTTCAGCCATTTTTTGAATTAAAAGCAAAAAAAATTTGCAAAACACAAAGGCAAATAAACACATGTAAATGTGTTTATTTGAATGATTTTATCTCCGCTTTAAATCATAATACTTGGAATACATACTTCATTTTAGTACTTTTAGTTTCTGTATGTTCCCTTCCATGATTTGCATACTGAGATCGCTATTGAGGATACTGGAATTTAGCGTAATGACTTTAATATTGCATGAAAATACACATTTAGAATAGTATCAAATGTAAGTATTCGCTTTAGATTAGTGTGGGCCCCAACGGCTCCACCCTGGTTAAGACTAAAAAATTTTCGAAAAAAACATGAATAAGCTTCTAAAACATGACCGCTAAGTGCAGTAAAGCCTACTGCATTATGCTAATATGGTATGTGCAATCCAAACGTTAACTCAAAACAGTGATGCTGTGGTAAATATATTTGGTTTGCAAAACTTTCAAATGTAGCAAATCGACTTTTTTGCGTTGCCACAAATCGCCCATTATTTTTTAAAGTTTTTTTTAAATTACAATCAATATGCCGACAATCAATATGTGCTTTAAGTTTGAGTCGTTTTTTTCGAGATGTTTACACATTTTTTCGCTCAAAAAAATTAAATAAAAAATGAATTTTCGTACTTCGCTCCCGCAAAACATATAAACTCTCCGTAATTGGCTAACAATCAACCTCCCTCCTCAAACTCGGAAATCCCTTCCTCTTTTCAACTGTGATCCAGCGCTCCATCAAATAATAATTCAATCTCAAATTTGATTACTCTTACAATTTTCTTTTTATTTCTCTTCTCCCTCTCTTTCTCTCCCTCAATTTGACTATTCGGAAAAGTAGGAAAAGAGAGCTGATTTATCTGTCTTAAAAATTTTTTTAATGTTTTTTTCTTTCGTTTTTGGCTTATCTCGATCAAAAAAGAAAATTGAGTTTCAATTTTTACTGATAAAAATCGGTTTTTTGAGTATTTTTTAATAAAATTTTGATGCATCAACAAGGCTAACTTGCAACTGAATATTAAATATTGTTATGATTTTCTTAACTGCTAAATGCGCTTTTGTAAATCCCATATTTTCTAGTTATTGCAAATTTTATTGTACAATTTACAGTCTCTTTTCTCTTTTGCTTTTTTGGCGCAGGAGGTAAACGCGCTTTACTGCCAACTGTTGCTAGTTCTAGTTCTGCCGGAAGCCTTCACTTTTTTCTATCAAGTTGTTCCATAATGTTCTGACAATTTTGTTCAAGATCTTTTTATAACTTTGCGGAAAGTTCTCGAAACATACTGTTAAAGGTTATATAAGGAGCACTAAGTAACGCATTAAACAATACTTTCAACATTTGAAATTTGTGTTTGATGAGTAAGCAGATTTACACACTGTTGCTTCATGAGTACCGCCTGAAGCATTCCGCACTAGGACGCGTCAGCAACATATGCAGTTGGATGGGCGAAGGGACCGTTTCCTATCATACCGCCGTAGATTGGTTTTGAAAGTTTAACAATGATGGCTTCGACATCGACGAACACGAGCATAGTGGTCGCTTGGCGAAATTGAATGAATCCCATCTAGTAGTTTGTGAAAAGGATCCGAGACAAAGCCTTACTTAAACTTAAAGTGCTGCTCGGGTGCGGTCACAGCACCATCGCACGCCATTAGCACCGTCTTGGAAAGGTGTCAAAACTTGGAGTTTAGATTACCGCACGAATTATTGGCTATTCCAAGCTACGGAGCGTGATAACATTATGTATCTTCTGACTTTTAAGTGCACGTTCGACTGGCTGAAGGACGATAGTCATTGGCGATGAAAAGTGGGTTTTCTATAATGTTTTATTTCCTATAATGTTTACATATACACGTATTTTCATCTGGCAATATGCATAGTATAATCCGATTTTTCTTTTCTTAAACATTTGTCTATCAATATTAGTATTAGGACTAATTATAAACTTTATACTTTTCAATCCAATTGCCTCTATAAAAAATTTAAACCGGTTGACTATTATGACTATTAATAAAAAAATTCCCATTAAACAAACACTCCCTAATTTCAATGCTCAATTAAAAAATATAAATGAGTTATTGGGTTAACCTCGTGGGGGCTGGTCTCACTTATTTTTTCACTTTTATAATTTTGGAGTGAGATAGTACATCAACTTATGTATACTTAGGAATACATGAGATCATTATTTAATTTAATAATTTTTTTCGAAAAAAGCAGTTGTTTTAGTAAAAATGCTTGATCTATTTCAGGGTTTTCAATTAAAAAAGCCAGGCATGTGCTTTTTTAACTTTTCCAAATGCAAAGCAAACAAAAAAATGCTTAATATTTGGTTTTTTTTCTTTAAAAGCCACCAAAAAACAGCGCTGCGATTTTTCTCTGTTATTACCTCAGCACTGCGATTTAGTAATATTGTCCGTTGTTTTCACAACATTGATTTTAAAATTCTTTGTTATTTAATACAGCTTATTAAAAGATTCTCTTTCCTTTAAAACAGCGTTTTTGGTTAATTTAATTAAGCGTTTTTTTGTTTATTTTCTTTCTCTTTTTGACTTTATCAAGTTTTTTTTCGTTATTTTTTTTACGTGCAAAATAAGTTTGGCTTATTTTACTGCAATTTTATTTTTTTTTGTTTACACGTTCTTATTTTAATATTTTACACTTGTTTAAAAGCGGAAAACATATGAATATAAATTAAAACTAAGGCTCAGCTAGAAAACCGTTTTAATATAAATTGATGTTTTTGCGTAACTTGTTTTGTAAAGTTCTATCTGAAGGTTTGTTATATTTTTCAACGGTGTTTTTTTTTACACATCACAGTTTTTGAACAGCTTTACGGCTAACGTTTTTTTAGTTAAACAATAAAGTGCTTCAATGTGAGTCGAACGTTGTCTTTTCGTACTTGTTGGAAATTTTTGAAAAGAGTCTCACTTTTGTGTTTTTATAGTATCATTCCATCGTTTCTCCTTGCCCGTTTTATTCTTTTTTTATTTTATTTTCACAAAAATGAACAAAGGTCAAATAAAGTATATAAATGTTCAAGCCCTATTTTACTATAATTATAGTAAAGAATTACAACACCAGCTTGATCAATTCTTTAGATTTTATTAACATCGAAATATTTGCAACATCAGTGTAATGAAGAATAGAAGAATTTGTCGCGGCACAAATTTCCTTTAAGTTGAGTGATGAATTGAACCTAGAACAAAACGGTGGTTTGGCAAGCTTCGTAGCCACTAGATTACCTAGTCACCTGTTTTTTGGGAAATTCTCTTTATGATGAAAGATTTTTTTTTTTCTTTCATTGCAATCCAAATTCGCAACAATCAGAATCTTTTTTTTTCATAATTGTTGTCTTCTCGAAATTGGCCAAATACAAACCTTACAAATGTTCAAAATTAAACATTTAAGCGGTTTGCAAACGCAGTGAATGAGTATTTTTTATTAGATTTTATACAGCACAACATTTTCTTTTTGCATTTTTTGTGAGGCATTGTAAAAAATTGTGTTCCGATATCTTAAGAATTGATTTTTGAGGAAGTAATTCATATTCGATTTTTGTTTGTTTCAACACAATTGCGCAGTAATTAGCTAGAAAATTCCATTACATTATTATTTATTTTTAATGTATGTTCGCTAATTAATTCGATTAAAAGTCTTAATTCAGCTTGAAAACTATGTTAACCAACTTTGCAAATCCTAAACGCTTTTTGAATTTATAATTTATTTTTTCAATCAATATTTACTACAAACTTCTGTCTAACCTGTTCTTAGTAAACAAGTTAATTCTTCTGCTCCAAAATTAATTTTTAGCTGTTATGGTTAGTGGAAGCCAAAAGGACAGTTCCTATCTCTTTGATTGCCGATTGGAAAATCATTGTTTTTCCTTCATTTACATGGTATGAGTTCAAATCTCAGACCAAATCTATTTTACTTAACTCTTAAGGTTATGGGATCAAAATGATAATTTTAACAGGTTACATCCTTAAATCCCTGAATAAATGTCTGACTTCTTTAGGCCATTTTTTACTCGAACATAATTGAAATATTTCTTATTTTTATTTTCCAACAAAAAATTTGATTTTTGCGCAAAAATCGGTGTATACTGAACAAAACATTCACTTTTCTTTGCTTTCAAATTTGAATGAAATGATTTATTGTTATTGTAATTTAATCGTCCTTTATTAACTTTGACAGTTTGTGAAAAATTTTATACAATTTTTGGTCAGCAATGCTGATCCCCGCCGTCCTGCACATCGAAAAGACATTTTGTGTTGCGCAAAAAAAAACTTTTTTTGTTGTATTTAGTCTTTGCTCTTAGAGCCTTTATTTCAATTTTTTGCAATCCATGTGTTGTATAATGTAACATATCGTCTAGTGTGCGTAAAGTTTACTGTAAGACAAGAGAAATTTGCATAATTATTACAGAATAGGTGAAGTAGAGGAAATCGCTGTGCCGCAATAAATTTTTAGAACTCATTTCCGTTTTTGTAATTTTTGTAAGTACAATTTTAATTTTTAAGTTTATCAAAAGTTTTATTGTCATTATGGGGTATGCAAAATCTGAAACTAATAATTATGGTCTTTAATTTAGGTTTGATTTTAGGACTCAGTTGAACCGTCTTGTCTGTGATAGCTTTTAGAATTAAATAGCGTAAGTTAAGACATGTTACCTTTAAAGTATAAATTTAAAAATCCAAATTTATTATTCTAAAATTATTATTTGAGAATCGACTTTTAATCAAAACAAATTCATATTCGATTTTTTTCTGGCGCATAAAAATCATTTATTTTGTTATGCTGGAACAACCAATAGCCTTTTTTCTAATCTCATTCAAAACTGTCATTTCCATGACTATGCAACCAGCTTCAAGGACAAATAAGAGAATCTGTAATGAGCGCCCAACCGCAAAGCCAAACTTTACAAATAATTGCTTTTCTTTAATATTTTATTCGATGATGTATTTTTTACTTCAAAAATTGGGGCAGAAATTTGCAATTTTTTATCAAATATTGCTATGAGTTATTGATTTTGTAAAAAAATTATTTTTTTATTTGGCGTTATCGTAGTCAAGGTATAACCTTAAAAGGAATGCGCAATTTATTTATAAGAATATTTGGAAATATTTGCGACAACCATTTTTACTGAGAATTGAAAACTGAATTAACCTTTAAAATCAATGTTTTAAGTTTGAGAAATTTGAAGGAACAACTTAAATATGTATATTTTTCAAAAATGTAAATAAAATATATCTTCAAAAGTCTAATAAGAAATGAAGTATCTAAGAATTAAATACAAACACTTGATGAGGGTAATATTGAAAAGCGAAATCAGCAATATACCACAATGAATTTTCCAATAAATGAACCTTTTTTAGACCATTTTTAAAAAAAACTAACAACAACATAAAAACAACAAACAAAAATAACGATAGTAATACATAGCTTGTTGTTTACCTCAACCTTTTACGGTTTTTATTTTTCGTCTCTTTTTCTTTCTTCCCTTTCTCTCAAAATGTGCAAAAATTGAATATATAAGAGGATGCACATATAAAGGCATTAAACCCCACAAAAAAGCATACAGTTCAATTATGTTGTTGTTGTTGGAGCGTTCTTCACACTGTGAACAACAACAGCAGCAGCAGCTTGAGCTCACTTCAGCACTAGATCCAGACAAACACAACAACAACAACAACAAAAATTCCACTGCGCAAAAAAATACAGAAAAAGGACATCTGCTTTAATTTATTTATTGTGTGTTGTTATTTCTTTTTGTTTGTGTTTTTGTTCCTTTGACAATTTTTTGTTTTTCGAATTTGTTTTACTTTTTTTTCAAATTTTTTTGCCTTTTCTTTTATATCAATTGTCGCGTTTTGCAAATCATTTTCTTCTCAATTTTTCATTTATTCAAAATTTCGCACTAGAAATGCGTGGCATTATTTGAATTGTAAGTTTGCGATGCAAATAATAGAGTTCTAGTTTTTGGCAGGATTTTCGGGGTTGTAGGTTTTTTTCTTAACCTTTTTGTTATGATTTTAAAGGATCTGATTTTTTGTTGAACTTTTGTTCATTATTGCTTTGTTGGAGAAATAAAGCTGTTATACAGGAACTCTCTTTGCTATCGCCCGGCACATTAATTTTCTTTTCTTTTTTAAAATTTCTCTTTCTTGTTAATTGCGTTTTTGCTTTCTACAAAATCTTTACTTTTATGCAATTGTTTATACTTTTGGGATACGTATGCCTATTTTCTATTTAATAAATTTTCATTCCTCTTTATTATTACTTTTCATTCAATAGCCACT